>JAEQBH010005147.1:0-426537 GCA_016808115.1 Tetrastigma voinierianum | reverse complement strand
TTATAGAACTTATACTTATCCTACGGAGTTTACACTTGTTCGGAGGTACCCGTAGGTATCCCAGAGATTACGGAATGTATACTGGATTTGCGGAACTTAATCTTATACGGGAGTACCCGTAAGTACTTACTTGATCAAATGTCCGCCTCCGGATACTCAACTTGTGGCCGGGTATCATATCCCAACAAGAACTAGCAACGCATACCTATACTTATATCGAGTACCCGTAGGTACTACGGAGTTTATCATTATCCGGAGCTTATACGGAGATACCCGTAGGTACATGGAAATTATATTAGTACTTCTGTATCTTATACTTGTACTACGAGCCTATCCCATGATCTTCTACTAGACGCTATGTAGTTTTTATTCTGTATTTCTGATCTTATCCCTATTACGAAGCATGTACATGTATTTTGGAATTTTATATATGAGCATGGGTGAATTTATACATGTATTTCAGATTCATAATGGGTATTAATGAACTTATACTTGTCTTACTGAACTTATACTGGTATTACTGATCTTATACGTGTATTGATGTAATCACATGTATTTCTGTATCTACATGTATATTAATGAACTTATACTTGTCTTACAGAACTATATTTGTGTACAGGACTTATTCTTGTCTTACAGATCTTATACTTGTGTTAGCGTAACCGATTCTTGTATTTCTCGATCTTATTCTTTTCAAGAAGGTACCAAGATAATGATGAGCCAACATCGTGATCATATCACATAAGGCCTGATCGTACTTATACGATACTGACATTATTCTTCGTAGGTACAAATCACAGATCTATTATATTTAGCGACTGAGGTGTACGATCGACTTATACTGTTTGGCGTAACTGCACTTGCTTTTTACTGATGCGAGGTCTGCGGGAAGCACAGAATTTATACTTATGTTAATGGTGACAAGAGTACCTGGGTACTACGTAACTTAATCGAATACGTGAGTACCCGTAAATACGTAACTTAAGCGTAGGGACAAGACTTAATCGTAGACTAACTTATCTCGATACGTGGACTTATCGACATGGGAGTACCCTTTCTTTTTTTTCAGAGGTACTACCGAACTTGTTCAGATAATGGTTAATGTATACGTACCAAGGTGACCCTAATCAAAGACAGGACTTATTAGATACATGAGTACCCGTAGGTACTACAAGACTTATTCAAATACAGGAGTACCCTTAGGTGATTTCACGAAACTTATCGATCGTGACTTATTCGTAGACAGAGTTAATCGGGGAGAGCAGAGTACCTATAGGTACCAAGGTAACCAAATCAGAGATGCAATTGGTGAACTTAATTAAATACAAGAGTGTACCCGTAGGTACTACAGAACATTTTCAGATACATGAGTACCCGTAGGTACTACAGAGCTTAATCAAGAGATGTGAGTGGCCCAGAGGTACTTTTAACTTATTCGTAGACAAGGACTTTATCGATACAGAGTACACCAGAGGTACTCACTTCTGAATCCTATACAGAGATGTGAACTTGATCAGATACAGAGTACCCGTAGGGTACTACATGACTTATACAGAGACATGACCCGTAGGTACGACTGCATTTATTCGTGAGATATTGGGAGTACCAGAGGTACTACTAAACAGACGATGCTGCACAGAATTTATTCAGACACAGACTTATCGGGGATAATGTGGAGGCCCGTAGGTACTCATGTGACTTATACTGCAGAGTATCAAGACTTGTCGATACAGAGGCCGTAGGTACTGGCGTATGCATCAGATACAGAGGTACATTTAGATCTTTACACTTATTCTTAATTTAGTGTCTTATCATATGTCTATCTGACTACCTAGACCAATCCTAAGAACTGAGTAGGACGCAGTATAATAAGTACCCAAAGGTACAATACAAAACAGAGTGCCGTGAGCACAGGATGCCTGAGCACCAAATCAAGACGTGCCTCAAGCCACGCAACAGAGCCTGAGTACCAACAGAGTGCCGAGCACCACAATCAAATCGTGCTAAGATCAGCAGAGTGCCATAGCACCAAACAGAGTGCCGGGCACCAACAGTGGAGTGCCGAAGCACCAAATGTGACGCTCCACTCATTCATTCTTTGGTCCTAGGTAGTCATATGGTCATATATCTTTCATATATTCTGTTCCTCTATGAATCATCTTTACTCGTAAATTCTGAATCATTCCAATCGGATCTTCCAAACTTTGCCATGGCATTTTCATGCCAACTAGCTCATGCATCGATTTTACTGAGGGACAGTTTGAAATATTTATTTTCCAGTGCCTTGTCTCGATATTTGACACTGGATCTTTATACTCCTTTAAAGCTAAGGTGCTAAGGGTTCTATTCCAACTGCAATCACCCAATTCAGAGCACCCTGAACTCAAGTTAATGTGTATGAAACAACCCGACACTTATGTTCCAAAAGCTGAACCAGAATTCGCTTGCACATGGCCCCACTTTGAGTGAATTTCTTAGCCACTTAGGATCAGAATTTGGTGATGCTTATTCTTTAAGTTTTGTTCTCCTTGGAAGTCTATTTTACAGCCACTTTGAATCACTCAAATCGATAAGAAATGAGCAAGTTATGGCCAAAATACAAAACTCGGCCGAAACAGAAAAACTCGTAATAGGCTGTACCCGGTACAAGCTCCAAATGTACTGGTACAAGTTGGTCAAAAATGACCAGATTCGAAATTGTGTACTGGTACAAGTTCAACTCAGACTGGTACAAGTCTCCGAGTGCCTAATGTGTGTTTTTCCCGTATTTTTCATGCACTTTCATCCATGGATCACTCCACACTCTACACACATCCAAATTAATTAAAATCTCACCCAATTCCTTTCTTTTCTACCACCAATTCCTCTTCACTTCTTCTTGTCTTTTCAAAACCTTCCATTAATCTCTCCCAATATCATTCTAATATGGGTTACCACTCATATACACACTAAGCAATTAAGATTTGTTGTTTTGATCAAAACCCAACTCAATTTCATTTAACCATGAATCCAACAACAAAGGAAGGATTCCATAATTATCTTGTTCCTTGTGGGTTATACCAACCTTAATTTCAAGAAATCTAAGGTTATGATGCAATTCTATCCAAAACCCTAGATTTAGAGACAAGATATTAACCATATCAAGCCTTAAATTCCATGTGATCCATATGAAACTGATATCAGTGAGCCGATAATTTTGTCAAGCTCGGGATTCGGGCTTCTCTTCTTCCTCTTTCTCTTCTTCCTCTTCCTCCTCACTATCGTGCTTACTAAACATGAGACTCACTCAATTTTACACTTTGAACTCTATGTGCGGTACTGCACCCACAAACCCATTTTGTTGAAATAGTTATTTGATCTCTATCACGCCCATCAACTATTATTTATCCCACTTTAATCTTAATCTGCTACTATGTGACTGAACCCTATCATTTGGATACCCATTCTTAAGTCTTGTAAATTGGTCTCTTGCCTGTTTCGTATTTAACTCACGAAACACCAAATTATGCTTACAAAATACCCTAAACATATCGAAACGACTAGAGTATATTTCAAAAGGCATGGTTCCCCTCGTCCTGGTCCCAAGGACAAGTATAAAAATCCAAAAGTAGAGAGCCGCTTCAGTTGAAGCCTCATTCAAATTTCAAATTTCTTCCTAAATTAATTACAGAGTGATCTTCATCATCGATCAACTAAAGAGTACATATCCTTTGAAGAGGATGGAGCGAGGATAAAGGGTGGTTTAATGCATCTTAGGAAAACAGAAACAGACCACAGCTCTCTCGTGCAAGAGAGAAAGGTTCATTCTGCCAGCAGAGCCTTCTATTGTTAGCTGACCCCTCCCTAATCCTAGCGGATTCAACGAGCTTGATATGATTGTGGATGCTGAAGATGCATTCTTGACTGACGAAGAGGATTCTGAAGAAGAGTAGTTAGAGTTCTTGGGTTAGCATAGGGTGGTGTTGTCAATATCAGCCATGTCATGCCAACACCCAATTTGTTTCTTGAAAGCCCTTTTGTGTAACCCGTGGTCATTAAAAGCCTAGAAGTCCTTTTTTATTTTAATTTTGTTAGTTGTTCCTTTATGAATACTTGGTATGCTTAAGTACTTGTGTATTGTTAAATGCTTCTTTCATCAATGAAGTTTTATTCCCTTTAGGTGACTTCATTCTATTCCTACCCTGCCTTGTTCCTCTATATGAGTGTTGTTTCTGGTGAAAGTTCTCATTGGATTGGTCACTACACTTAGAATTGTTGGTGCTATTGAGTTCAAATGTTGGCATATTTTAAGTTATAGTACTATGTTCATGTTTGCTTATTTTAATTTTCAATGCTTAACTGGTTTCTTTGTACTTCTATTGTGCCTCTTATTGTTTTAGTTCCCTTTTTAGTTCAAATCTTGCTGTGGACTAGCAAGATTGTGCCGGGGGCGTGTCTAATATAATAAGTACAAGATTTTATACTGCTTTTTAGCCTTCTAGCTTGTATTTTGACTTTAGTTTGTGTGTAGAATAGGTGCTTTTGACTTTTTGTTTTTATGCTCTGTTGCCCGATGTTCTCGCACCTTTTGAAGTGTCTGATGCTTAGAGGGCAAATACAGCTAGCGAAGCACCCTATGTGTTTTCACTTCCAAGCGGAGCCAAATTTAGAAGCAATTCGCCAAAGCCTACTCAAATCTTGTTCTTCCTCTCTCCTCAACTCAAGAATGGTTCCCAATGACGGAGGACTCAAAGTCAGTAGGATGGTCACTGACAGCTATGCCAAACTGGAGGGTCCCCGTGCATCTATGAGGAATTATGCAGAAATTAGCTATGAGTAAATTCTGTGACTCAAAGTCAAGTAAAGGTGCAGAGGAAAGTGAGTACTAGTATTGGAAATGTGAGTACCGGACTCAAAGCTGTTAAAGGCCCAAGTGGACGGAGTACCTGCAGACCGAAAAGTGAGTACTAGTCTTTGTGCTCTAGATTCAACCGTGTAGCCTCGAAATTATGATATTTATGCAAGGGCACCTGGCCGTATTTTGCTCCTGCTTGTGTAGTTGCTTGTGAGTGGGGTTATTTAAACCTCTTCGCGTTGAGCTGAACACACACAAATTCTAAGTTGGGTTTCCTTAGTTTTAGTTAGGGATTTTCTCTATTTTTCTAGGGTTTTGCAATTTCTATTTTGCATAGCTAGAGATCTTTGTTTGTTTTTGTAAGCAATCACTTGTAATACTTAGTCTAAGTCTTTAATATGTAGCTTCATCTCTAAACTTCCTTCATTCAGTTTTACATCAATCTATAGTATTCATTTCTCTTCTACTTGCATTTATGTGGGATGTTCTTGCATTTATTAGTCATTTCCTAGCTTTAATGGAGTTCTAAACCTCCAAGATAGGATTTGAAAGGTGGAAACTCATCACCAACAAAGGTAACAACACTCTCTCACCCCTTATGCTTCAATAGAAGTAGCATGATATTAAATACTTACTACATTCTCTCAAATGCTCGCTTGACATATTATTGACAATGTGTGAACAAGAGAATCTTGGTACACATTGTGCTTGAACCTAAATGCATGCTAAGTGTTTGTATAAGTTTTCTAAGTGAGTATTTGACATCATTCTCCTATCCTTATTTTTGTAAAAAGCTTTTAAAGTCATATCTTCCATCAAAGACCATTCCTCAATGGATCCTAGATGAGAATATAAGTGAGAGATGCTTGTTAGCTAGTTGTGGATAAGTGGAAAACCCTAGAACTTATCACTACCTTTTCTCGCGGATATTACACCCAATCAATCGGTTACCAAATCAAACAATCAACTCTCCACCCCCCCTATGATTTACTTCTATTGATATCAATAACTATGATCCTTGAACTCCATTCTATGGAGATGACCCGTGGACTTCCCATAGAATTATTATGCTTGGCGTTATTGAGTTCCTACGCTGGGAACATATCAGTAATAATCGCAGAGTGATAAGTACGGAGTATTCAAGAGGAAGAGTGTCAAGAGGCAAACAAATTTGATCGAAGATCTTGCCAAATGCAACTATAGGAGCTCCATTTGAGACTCATATGAGCGCACTTAAAGGAAGTGGGTGAGGAGCTGAATGTGATGACCGCTATAGAAGCAAAACTTGATGGATTGATGAATAAGATGGGGAGTCAATAGATAAAAGGAGAATGCACTCAAACACATGAAGTGGGAACAATTGATGGAAATGAGCAGAAGAGTAGTGGGCCGGGATGAGGGACTAAATTTCTAAGGAGGGTCCCTACTAAGTCGAGGAGGCATAGTTTCTCAATGCTAATGTGGTTAAGCAACTTTAAGACAAACCTCAACTTGCCAACTCATTACACACTGTAACTCGTGAACCATGAGAATTTCTTATATTGAGGCGGAGTACGCAAGGTCCAAGACTAAGCAGACTTTCAACAATGATGTTTGCAGGTTCCAAGGACAGGAACAAATACAGCAGAGTGGATTATCGTGACAAAGAGATCTTTCTTTGTGGATAGCATGTTGATATCTACGGAGAAAATAAGAGGTCAAGTAAATATTCATGAGTAGAAATTTGTCGAGCTACTAGCATTTCAGCAAATCCAAATGTGTTTCGACGCCTCTAAAATCTGAGATATAAGCAACCGCCCTAGCAATGCAAAATCACCAAGGATGCCTTCCTAAGTGATACAAAGAAGAATCCTATGATTGTATGGTGGTCACTCTGGGGAGTGGCGTAGAGATAGCGTAAAAGAAGAGGAGGAGAAAAAGACTGAAAAAGTAGAGAATGAAGAAACTGGAAAAGAGACTAAGAGCATTCAGACTGGTCAAGAGATTGAGAGCGCAAGAGGTGCAGACTCGGCGAGGGTGGTGAGAAAGGAAAATTGAAAAAGAAAGAAGAAAAACAAGCTTACATGCTTGCTGTTCCATTCTCGTAGGCTTTGTAAAGCAAATGAGGAGCAAGCCTTCTAGATTTTAGATGTCTTCAAGAAGATAGAGATTAATTTACCATTTTAATGAGGAGTCGACTCCTAGATGCCTAACTATGCTAAGTTTTTGAATGACATTTGAGTAAGAAGAGGAAAATTTGCTGAAAAGGAGTGGTGAATTTGACAAAGCATATTGCAAGCAAGTGCTGATCCAGAAGAGTCGTAGAAGACAAGAAGATCCTATAGCTTCACCATTCCTGCAACTACATTGGGAATTTTGAATTCAAGAAGGCTTTGCGCATTCTAGGAGCCAGCATCAACTTGATATAAGGTAAAGAGACTTAGCTTAGTGAGCCTTTACCCTACAACTATAACCTTGCAAATGGTAGACGTGACAATGGCAATAAACTGTATGAGTCCTTGAAGATGATTCATTAAGATGGGAAAATTCATTTTCCTATGGACTTTGTAGCAGATGGAGGAAGATACGTAAGTTCCATTGCTACTGGAGGACCTTTCCTAGCCATTGAGCCGCCTTGATAGATGTTAAAAATGGAGAACTCACTCGGGCGGAGAAGAAAGCGAAGACACTTCAACTTGAACAAAGCTTGAAACAAATTAATGTGAGCAGCTGCATTGTATGACTCAGAGAAATAATAGTTCCCACTCACCCCGAGCTGATGTTTGTAATTTTTAGAATTCAATCAATGAAAATGGAGACGAAATTTTCAGTATCTTGATGATCTTGATTTTGGATTTCTAAATTCTAGTTTTGATTTAAAGGAGACAATTTTAAGTTTGAATGAGCATAGCACAGAAAAATGCAGCAATGAAGAGAAGGCAAAAGAAATAGAAATAAGTTCGTATGGTTAACCGTGAAGGAATTACCTAAACATTTGAAGTATGCTAGAACCAAAAAGCAAAACATGTTATTGTATCACGCATTAATCGAATTCCTTGAAGAACATAAACTATTGAGATTCTAAAAATACAAGGAAGCAATTAAGCTTGGTCATTAGAAGATTTTGAAAGAAATCGGCCCTTTCTCAGATGCATAAAATCCTCTTGAGGATAATGCAGCGACCACGAACTCTTCAAAGAAGATCGAATCCAAAAGAATGAAAGAAGTCATGGTTAAGTAACGAAACGATTGAATGCATGCTTCATCTATGCAATCTTAGACAGCCCTTGGGTGAGCCCAGTTCCTATGGTTCCCAAAAAGGGTGGATTCACTGTGATCAGAAATGAGAAGAATGAATTGATTCCTAAAAGAACTATGACATGATGGAGGGTGTATAGACTAAGGTAGTGACACCGCTATAAGAAAGGATCATTATCCTCTACCTTTCATTAACCAAATGTTGGACAGGTTAGTAGGACACCCCTAATATTGTTTTCTTGATGGATATTCTGCATATAACCAGATTGCCATAGTCCCTGAGGATCAGGAGAAGACTACATTTACATGTCCTTATGGAACCTTTGCTTCTAGAAGGATACTGATTATGTAATGCCCTACCACCTTCAAAGATGTATGATGTCTATGTTTTCGTATCCGCGGAAGAGGCTATGGAAACTTCATGGATGACTTTAGTATACTGATCGAAGTTTTGAGAAATGCTTAGAAAATTTGTAAATAGTACTCGTAGGTGCTAAGACAAGAATTTAGCTTTGAATTGGGAAGATATCGTTCGGGGCACAAGAGATTTTTGTAGTCAAGGGAAGTAATTCAAGCAAAGGTTTCGCATCTAAGAAGCTTCCTATTTATGCTGGGTTTTATAGGAGATTCATAAAGGACTTCTAAAATCTCTAGACCATTATGCATTGTTGAAAAAGATGCAAAATTTGAATTTAAGGAATCATGCAAAGTTACATTTGAAGAAATTAAGTCCAGATTGATTACAGCTCCCATCATGGTAACACTTGACTAGAACAAGGAGTTAGAAATAATGTGTGATGCTAGTGACTATGCAAAGGGAGTAGTATTGGGACAAAGAACTGAGAAGATATTCAAGGGCATATACTATGCCAACAAAACCTTCAATGAGGCACAAGAGAATTACTTTACCATAGAAAAGGAGATGCTGGCAATGGTGTTTGCTTGTGAAAAATTCAAGCCTTACATATTAGGATCCATGTAATAATACACACCGATTATGTCGCAATGAAATATCTCGATGGCAAAGAAAGATGCCAAACTAAGACCGATCAGATGAGTATTATCAGAGTTGGATTTAGAAATCAAAGACAAAGGTGATGCACAATGTGGGCGGATGATCACTGTCAGACCGAAAAGACCACTAAAGAGGAAAAGGAAATTGAAAGAGCATAAAACTTTCCAGATGAGCGCCTATTTGCAAGTATCACCCAAGTACCTCGCCGTATGCTAATATCAGAAGTACGCCCATGGAATTATTATGCCACCGAGTTCAAATTCAATTGGGCAGAAAAAGAAAGTTGAGAACCGATAGCAGATTTTATATTCGGGGATGACCCACTACTTTTAGAAGAGGAGCAGATGTGATTATCGTGAGATGTGTACCGTAAACAGCTGGCGTGAAATTTTGATAAATGGTCATGCATCACTATATGGAGAGTGACACTTTGCGTAAGAGAGTAATTAAATACAAAATTCTTCAATTGAGTTTTTACTGGCCTTACTTATTGAAAACTGTTTTGAATAGGGCAAACATTTATAAATATCAAAGAATGGGCAAACATAAGAAGAAGAAATGAGATGCCCTTACAAGAACCCTGTAGAGATATTCGATGTGGGCTAGGGATAGACTTCACGGGACCTTTTCCCATCCTCTTCGAAATCTATATGACTCTTAGCCGGATTATGTATCCAAATGGGTGGAAGCAAGAAGGAACTAGAAATGATGCCAGCACAAGGTTGGGTTTATTCAGAGAAATATTTTGATGCATTTGGAGACCTTAACAATCATTATGATGAGGGCCATTTCAAAATGGCAGTTTTTTCAAAACTCATGAACAAATATGAAATTAGACATGTGGGGATTGACTTATCGTACCCTCAAATAAATGGCAAACTGAGATTAGAGATAAAGAAAAATTTTAGAGAAACAGTGAACTCAAGGCAAGTTATTGGTCTACGGTTAGACGATGCAATGGCTTATAGAACCCGCTTACAAACACCTATCGAATGTTCCCATACAGGGACATTTGGGAAACCCACCTCCTCTGAACTTGAAATATGTGCAAGTGTGGGCCATAAAGAACCGGACTAGATCTCCAAGTCAAGTACAGTGATTATTATTCCAAAATGAATGAACCTGGAAGAGTTAAGAGTTTATTGCTTATGATAATGCCGTAATCATATGATGCACAAAGAAGGCATGATCAGAAAATTATGAGGAGAGAATTCAAAGCAAGAGAGCTAGTCCCGCTCAGCAATTCCCAAGCCTGGCCGCTTCCGGGAGCACCTAAGTCACAGACGGAGGGTCCTTACACAATAGTAGAAAGTACACCCTTTGGAGCATTGAAAACTGATTCTGGAAATGAGTTTAAAGTGAATGGTCAGATATTAAAGCATTATCTTGGAGGGAACATAAATGAATATTAGTTCTAAATTTTAGCGAGATAAAGAATTTAAAGAAAAAACATTTTCGCAAAGAAATGTCTAGCTGCTAAAGACATTAAACATGAGTACTGGGAAAACCCAAGTAAATTTAATTTTCATAGTTAACTTAATTTTATAAATTTTTGTGTGTTTCTGAAGCTAGTTTTAATTTTGTTTGGAAATTTTATTTTGTGATTTTGTTTGATTTTCAGACAATGAAGTCAGATAGATGAATTTATGAAGAAGCATTCTTTCTCACCATTATACGTAAAGTACTACAAGGGGGACTTTCTCTGTGTCCCTAACTTGTTCTTTAATGATAATGTATATTTAAAGTTTGGGGGAGTGTAGCATTATAGAGCAGAAAATGAAAAGTAACTTTGTTGTGCCCAAATTTTTTGAATACTTGGATTATCATGATGTTGAATTATATTGAGTAGAGATATGAGATGTGTTGTTCATACTTGAATTGAGGTTCTTTGATGTTAGATGTGTCTTCACTAGTATGTTTTGAGTGGTATGAATGTATTGCATACTATTTTGTGTGTTGATTGGTTGAAAATGTTAATTGTGAAATTTTGAGGAAAATTCTATTGATTGACATTTATACCTTCTTGTTTACAAAGATTGGTTTAGCCTTTAAGTCAAGTAGGAAATTATGTCGCGAACATACTTTTTATGTCACTAACATTATTTTATTTGAGTTTAATGAACTATGGTCGCGATTATCATTATTCTTCTTTGTCACGACATAAGTTCCAAAACCTCAGGTCACTGCTAGTTTGTCACAACACTATTTTTATGTCACAACATAACTTAAGCCTAAAAACCTAACGTTTATGTTGTGACATAAATTTTTAATGTTGTGAAGATTAGAAGGACACAAACAATCATTTGACCTATAAATAGAGAATTTTGAAATCTAAAAGGCCACCTTCCTCATAAACCATCAAACCACTCATTTACCTTCACCAAATTTCTCTCTCATTTTCCTTCGAAACCCTAAATCCCCAAATCGTATTTCGACCATGTCTGAACCATTGAATATGATTCCGAACCTGAATGAAATAATGGAAGAATACGTAGAGATTGAGAAAGAAGCTGTTCATGATGCTCAGTTAAGAGCATTGTAGGAGGAAGAAAGACCAGAAACAAGAACAAAGACTGAGCAAACTAACTCAAGAAACAAGAGAAAAAGAAAAAGGGGAGTCAAGAATAAACTAAGCAGGAAAGAAAAAGTAAGGATTTTGATTATGAGTCATGCATTTCACTTGGAAAGATAAACTGCAGCACAAAGATTTCATCTGGCAGAAAAGGGTTTAGTAAGACTTCTAAATTTCTTCCTAGAAATAATTGAGAAGAGAGGATGACATATATTATGTGAGCACAAAGTTCTGATTTGTCGACAACAAGTATGTGAATTTATCTTAACATGGTGGGACCGAAAGAAAAGACTTCGCTTTTGTCGGGAAACAAGTGATATCGCTCAACAAGGAGAAAATACGAAACTTTCAATCCGAACGAAAGAAAAATGGTCTAAGTTAAGAGACAGTGAAAGAGCCAGAGTACCCAAAGATAGTTGATTTGTCATCACTAAAAAGGAAATGGAGAGAAGAGTGAACCTCACAGTCTATCGCAAGAGGCTCATTGGACGTAATAGCTATATATTCTATTTTATCTCGCTTCAATCCTTTTACCATCAAAACATCTCAGTACAGTAAGAAGAGAAGGAGGCGATACTGTTGTATGCTATTTTGAAGGGATACAAATCTAGTGTGGGGAAAATAATAGAGAACTATATTTTGAGTAATTACAAAAGCAGCTACAGAGGATTAGTACCCACCTAGCACTAATCACTAGATTGTGCATAATAGGAGGTGTGGAAGGAGATTGGGAAGAAGAAGAAACATGTCCCAAAGCTTTTCCTCTAACATTGACTGGAATAACCAAAGGGCTAAAGAACATAGGCAAAGAGACAGAAGTAGAAGCTGAAGAAGAGGAAAGGGATGATAGAGAAAATGAGTAGGTACAGTTTGAAAGCCTAGCTCAAGAGCATCAAGAGAGGGAGAGAAGCTTGAGCCCCATCTTGATTGTATCCCAAGATGTAAGAGAAATCCATCAAGAGCCAATTGAGAGCTTAGAAATAAAGCAACAATGTAGCTGAAGAAATGCTGAGAGTGAGGCACGGAAGTGGCAGCGACATACAATTAAAGATTCAACTGCAATCGAGAGATGAGTGCCATGGATGTAGAGTCGAAGAAGAGACTAAAACTTAAAGGATGCACTCAAACAGGGACAAGAGGAAGAGTAAATTGGAAAAAAAAAAGAAAGAATTAATTGAACCTGGTGGTAAGGGAGAAAGCCATTTCAGACTCAATGAAAGAGATAGCGAAGTCATTCAAGATAACAATGAAAGAGAGAAAGAGAGGATGCAATGGGAGAAGTGACATATGATGCAAAAAGGCAAGATGCCTTGGATATCTATATAAAGAGCATCGAAGGAAATCAAGCTCCTCATAGAAAAAGCTATATAAGGAGATGAGGAACCTCAACCATAGGAAAACTACGACTAGGAGCTAGATATAATAATAATAATTTGACAAAAATGTACTATGCCTAAGGGGAATTTGAGGGCTCCTTAAACTCCATTGGGAAGAGACAGGATGAACTTATCAAAAAAATGGCTATCTCAATGGAGTGGTCTGCCTTCAGTAAAGAGGAAGGTAGCAAGGCTAAAAGACCACAAGTCAAAATTCTTGAATTCTCTCCCTCTGCTGCTGGTTACAAGTTTAATCTAGTAAATCTGAACTGTCCCCACAAACATGATAGGAAAAAGAAATGATTTGCCTTGTCTTTCTCCTTCTTCTATCAGAATCAAATCACTTGAGAATGAAAAACATAAATGAAAAGGAAATCGATTGCAAAGTCGGGTCCAATTTCTCTTTTTTTTTCTTTTCAGGTGTTTTTCAGGTTTCCATTTCTTTCCCATTTTGTAGTTCAGGTAGTTCTTTGCTGAGTTAAGAGAATTAAGTTTTCTTGAATAAATTTGATGATTAGAGTTGTGTATATCAAATAAGAAATGAAGGAAAGCATTTAATTTGAATTGAGTCATTTGCTATGTTGAAATTTTTCTCAATTAGATGTTTTGATTTATGTGTTGAAGTTAAACAATATAATAAATATGTCTGTAAACCAAACAATACAAAATCTGAAATAAATTAGTAGGATGAAATGAATTGAAAGAGGAAGTTATAATATATCAATAGAATAAGTTTGAATTTAAGATTCGTGGGAAGATTTTAAATAAATAAGATAGTAATAAATAAGACTTATAATTTGTTTGTAAACAATATTATTATGAACCTCAAAACAATGCCATGGTCAAAAAAGCAATTTAAAAAAAAATTGTGCTAAGATTAGAGACATCTTTGGGATCCATCATAGCTGATCCTCTTAAAGTCAGAGAACTTGTTAGATTATTAGTCAAGGCGAAATCCTATGCAATACCACTCCGTAAGAAATGATACGGCCATCTTCTCGCAAGTTTGGAACCTTTCAGTTTACCTCGTGATATATATGCATATACCTTAGTTCTTATTTGAGAATGAGCCACTTATCATCAACTATAAATGAAAATCCTAAATCCTTCCTGTAAACGAATTTACAAGAAAGAACCCTCGTTTGCCCAGATTGGTGACAAGTACATCAATTAGAAGATGACAAGTTTGTAATATTACTTGAAATGCAAAGGAGGATAAAAAGAAGTTGAGAAAGAAAAACCAATTGAGATGAGGAATCAGGAAAAGAAGGAAGAAAGAAGCTTATTAAATATAAAGTATCAAGGAGGAATGAGCTCTGCTTGTAGCCTTCCCCGAACAATTGTTCTTAAGGGTATTTCACCACCTAGTAACCCTGTAATTAACTATTATGGGAGTTACTAACCCAAAGTTCACATAAGTAGAAACTTAAAAGACAAAACATTGCACAGCTCCAATGTCTTGACAGAAAATTATATGAAAAAGTGAAAAGAAGCTTTAATAGAAGGGAATTGAATTTATAGTTTGATGTGTCTTAAGAAAACAAATACAATGTAGAGTATGTGAAAGATGTACCAAAACATTGGGTTGTTTTATTGACATCAAATGAAAAGTAAAGGATGAAGAATGAAGGCAAACATACTGAGTTGCAGAATCAAAACTTGAGCCTAAATTGCTTCAATTTATTCTACCCAATTACCCAAGCCAAACATTAAGTGCCTAAAAGACCTAATTGATCTGAAGGTGGTATATGCCTACATTACTGATATTAAATATGATTGAATACAGGGGACTTAAGAACTGGCAGAAGTCTATCTAAGTACCTGGGTCTCAAGATTAATAATATGTTAAGAAAAAAGAAGACCAACATACACCTACAAATCAGTGGTTAAATAATCAACCGTTGACACTATGGGAATTATTTGCATGTTTAGTGAACTAATAAAATCTTTCCGTAGTTTTGGGATTGAAAACATGTTCAAAAGTACTTGATAACCAACCTATTTTTGCCAATTGTGAGTTATAGAGGGAAAAATGTGGTAGTGCAAAACCGAATATCGCCTTTAAAATAAAGTCGAATTGTTTCGAGATCAAATTTAAAATCTTCTTTTTTGTTTCGTATGTGCCAAAACTTGTTTGGGGGGAATTTGATGAGTCCTAAACTCATCTTATTTTTAGTCCATTTTTCTAGCATATTTAGAAGTTTATGATCATTTTAATGTTGAATTATGAATATTCACCAATTGCGGTTTTGTAGTTTTGAATGAAAAAGAAACAATCAATAGTGCAAAATCAAGCAAGGCGTAAAATGTCGCGAACACACCGCTGTAATCCAAGAAAGCTGCGTTTCAACAAGCAATGATATGTTGCAACAAAGATACGAACTCGTTAGAAGTGAAGATTGTCACGATCGCATATACATGAGTGGGATCGAATGCATAAATGCCAGAATAAAAAAAGAATGAATGTTATGTACATAATGGAAAATCGTAAGACAGAACTTGTCGCTGATAACAATTTTATGTCGATATCGTTTTATGTGTTCTTGAAGAATGTCAGCCCTTCCTCTATCGCCATATTGATCCAAGCAGCTGCTTAGAGAATCACATGACAATCAAACCTATAAGTCATACATAAAGAGTTTCAAGAGGGAAGAAAGAATGTATCAACAAAACAAAACTATGTCGCGACAGAAAATGGCAGAGTAATGAAACAAGTCAAGACAAGTTGGTTGCAGCAAATGACAAGATCAAGGCAGAGAAAATCTGTGTCGCGATATTTTCTGGGGCATATGTCGCGACATAAAGTTCGGGGAGACAACATTGGTAAGGCAAGAAGACTTTATAAGTCATGATAGGAAGTTTTATGTCGCTGATAACCACAACATTAGCTGGTGATGGAACTCATTGCATGGAAAGTTATCACAAACAAAGGCTGAGAAGAATCACAAGATCTGTCATGATAATGTCCTGAGCAAATAGCTCATTTATGTCGACATAAAAACAAAGCTTAAAAGGGTGAGAAACTCTATCATGACAACAAAATTTTATATCGCTAATAATAAATTAAGAGTAGCAAAAGAAAACTTTGTCGCAATAAAGCTTTTATGTTATGCACATAACATTCGAGTATGCAAGCTGCAAGGCACTAAGAAATGTCAGACACAAGACACTGGTCATGACATCACAAGACAAATTCAGTTAAAACTCTAATACAGATATATCTCAAGAAAAGGCACAAGTAACTATGTCGATAGAAATACCCAGTTTCTACAACAAAACTAGAAGACAAAGATGGTAACTATGTTACGACATAATTTTTCTATAGTTACATGAAGCCACAATTAAAGCACTGGGAATCCATAATTCACTGCACGGCCCAACATTTGAAACCTATAAATAAAATCACATATATTTTATACAACATAATCTTTCATCGGACCTGAACTTCAGCTGAGACTTTGTGTATATTATTTTTGTTTTTCTTTTATTTTCCTTGTATTTATTTTCCCACAATTTAGTTTAGCTTTTAGCTTATAGTTAGGTTTTGGAATCGAAAGTGTTGATAAAAGTAAGTTTTTGAGTTGGGTTTATTGTAAAATTTTAGTTTTCATTATTATTTAATTTGAATGGAATTTGGAAATTTTCTAGAGTTCATTTATTTTAGTTTGCTTACAATCTCATAGAATTTTTGATCATTTAGTCACTAATATTTGTAATCTAGCTTTGAAAACTCGAGCTCCTCTAGAATGGATCGATGTTAATTATTGCTTATAATCAGAAAGCAACGTCATAGTTAGAAATCTTAAATTTATTTTACTGGTGTGTTGTTCTGAAATTAATTGTTCACATTAGTAGCGTGTACCTCGAAATATTGTATCTTGCTCTCGATTTCCAAGATGCCCTAGTAAATAATGTAGATTAGATTCTGGTGAGTATGGACTGTAATTACCAAAACACCATTATTGCGAACCAATGAACCTAAGATTACTTCGATAGACTACTACATCTCACTATGTGAGGAGAAGGATGATAACAATTTAATTGATCGTTGTTTCTCCTAGTATGATGAAGGATCTTCGATCCCATGTTAGTAGATTCAACTCACAAATAGAGAATTTATCAAATTTCAGCGGATGAGTTACCAATGATTTAATAGCATTTATTATCTCCACTATAAAAAATTCTTTTTTAACTAAGAATCATGTGTGAAGTAATGAAAAGAAAAATACCTAGATCTTAAAAAGAGGATTTACACCTATAAGTAACTATTAGACTCATATCCGGAAGGAAAATGGTTTATCTAATTTAGTATGTGCGGTGTATGAGTGATCCAACTATACTACCTTGTGCATATTTGACAAGTTCGTATTTCTAAACTAATGGTTGAACTATGTTATAAAATGATGCATAAATTGGTAATCATATTAATTCCATCTATTTCCCAATGTTGGTCTCATTTAGTGGAACTTTCTAACTGAATATTTTGAATTTTTATGCATAGTTATGTAAATTTTTAATGAAGCCTTACTTTGAAGTGTAAAAACAAACTACTTTAAACTTAGTTCTAAATAGTAAGGATCTAGTGATGGGGTAATTTGATCTTTAGATTTTTAATAATCCTCAGAATGATATTTGACTTCTAAATCCACTATTACTTGTATGACCTATGTATTTGCGCTATCTAGACCAAAATAAATTTTTGGAATTGCCTTCTCATCAAGGTATTAACATATTTGCATCTTCAGCTTCAAACAGCTAAGGCCACGCGAGGACCAATAGCCTTGCAAATGTGGTCAAGATTTGGTTGATCACATATTTTGGTCACAATAACAACTTGTTCAACATATACCCTTTTATGAAACCATTTAAAAGCACTTTTACATCCATTTGATATAAAATAAAGCTTTTGTAACAAGCAAAAGCAAGCAATATTCTATGATTTGTGACAATTTC
The DNA here is from genome assembly GCA_016808115.1 of Tetrastigma voinierianum. Lineage (NCBI taxonomy): Eukaryota > Viridiplantae > Streptophyta > Magnoliopsida > Vitales > Vitaceae > Tetrastigma > Tetrastigma voinierianum. Next base: position 408,550 of record JAEQBH010005147.1, on the reverse strand, counting down.
CACTTCGGTGATTCCTCTTCCTTCTGGAGTCAATCTCCACTTTGGGTGTAAGGAGGGAGGGGGCCCAAAGGTGATTCTCTGAATTTTTCGAGTCAATCTCCTCTTCCTCGGCTGGATGAACTCCATCTTCAATTTTCAATCTTCCCAAGGATTAAACCTATATCATCATCAACATTTTCTTCTTTCAAGAGAATCATATATTCATCAAAAGACTACATGGGTGGTCTCCTACATCATTGTCTTTTATCGAAAACTCTATGTTTTTACTTGATGAAGAATAGCCAAGAAATATCCCAACATTAGATTTTAATTGCAATTTTCTGTTGTCTCGTATTTAAAATAAAGAGGTATTACTCCAAAATACTCTTTGAAATAATTAATGTTAGGTTTCTTTTTTTTTTTTTTGTATCCAAAGTTCATATGGGGTTTGGTCCAAAGAGCGCCTAATGAAAACTCTATTCAATATATAACAAGAAGTATTGATCGCTTAAATCGGCCCAAAAGTAAGTTGGCAAATTGTTTTCGTGAAGCATGATTCTTGCCATTTCTTCTAAGGTTCTATTTTCCTTTCAACAACCATATTTTGTTGGGTAGTTCTAGGAGCCGAAAAGGTATATTCATTTCCATGCTCATCACAAAACTTTTCAAAATCAACATTTTCAAATTCCATTCCATGGTCACTTCTTATGCAAGAAATGGTAAAAAAAAATTTCATTTTGAATTTTTTTACAAAGCTTTGAAAACTCATGGAATGCATCATTTTTGTGAGCTAAGAAGTCATCCACAATCACAAACATATGATTTACCTCCAGACTAGTAGTCCCTAAGGTCCAAAAACAAATCCATGTGAAGAAGCTCAAGAGGTCTTCGATGAGAATGAAATTTTTGTTTTTAAAAGATGTTTTTATTTGCTTTCCCATTTGACATGTTTCATAAACTTTATCTTTTTCAAAAGAGATTTTGGAAAGGCCTCTAACAAGTTCATTTTTGTTGAGTTGTGTAATGAGATTCATGTTCACATGTCCCTATCTCCTATGCCACAACCAACTCCCATCACGATGAAAAACATCTATTACTTTACCTTCACATTTTTGAAATATCAATCAGATAAACATTTTCTACTTCTATGACCCATGAAGAAGATTTACATGTAAATTCCTTTGATGATGTGAAATGAGAAGATTCAAAAATCATTTTAAAAACTTTGTCACAAAGTTAACTAATGCTCAAAAGATTATATTTCAAACCATCAACAAGAAAAACATTTCATAAAAGATTAAGAATTGTTACCTATAGGAACTGGCGTCCAATGATTCTACCTTTCGCAGTTCCTCGAAGGTCACGATCCTGCCATTTCGTTTTGTGAGGAAGGCAAACTTTGACTCATATCCGGTCATGTGTCTTGAGCAACCACTATCCAATAACCATTTCTTTTTCTTTGATCCCTACAAAAGAAAGTCAAAATGCTTTAGGTACCAAAATCTTTTTGGGTATTTGATGGTTAGTGACCTTTGCTTTTTCAACCCAAGCCTTCTTTGACTTCATGATTGAGACCTTTATGATCCATTCAAGAGGACAAAATTGCAATGGTTGAGGGACTTTCACTTGTAGATTCCTTTTGATAAAGTAGGGGTTTTAAAATATTTTTCATTTTTTGAAGATTTGTATCATAGCCCATTTTTATCAAAAACACATTTTTGGCTAACTAGGATCATGCTAAAACGCTTTTTGTCCACAAGAGAATTTCGTAAGTGAAGAGATCAACCATTCATTATTTTTGAGTAGTTCCTCGTTTTCCTTCTTAAAAGAAAATTTTGAAGCTTCAACTTTTGAAATATTTTCTTTGACTTAATCAAGTTCTTTTCAAGCTCAAAACTTGTTCTTAAGTGAGAATTCTTTTTCATCGTTGTTTGATGCTTCATTCTCAAATTCAAAAATAAATTCATCATCATCAAAGAATTTAATCGTTTGATTTCAGTGCCATGAAGCACATGTTAGCAATTTTCCTCTTTTCATCATCGGATGAATCTTCACTTCGACTCCATCTTGCTATCATAGATATTCTCTTTCTCTCTCGCTTTGTAGAGAGAACAATCATGGTTTTATATGATCCCGCTTTCTTGCACTTGTAGTAAAGTTACTTCTCTAGTTCATTCTCATTTTCTTTTCCTTTCAAGGACCTTTCTTTGTAGTTACTTTACTGTAGAGTCTCTTCCAATTAAATTATTCCTTCATCATTAGATTTTGCACTTCAGGATGAAGGTGATATCATCTTCCATGTCATTGATTTTTGTTTCTTCAATGACTTTCTCTTCTTGAGCTTTGAGTACAATGCTTTTCTTTTTTCTTTCCTCTTGCATTTCCTTTTCTTGTCTTGCAATCTTCATTTCATAGGTCATCAAGGAACCGATAAGTTCCTTAAGAGGTAGCCTCTTTCAAATTACTTGTTTATTAATAGCTTCCGTTTGGAATTCATTTAGAGGTAGGCATCTTAGAATTAGATACCTTGTCTCTTTCACTTACCCTATTTCCCAAGCCTTTAAGACCATTTACATAACATCTCGTGAACCTAGTAAACATCTCAACAATAGATTCATTAGGTTTCATTCAACATTTCATAATCGGTAACATTTCATAACTTTAGAATCTTTGACTTGATTGGTTCCTTCATGGGTAATTTTAAGTATCCTCCAAACTTCCTTAGCCATTTTACATTGACAAATTCTATTATATTCAGTTCTATCCATAGCACATACAAGAATATAAATAGCTCTAGAGTTTAATTGAAATTCTCTATTTTCTTCATCATCATATTCTTCTAGAGGTTTTTGGATTTTTATTTATCAAATTACATTTTTAGGGAATGTAACTAATAGGATAGTTTTCCAAACTTCAAATCAAGAGATTGCAAAATACCAAGTCATTTTGTTTTTTCAAAATCGACATTCGACTGTGCAAAGAAGGTGGTTTGTTAATGGGAAACCGCTTGAAAATGTTTGAGCTAGTTTTAGTTCTAATAGTCATTTTCCTTTAGACGATTGTCTTGAAAACAAGAGGTCAAGCTTTGATACCAATTAAAAGCTGAATACTTACTCACAACAAAACTAAAAAGAGGGGGCCTAGAGGGGTTGAATAGGTTTTCTCAAAACTTTTGTACAAATAATAAGAAATCTTAAATTTGAACAAGAATAATAACAAAGAGATAGTGGGATAGAAAGTGCAAACTCGAATTTATAGTGGTTCGTACACCTCGTCTACGTCCACTTCTCCTCAACATTCAACCAGTGAGGGTTTGATGAGTATGTAAAATACTCATTTTAGCCCTATGTTTTACTAAGTTTTAAGTAGTTTTTATGTTCAATAAGTTTCCTAATGCTCTAAATGTTCACTCTTGTTATTAGGTTAACTATTTGACGGAATTGTATGACAATTAATGAAAAAGAGGAAAATCAGCAATTTCACACAAAGATAAGTAGTGAAATGATCAGATTTCGAACACTTTTTCAGCTTTACAATGAGCTCAAAATGACATCAAGATTTATATGGATGGATTCTAAACTCTGCTTTCCAACGAGTCCAAGATCACCCAAATCAAAGTTTGGATGACAAAGTTATGGTCTCGGGAAGCTGGGAGTGTAAACAGGGAGTTTTGTGATAGAGCACAAACGGTGACCGGGGTTTCAGAGCCTATTATCAGGAAGTTTGCTGATAAGCCCCTTTAAGGGTCATTTTGGGTCCGATTTAAGAGCGATAAAAGCCAAAAAGCCCTAGAAACTGGTGGTGGCCTATTTTTGGGAGCTGTTGGGGGTGAGAACAAGTCCCTCTTTGGGGTGGAACACCCTAGGGCACAAATCTTGAAGATGAAAGTGCTTGTTAAGAAGGAGATTGAAGAAGGCGCAGATGGGGCTTTCACTCAAAATCGTTTATTCTCATCCCTTTCTTTTTTTCTTCTTGATGGTTTTCTCTCACTTAGAGATGCTTTTAGTTTACTTTCTTAGGTTTAGATGTAGCCAACACTCGAATGTATGAATTCTCCTAATTTATATTGATTGATGTATTATTTTCACATGTGTGTTGAGTATTTCATTTAGTCTTAATGCTTGTGGGTATTTGACCAATATTTTCATGATTTGTGGCTTGATTTGAGACTGAGACGTGATGATTAAGCTAGACTATGAATGATTTACCATCTAATTATCATGAGATAGTGATATAAATGAGATTAGGTGTGGTATTAGATTCTCTTTGAGTTTATCAGATTCCAGTATTTTTGGAGTTGAGTAGAGATGCAAAATACCTAAATAGTATGGGTAGTGTGTGGATGCTCGAGAGAGATTCACATATACATTAGTGAAATTGCCATCTTCATATGAAAATAAACATTGATTGATTGAGTTAGGAGGTTCATATATGTTTGTTTAGGTGAAATCTATGCCTAAGGCTTTTTAGTCTTATTTGAGTCATTCTTGCATGCCTAGATTAGTGTCTTTGAGTTTTTCTACAAACTTTCCACCATCCAAATAAAGCCTAGGTTAGATTAGAGTCAGTACTTAGTAACCCAATTCTCCATGGGAACAATACTCACTTATCATTAGATTACTTGAGGTGATGTGTGCACTTGCTCACATAGGCGTACACATTTTACATAGCACAAATCGGCCTATCAAGTTATTAGCATTATGATTCGGGAATTGGTGTTTTTATTAATATTGATCTAAACAGTTTTACTTACTTTGATATAGTTAGTCTTGTTTTATTTTCTTGTCCATTTTACTTAATTTATTTGTTTTATAGCGTTTCAATCACAATGGATCCTATCATCAAGTCGATAAATGCATTAGTCACCTTGAGAAAATAAGAATGCGATAATTGGTCGATGAGCATCAAAGAAGAGTGACAACCAAGTAAGGAGTCATGTGGCAACCATATGCATCACGAACAGGCTCAATACGGAGGTACCCCATACAAGAGTAATCATAATTTTGGATTGAGGCACCACTCAAACACCTCATGGAATACAAGCTACACCACTCTTCAAACTCCACAAGTCCAAAGATCAAGCCTAGATGAAAAAAATGGCTGAAATAGAAAGAATTCATGTTTAATTGGTCTTGGAAAATGCTAAATATAGAAGATCAAAGCTGAAATGGAATATTCTCAGGTTGGGTTGCCTAGGTTTCTTGATCAAAAGAAGAAAAGTCAACTCTCCATAGGAGAAAATGACAAAGCAGCGGCAACCATACACTGAAATAATTTATGCTGAAGATGCAACATCTCAAGTTCAATTCATGAATGAGACAAGGGAAACTCTTCAAATTCAATAAGCCCAACTTGAGAGATTGGAGGTGCAAGTGGGGAAATGGCTAAAATACTTCTAGAAGAACAACAAAGAAGTTTGTCTACACACTCTGAGAAACCTATAAGAGAAAAGGAATATGATGCCAAGGAATTGAAAGACTCATTGTGAAGGAAGATAAGCCAACTCTGAATCACATGAAAAGATAAGATGAAATTGTAAAGACTATTCTAGATGGTCTACCTGTAAGAGATGCATGAAGAGTTATAGAAATGAGAAGATGATCCCTATTCCCAAGGCAAAGGAGCAAATTATGCGCTTGTTTAGGGAATGAAACTACCATTGTGACAAAACAATAATATTAATAATACATAATGTTTTAGATTGTGTCAAGCGCCATTGAGTACAACTATCGCCTCTTAGAGGAGTGATGAGCTATGTAAATTACCACATATCCGTGAGTTGGTAGAGTTCCTAGCTGAATTAAAAACGGAGCTTTTAGGAGGGAAACTCCAAGTTCAAAAAGTCTTTCCTTTTTTTTTTTTCAATTTACTAATGAAGCTGAATAAATTTGAGTGCTTGATTTTGTTTTTCCTTGATCTAGGGTTTTATAAATATTATGTGGGTGTTTAGGGTTTCAAATTATGTACTTGAAAGCCTCGATCAATAAAAGAGTCTCTGCCTTCCTTATGGACGAGGTCACATTTTACCAAACTCACTAAATCTCTGTTCTTGTTATTTTTCTTGCTTACTATCTTCCTTTGTAGTTTATTTTGCAAACTGTTTTGTATAATGCTTCTTTTAGAGTTGTGTTTGATTTTTTTATGATATTCACTTAGTAAATTCATATTGTAATATTCCATTCTTACGGGAGTGGTTTTGTTCGTGTATTATAGATATTGTGTTTGATTTTTTTTTTTTTTGATATATATTCACTTAGCAAATCATGTTGTAATATTTTATTCTACCCCAGAAATCGAATAAGGTATTATGATTTTGCTGTGTTTGATTATTAGAAAACAAAAATGATTGTTCTTAAAATTACTTAAAAACTTACATGTTTTTATTTTTTAAATTTATATTGATGTATTAAAATAAATAAAATGAGTTTGAAATTAAAAATAAGAATAATATGTCAAATTTAACTTTTACTTTTTCTTTCGACTTTATATAAATGAAAGGCTCACATAGCAAACTACAGTACGCAGAAAACTTTAATTTTTAAGAAGCTGACTCAGTATTAGCATATTGGACTTCAAATTAAATTATTTAAGTTTAAACGATTTACTAAATTTTGTCTATAAATTTAGAGGTAAATTTCTCACCATGTAAAAATTTGTATTTGGGTGGTTCTTCAATCGATTAAAAATTTAGAATTTGGGTAATTTTTTACATGATCATATGCTGATTTTAAAAAATCGGGATTGGCTAATAAATAAAAAATTGATTTTTTTAGAAAAAACAAACCATTAAATACTTAATCGTATTAAGCACTATTAAAAACAAAAGTTCTATTCAACAGTAAAAAAACAAACGTCACCTTAGAAACTTACATACTTAGATATATTTTTTAATTTTTATTTTGTCTTCATATTTTTCTTTTTATAAAATTTTCCCTCTATTTCTTTTTTCTTACATTTACTCTCAAATTTCCTGACAACCAAACATAGCTCAAATGATTAAAAACATATTTTTAAAACTTTAGCCTAATTTCCATTTATCTATTCATGTTTTAAGCCAAAGTTCTCTATTTGGGCTCTTCCCCTAAAGCAACAAATAGCTCAATATTCCTAACCAAAATTAACGTCTAAATGTCCAAAAGAACATAATTATTCCTTCTGTTTCAATGTTATGATAGTTCCTCAGACCTTTGTTTGAAGAATGGACCTTGTTTGAAGAATGGGAGTATGTTTATTTCATTTTTTAAAACTGCTCAGAACGCTTTTTGAAAATACAAATAATGTACTAAAAAGTCTTTTTGTTTTTTAAATTTAGTATTTTTGTGTCTTTTGTGTTTTTCAAAACAAAAAAGAAGAAGAAAGAAATCAAACATGTTTTCCTTGTTTTTGAAAATATAAAAAAAAATTTCAAAAACTGTAAAAAAAAAGGCCCCTTAGGTTCCCTTTTTCTTTTTTTAAATATTGGAGAACCAGACGCGTTTGTTTTTTACTTAATTCAATAAACTTTTTTTTCGCCATCGCTAAATAGTACTTTAATAGTATTAAGTATTAAGTTATTTGTTTTTTAACATTATAATAATACCGTTTAGCTCTTCTCTTTGTCAAGGGCAAGGTGTTTGCTTTTGGAAAGATGTTTTTTTAATTTTGTATTATTTAGAATTTTTAAAAAAATTCAACAATAAAGAATGAAATGTTAAAAACAAACAATCAATACTAAAAGCTAAATATCTTTCGTAAAAGCCAAAAACAAATGCCACCTAAATGTAATTTTTTATTTATTTATATCTATTAACTTTGTATGGCTACGCTAATAACCTCGTTTATAAGGATTCGAACTTGGATTTATCGGGGAGTCAATTCTCAAACCTTAAGGACAACTAAATATAATCTTAATTATATGTGTAAATGTATGTAATTCACAAAGAGGAGAAAAGAAAAATTGATAAATCAAAATATGCTTATATATCGTTTAATAAGTAGACTTTCCCATTTAATATACTAAATGAAAAGGAAAAAGTTTTAGGTTTTGTTCGGGCCTCTTGAAAGTACTAGCAGAAAATGCTAAAAATGATTTCTTCTTTTTTGATCAAGCCTAATGAAAATTGAAAAACCAAATCAAAAAATAAAATCACTTAGAAACTTACAAAATCTTAGAATATTTAATCTTATATTAATGAATTTGGGAATAACAACATTTGTTTGAAGTCTTAAGTAAATATAATATGCCAATTTAACTCTATTTTTATTTTCCTTAGCATTTTCCAGGAACCAAGTATAGCTTTAGTGATATTCAAAACTCTTTCTTTCATCAATAAAACTTGCTAATGTCATGGAGTTAATATCTTCTATAGTTACAATTGCCAATACGAAAACAAATAAGTAAATTTTATTAATATTTAATGCAAATTAAATATTATGTGAGCCTGTTATGCCTAATTTATGTGGTAGAGTATTTAACATTTTCAAAAGGTAAAGACATAAAGAAGGGGTCCCGGGTTCAGTCATAGTACAGATAATATTGGCATTGTATAAAGTGGTTAGCTTTAAAAAAAATTCTATGTGAGAATGTGCATGTATTTAAACAAACTAATAAATGAACTGCTTGGTTTATTTTGTTTTTCGTGATTTCGTCGGCCTTATTACGGCTTTGGTTCTCAGGTCATTGTTTGCGGGTACTCAGGCTCAGAGTCAAATTTCCTTTACACCCCAGCCCAAACACCTTTACCCGCAAAGCCGTGTGCCCAAGTAGTCACAGTCTAAATATCACCTTCTAAATTATTATGGATACAACACCTGACTTATCCTCTTCTAGTCGAGTCATCTCTAAGAAGACGGCACTCAGGCCACTGATTACCCAACAAATCTCTCGCATAAAGACGCCCCCCACTGAGTCCTAAAGGGAGACAAGCTTACTACATTGTCTAAAGTGTTTAGCTTTAAAAAAATTTATGTGAGAAGGTATGTATTTAAACAAACTAATAAATTAACCTAAGCCGTTTATTTTATTTTTCGTGATTTTGTCGCCTTATTGCGGCGCTTAGTTTCAGGTCGTTGTCGGTGGGTATCAGGGCCTGTAGAGCCGCCTACACCACCAGGCCCAAACACCTTACTCCAGGTGCTGTGCCTAGCAGTACGCCTTGAGTCCAAGTATCACCTTCGAGCCTACTACGGATACAACACCTAGACTTATCCCTCCTAAAGAGGGAGTCATCTTTAAGAAAACGGCCATCTAATGATTACCAAAGCACTTTAGTATAAAGACGCACCCCCCACACACACATAATCATTTTGAGGTAATAAACACTTTAGGCACAAGTTGCAAACTAACCGGCCATCAAAAGGAAGAACAGGTCATGGTGCATAAAGAACGCTCTCTTTCCCTTTCCGTTTCGGAAGGAAATCACCAACTTTCCATGGAAATCGGATCATCTTCCTCTCCCATAAAAGAAGGAGGAATCACTAAAATATGGAGGTACCATACTTTATTTAAAAGACCAACTCTTTTCACTCCCTAGATTCCTTATCTAACTTTGGCCGGGAGAGGCGCGTTTGCACTATCGCTGCTTTCTTGTTTGTTTCAGGTACATGTTGATGTGTTAATGTCTGACGATCCAAGGACTCGTAAAATCTCAGAGGACACAATTGGCACCGCCTATGGGAAACGACTACAAGAAAGCTTTATCGACAATTTCCGGCAGGGCTTGACTACATCCGCTTTCGGCGATCTCCATCCCAAAGCTTGTAGTTCTCAATCGCTTCCACCAAATCGTTTGAGTTTTGCTACCACGACTAGCAACCATGAATCAACTCGGAAGTCCAGCCTTTCGCGGGCCATGGATATGGAAGCAAAGCAGAGGAATAAAGCAGGACAAATGGCCAAGTTCGGGAAATGCGGCCGACCATCTTGAAGAAGAAAACGACCGCTGTAGGCTCATCCGAAGGCGAACGATCGAAAATGCATGAGGAGGTACCCACCATGCACCCACAATTAAACAAAAAAAAAAGCGCAAGGAGCCTATTCTAGCCGTATTTACGACGCGCAACGGATGACGAGTTATCTTTCCGGAAGCTCCCGCCTGACTGCCACGAAGAACAAATAGAGGCTGAGTCAAGGAAGAGGCCCCGTGTTTGGTCTCCGCCGGTCCGCCACGCAGACGCCTCGCTTCCTGGTGGAGAATTCAAGAAAGAAATGTATGGGCCAAGCACGCCCTAAAACATACCGTGCAAGGGGTGTACCACCATCACCTCGCTCGTGATCCCGCCGAGTCGCACCAAACCTGCGATATGCCCTCTGCACCTACCGCCCGGCTTCGAGGACACGCCGGCACTCTACTCAGGTCAAGATATCTGGCTCTCGAGCCTCCCCGCGACTTTGTCTGGCACGCCGCTTTTCCATGTATGATGGCTCCTCTGACCCGTACGACCACATGCTGCACTTCAACCAAGCGATGATTCTGAGCACGGGAAATGACCGTCTTTATGCAAAGTGTTCTGATTAGCCCGGGCGACCCGCCCCAACTGTCTCCATAAACTCCCGAGGGGTTCCATCAACCTCGCCTTCGAGCGCGGGCCGACCGCCTCCCAGCACTTGTGTTCCTGGTCCAATAAAAGGGAAATATCGGGCTCACTACGTACCATCTTCTTCTGCCGGAAGATGAATCTATCCGGGATTTCACCATTAGATTTGGACAAGTTATCCAACAAATCGATGCATACAAAGATGGACGCTGGGTCCTCAAATTTTTAACGGCTCAATGACCACACCTTTCTTCCAATTGTTATCTCTAGATTCGCCTACGACGATGGTAGAAGAACTCAGACAGACGAGCTGACAACATTTTAATCGGAATATTAATATCCGGCAAAATTTCTCCCATACAAGAATGCTTACGTACTCAAAATAGCAAGCCTGGGCCACAAAGGCAACCTGAAAGGTAGCGGAGCGCAGTAAGAAACTAAGCGCTCCTGAGCAATCGTGAGATGGAAGAGGTAACCCTCCCTTATTTACCCCCTCTCAACATCTCCTACGACAGGCTTTTTCTTCTCTAATCTGACCACTTGGCTTTAAATGGTGGCTCGCACATTCAGCTTAGATCCCAGCAGCCGTTAACCCATCTCTCGAGGCGATTACCACACAGTGGACCACGGCATGAAACTAACTAACGCCGAACCCCGAAGTCCCTAGCGGAGAAACTAACTGGGCCGCCACCTAGGAAGATATATTTGGGAGCCGCCTTGAGCGTAAAACCACCTCCAAAGAACTTGAAAGAATAGCGCCAACTCTCGTAGCTCTCGGTCCGAACCTCGCCTACCATCAATTACATCACACAAACATGATCGCACTAATCCGCTGCTAGAGGGAGAAAGCTACTACGACATTACGCTCGAGAATGGGTAAACACCATCGCGACTTTGAGCGTTAGAATAAAGATAATACAAACATTTGACGACTTATATCCTTTCTCCCATCGACTCGCCCGGCGTCATCACTCCACACCACGATGCACTTCAGGCTACTTTATGCATTAACAATTTCTGACGTATTACCGAGCGCCATTTACCTCCGGGCAGCGGGCCGACTGCTATAGCCTTCCCAGCCTCATGCCAGATGAAAGTTACACTTGACAAGCCTGGCCACCGCATAATTTTGTCCGATTTACTGGGCAACCACGCTATCCACGGGTGATACTCTCCATCAAGGCGTGGTCGGTTATTTTAGGCCATGTTATTCTCAAATAATAAGACTCAACATACAATGCCATCGTTAGTCCAAATTCGTCGCACGCTTATGAAAGCAAGACTCTAACCTACCATCAAACAATCAGCTGAGCCCAACTAGTGTAGACGCATTAACCTCCCGAACAAAATTAACATACCACTAGCGTTATCAACCGTCGGTGATACAAGAGCATGAGAAAGGTGAAAGCCTCCAACAATCCCGTATCTGAGACTCCAAATACCCAGAATAGAAATCACAACTCGCTGCCCAGGCAGGTTCGGAGGACAAGGAATAATTGGCTATGGACCCCCTAGAATCAATACTCCCAGGCGGGCCGGATAAACACTTATGTCGCCTCCCGTCCCGAGGCGAGTTAACAATCAGCACAGTGTTTCGCTTAACATCGATGCATTCGCTTGTAATCCACTCTATTACGACCGGGACATTACAGCCTCTGCGCATGCTTCTCATAAGTTGAATGTCACCCCGCTCGCAGTCGATCGATGAAGAGTAAGGTGTTTCCAATTCTGACCGCCATCGCTTATTCAGCCAAGTAGATAACCTTGAAAGGTGGTTCATTAGAGAAATCAAAATTTAATTACCGCCAATGTGGTGGTGGTACAAAGAAAGGTGGTAAATGGAGAGTATGCGTAGACTTTACCGATCTCAACGACACATGCCCTAAAGATAGCTTCCCTTTACCTCGCATAGACCGTATTTGTCGTGACGCCACACCGTGTACTGATGTCGCTGCCTCGATACCGAGATACCATCAAATCCCTATGTACCCGCCGGATGCGGAGAAAACAGCGTTTATCACCCTCACATGGACTCTTTTGCTATAATGTAATGCCATTTGGATTAAAAAATGCTAGGACAACTTATCAGAGATTGGTGACCACGATGTTTAAACTGCTACTGGGTAAAACCATGGAGGTATACATTGACAATATGTTGGTAAAATCCAAGGAGCGCCCGGACCATGATACACATCTACAAGAAGCTTTCGAACTCCTCAGAGCATATGACATGAAAATTAATCCCTCAAAATGCGCCTTTGGGGTAAATGCAGGCCGGTTCCTGGGTTTCATGGTGACCCAAAGGGGGATCGAAGCCAACCCTGCTCATCTTAAGGCTATCCCGAACTCTGGGCCCCAATTTAGAAAACGGGTACAACAAATGACCAGCCGATTACGCCTCGGGGTAATCGATTCCTCACCCACGTGACCATCTGAACTACTTCGCCACCTCAAGGGGCCAATCGAAATGAATGGAATGAGGAGGTGGATCGCATTTATGGCAATCAAGCAACATCTAGCTAACCTTCACCCGCAAATTCAAGCCGAGACACTCTCGTGATATCTAGCAGCCTCTAATTGGTCGAGTGAGTGCCACCCTATTCAAAGAAAATGGAGATGTAAGGCAGAGGCCAGTGTTCTTCGTCAGCAAGTCCTTAGCCGATGTAGAAACCAGATACAACCACCGTGAGCAGGCTGCTTTAGCTCTCCGAGTAAAGTAATTCAAGAAACTTCGTCAGATCTCCAAGCACACCTATCAGGTGCCAACTAACCTTCCCTTCGAAGCAATTATTCACAAACCTGACTTATATGAGAGAATGGCTCACTAGGCTGGTCGAACCGTTTAATATGGTATCCAAAGATAAGCCAAGAAGCAGAAGGGATGTTCTTAAATTCGACTTCCTAAAGGTAAATCCCCCAAACTGAAACATACCCGGACAATTTGAATTGGTGGACTCTCAGTGTAGATGGGGTGTCTCGGCACACCGAGGCTGGCATTGGCCTGCAACTAAAATCCTTGAGTGGGGACAAGATCGAGCAAGCAATCCCGGACGAAGTCACGCCTGACATGAATCGTAATATGAAGCCATCATAACCGAGATTGAACTGGCAGCTGCGATATCAGCCGACAAGCTTGTAATTCGAAGTGATTCCCAATTGGTAGTAGGGCAGGTAAAGGCAGAATATGAGTCTAGGGATCCCTGAATGGCAAAGTTTGTAACCCTGGTTAAACAATGCTTGGGTAGTTTTTCAACTTGGAAGTTAGAACACATTCCCAGGGACTACAATGAAAAAGCAGACGCCTTAGCCGCCGTGACCGTATCTCTACCAATAACATAAACAATATTTCGCTTATCATTACCAAATGGATTCCTCGATAGCTACACTCCGGCCCAAGTAAGCCGTGGGTAAACCCTCCCTTCCCCGAATGGACCCCATAGCGTAGTATATCAACACGAGAGAACCGGCCAAATGTTTAGCCGATAAGGCTCATAAGGTCCAAACTAGCGATGCCGGATTTTCATTATTCGATGGTAGCGGTTCAATGATCCTTTGACCGCCGTACCTTAAATGTTTAAATGCCGAACAGAGCCAATATGTGTTGGCCGAAGCCGTAATCGGCTGGATTATGTGGTAATCATTCAGCGACATAACTCTAGCGCAATACGTAGCCCACACTGGGGGGTATTATCGCCAACCATGAAGTCTCGACACGACATGTGGAGAAAGGACTAGTACCAACGGCAGTTCTCATCTTAAGATTGTCTGGCTTAAGATCTGGCTCTCTATCTCAAGCTCCATGGTCTTCTTCATTAACTGGGAATCGACAAGTGTAATATTCCTATCGCCCCGTACCAAAAGAAGTCAAGGTTAAAGGGCCATTGATTACTTCAGCAAATTGATAGGAGGTCGAAGCCGTGATCAATCAAAGACAAGGATGCCACTGGCTTATCCGAAGAATATCGCTTTGCCGACGGTGATTCCCTACCAATCAGGACGTATTAAATCCGCCTTAGTTCGAGCAATTTGGGTTCATGAATTTATGCCAAGAGTTGAAAATAAAGAATCTATACTCCACCTCGTAGTATCCGCAGTTAACCACTAGCAAAGTTTCTAACAAAACCTTGTTTATCGTATTGAAGAAAGAATAGATTCAGCCTAAAGGCAGCAAATGGGCACGAACTTCAGGTACTCTAGCTATGGTATGATCAATGACATATAAGACCAACCTAAGATATCTCTCTTCGCACTTACCTATGGGATGGAAGCTATAATCCCTACAGAAATTGGTATGCCTACACTTCGAACTGATGTGCCCGAGCAGTTGAATACAGAATCTATAGTTAAGGACCCAGGACACTGGTGGCACGAATCCACGCGAGATAACAGTCAGACGATAGCATCTTACCACTACCGATTGAAAACTCAGATAACAGCGTGGAAACCCCGAAATTCCCATCTAGGGACCTGGTCCTAAGGAAAGCTCAGAATATTAACTAATCCAAAGGGCTTAAAGTTTCAAAGCTAACTGGGAAGGATCATATATCAGGACCGAGCTAGCAAGTCCTGCCTATATGCAATTAGATAAACTAGACGGAACACCCGTACTATCAATAAAAAGTTGATTCAGTCTTTAACCGTTTTTCCGTTCACTTTAATACAAAGTTCGGGAAGGCTGATGTCCTATCCAAATTTAGTATGGTTGATGCCCAAACAGCTTTATTACAAAGTTCGAGGATGGTCGATGTCCCATCCATCCCGCATGGTTAATGCCCCGTACCGGGTTCATTCCAAAGCTCAGAAGGCACGTCATCCGCCCAAAGATAGCGTCTAACCGTTTTATCGGCAAGTCCGGGAAGGGTTAATGTCATGATCCGCCTAGTAATGGGTATTTCGCTCCGCTGGTTCATTACAAAGTCCCGGGGAAGTAGGATGTCCTATCCCGCCAAAGATGGGCCGATGCCAAGTCGGTTCATCCCAAAGCCCGGAAGGTTGATAACCGCATCCGACCCAAGTATGGTTGATGCCTAACTGGTTCACTACAAAGTCCGAGGAAGGTTGATGTCCTATCCCGGGCCAAAAGACGGGTCGATGCCCAACCGTTCATTACAAAGTCCCAGGAAGGTCGAGCGTCCTATCCGACCCAAGATGGTTGAGCGCCTGAATTGGTCATTCCAAAGCCCGGCAGATAGTCCCATCGACCGCAGATAGTCGATGCCCACCGATCATCCATCCATGCCCACCCTACAACAGCAAATTACTGGACTTTAAATGTAAAAAAGCAACAACAACAAATTCAAGACAACATACGCTTTATTAAAAAACCCACCAGATGACAATGAAAGCCGCATTATAACACGCAAGGTAATAAGGCTTAAAATGATTCAAGAACAAAATACAACTTTAGTTCCCACTAGAGGCTGCCAGTTCCTTTATTCCTCCCCGCCACTTTCGACAGAGAATCATACCGATACCTAGCCCAACCTCGACGACCGAAGATTCCCTTGCCGCCTCTAACATCCGCAGATCAAAGATCGGATATGAACCCCTGGGCAAAGACTCAAGGGGCATCGGGGATTGATGAAAAACTCCTGGAGGTAGCGCTTTGACGCGAATCGCATCTATTCAGATCATAAGCCATTTCTACAAATAAGTTTCGCAAAGGCACAACAAATGGCGAACCGTAATTCAAGATCACGTCAAAGTCATACAAAAGCCCCTCCGCAGCATTTCCTTTAGAAGCCCCTGCCCGACCCCGGCCAATTGGCTCTTTGCTAGCCCCCGAGCTCTAGAAGTAAAGAAACCTGCTTCACCTACTGGGATGACGGCCTGGCTCCTCCGCCTTCCGCCCCGCTCCTTCTAGCGTGCCTAAGAGCCAAGACGTGTCGCCCTGGGCTAACATGCACTCCTTACGCTGGCATCTCCGGGCAAATGCAAGGTGCTGCTGGACCCCGGCTAACTCAAATTTCATTTCCACCTATGTTCGGCGCCCCGCCACTTCGCATCCAATCTAGCTATCAACATCAGTGACGGAGCGACATCTCTCGTCCCAGCCCGACTGGGCCTCTTTCAACTGATTCCTGCCCTCCAACTCCCAACGCCATGAACTCGCCTCGCCCCATCAAGGAAGCACTCAGCCTGTCGGAAAGGCCGACTAAAGGTAGAGAGTCGCAAATTTCTCCTCATCTCGCACCGGATCTAACCTGGCGCCGGTAGCTATGTTTTCAATGGCGTGACTACCGCGAACGGGCATATTATGACAATGGCTGCTGACTAGGGAAATAATGTTAGAACATCACATACCAGCCACAAGCGCATTCGGGGCCCGTCGACTAGGAAAAATTATGGTTTCGAACCAGCATCCCATCTTTAACCATCTACAGGAGGTCCTCTTTACCAGTGGAAGCGAGGATTGAAACGACATACTCTTCACCTCTCCCCTCGTCCGCACGCTGACGTATCCAGGGACAGTGCCGAGCACAGATCGCGGTAAGTGGTCTCGCCGAGGGATTCGCCCGTTAAAAGGCCTCCAAGAATCGGATGATCTCCAGCACCCTTCGCCCGAAGCCAAAACCTCCTCCATAGGTGGGGTCGGGCCTTGTGGAGGATGATACAAATTCAAGAGCAACCGTGGCCCCGCTACGTCATCTGGTATAGTGGGCTCCCAGCCCGCCAAGCTCCAAGCCGAGGATGGATCACTGGACCACCATGGGACTGAGAGGCCTCCCGACCCACTAAGGTGGCTTCCAGGTCCGCAAACATGAACCCATCTCAAAGAACCCGAGATGACTATTGCCTACACATCCTGCCCTCCTCCGCCACCTCGGGACACAGCAGCCCACCCTTGAAGCAGACCACGCCGCTCCGGCAAGAAAGTTATGAACCAGGTCAGACATTTCGCTCTCCTCATCTTCTTCTTCCTAATTCAGAGGATGACTGGATATGGGGGGAACCCAAGGGACGAAATCTTCTACTCCACCCTGTGGAACTTTCTTCGCCCGAAAGGCCCCTTCTTCTCTTCTTCAACGCCGGGGGACAAGGACTCAGAGCCTTTTCCTCGCTAAAGGAAGACACCCCAAACGGCCACCCCCTCGCCCGCCCAGATGCCCGTGGGATAAGTGGGACTAACTCACCAAGAAAGGAAGGTTGCCCAGCCGAGTGCAGATCACCACCTCGACCAAATTCACTTCTGGCCTCCGGCTCCCCGCCCATGAGTCGCCCGGAGTAAATTTAAAAGGTCCGCAAATAACGTAATGCCCTCCATAATTTCTACGTGGTGTAGGGCGCTAATGATTCAACGTAGGGAGTTTGCTATGACCGAAATCATCCGTATCTTCAAAGTAAGAAGGACTTCGTGATGTCGCTCCAGCTCGAAAATCTTCAGCAACTTCCAAATTTTTTCAAAACTAGTCTTCTCAACCCAATTGACCAGTTTACCCGTCGGCTTTTCCCTACACAAGAAGCACACAATAATAAGGTCCGCGCACACAGAAAGTAGGTGTGTAAAGGCACACACTACACACCTGGGAAAGACGTTGATCGGTTTACAAAAAACGGAAGATCAGGAGAGCCCGGGGTCTCATCCTAAGGTCCCCTAACCAGGATCACTTCCTTCGCTCGACTCGCAAATCGGGAGCCCAAGACGAATTTGTAGCCGGGGCCCCAGGGCTGACATGGATAGTCGGTCACCATGTGCCAACCTCAAGGTGTAAGTAAAGCAAACTTCCACCAATGAAAGATCCAGCTGATAAAGAAGGTTTAGTACGCAGCATCCAGTCAGAATCCAAATGACGTTTGGGTGGATATAAGCAGGTGGCGCTCTAGTGAAATGCAAGAATTGCTTGACCAAAGGACTTTACACTGGGAAGCTAAGCCCGATCGCAGTCGTCCCTGGATGAAAAAAAACACCCATTGTATTCTTCGCTCACAATAGATTGGGTCGAGCCTCCACAACTCAAACTCACATCCTCGTGGATTTGACAATAAGACCTCACCTCATCGATAAAGGAGTGAGGTGATGTCGTCATAGCGACTCTCAGCTGTGCCCCGCCACGACCTCCGCCTTGACTAGTAGAAGCCCTTCCTAACCTCGCCATACTACGCGTTTTTTCAACAGAGGAGGCAAAAAGATGAAAATCAGCCCCAAGTCACAATACCAAACTGGTAAAAGACGAGAACCTATGTGAACCCATTCGACCTAGGGAAGATTCACCAGTTCTAGCATGCCCTAAGGACAACCCTACGACTCTGTCACCGGAAACGTGCCGGCGATTGAAACTGAACGTACCTAGAGCAGAAACTATGTTCACCTAAAAAATGAGGAGGAAACAAATGCCTAGTGAAACGATCCAATGTACCTAATATCCACATGTAGCTCTCAAGCAAGTGGAGAAATAAAGTGGATAGGAATGTTGAAAGAAACAGTAAAACTAATGATAACTCCTATATATCAAGCGCCAGAGTCCCGCAGATGCATTAAATGCACCGCCACCAACAATTTACAAAGTAAATTTGAATTCCGGTAACGCCCGCTCCAGTCAGCCGTACACTCCAGCTGGCCAGGCTCATGGGCCCTTGTGCCATCCTAACTGTTGAGTTTGGGCCTGTCGATTATGTTATGTTCATGAGAAGCACTAAGGGCCGATCCATTCCAAGTTTTATCAAATGTCATAGCCTGTGATCCAAGGAGTCGGTCCCTATCTCTGACTGGGAATCCGGGCGCAAAAAGAATAAATTATGGAAGGGAACAAAAATATCAAGAAATGCAATTTCATTAATTACGCCAAAAGGCGTTCACAATTACATAACAAACGCTTACAACAAAGCGATCACACTTCGGCAGTTACATAACCCAATATAGGCTAAGAAGAAGAAGAAGAAACTTGTAGAAGAAAAAGAAAAAGAAGAGGTCCTAAAAAAAAAAAAAAAGGAAGCCCCATTGATTTAGGAGGGGTTTCTTAGCTCTGAAGGAGACCATTCTAGTTTTGAACTACCCAAGGACAACAAGGCGGGGGGCATATAAGGGAGGTAGAGTGAGGCAGAAATGATAACACAATGCAAGCGATCTGATTGACTCAATCCTTGAGGCCTTCGGCTGATCCGTGATTAGAAAATGTCCGACCCCACTTCACTTAAGCCTCTTACATGAAGAAAGAAGAAATCAAAGTCTAACACCCTTATTCAGGCGATGCTTAACCATATCTACTCGCTAAAAAACCAGCAATAACCAGTGGCACAAAGGAATCCACCACCCTACAAGCTTTATTTTATGAGACCTCGAAACGAGGGAATCCCAGGCCAGGCTGCATCAAATGTGACACCAAAAATAGAAAAATTCCCACGGGTATCTCGCACATTGGAATATACCATTAATAGTCCTTGTTCCCATCAAAGCTAATCAGACGTTCTCTTTTCTAAATGGGAAAATGACCTCGGCCGGAAAAAAGGGCATTGTGTGGGTACCAGACCACAGGCGGCTCTATTCACCAGCCCCGAACACCTTTACCATGAGCTGGGACCCAGTAGTAGCAGGCCAGGTCCAAGTATCACCTTCCAGTTGATCATGGGGTACAACACCTAGACTTATCATCTCCTAGCCGGGAGCCATTTAAGAAGGCGGTGCTAATGATTGCCCTCATACGATCTATCCCGATTATAAAGAGCCCCCCACACACACACACACACACATAATCTCGTTTTGGAGGTGGTCGAGCACGCTAGGAGCCACGAGTTGTAGCGGCGGGCCGTAAAGAGCAGTCGTGGCGGGCGAAGAAGAGCGCCCTCTCTTTCCTTCCATTTCGAAGGGAAATGTGACTTTCCATGGAAATCCAGATCACTACCTCCATGAGGAAGGAGGAATCACAACAAGGGAGGTACGACATTCTTTACTGAAAAAGACTGACTCTTTCACTCTCTAGATTCCCTTATCTGACTTTGGCATCGAAGAGGTGGCGGGCGCACCATCGTCGTTTTTCTTGTTGGTTTTAAGTACATCTTTGAGTTAATAATCTCATGATCAATGCCTCACGAAAATTTAGGAGACTGAGTTTAGTCTAGCGTTTGTTTTTGTCTTGTTACGTCGTTTTATTTGTGTGTGGGCGATTAAACATCAAATAAATTAGAGTCGATCGGTATGTTTGTAAGTCAGGTCATAAAACTCTTCTAGTCATTATAGTTTTATAAAAATTGTCGACTTTGAACCAATTTATTGTGCTATTAACTTGAGTATTGTATTATCCTTTACGATTTTTAGTGATTTGGTATCTCTGTTTATATCAATGTGTTACTCGTTTGAATAAAAAAAAAAATTAACTGCTTATATAGAATACTACAATTTTCTACCAAACATAGGAAGTTTTTTACCTTTCCTTTTTTTTTTTCAATTTCTATTTCTATGATGTGTTTTTCAAATTTATCATCATTTTTCTCTAACCTCTATCTAAAAGTTTAATAGTTTGATTAAAGATTGTCAATCATATATTTCAATTTTCACCTAAATTAGTGTCGGCATTAAGATAAGGTAATACCTATCAAGGGATTTGATGGTTTAAATGTTAATTTATTATTAGTACTTTATATGAATTACTGAGACCAAATATATCTAATTGGTAGATTATCAAGTATATTTAAAGTTTTCACCTTAATTAGTGTCGGCACAAAGATGAGATGATACCTACTAATCAATCATTATGGTTTAATCTATCACATTATGTGACTTACTTGGACTAAATTTAATTTGTGACCAATAATATCTTTGATGTCATATTCTATCATTTTTAAACCATATTTCTAAAATGTCATTATCAAGTTTTAAAATAAAAATGCCTAGTAAACAGAAAATATAAACACCCTCCCTCTTGAGAAACCCTAGCCACCATTTTCTCTTTCAAACCCTTGTTCATTAGAGATGAGAGGTGATTTTTTTATTATTTTTGGACTGAAATCACCCTTTCTGTCGTTTTCTTTTCTAGATCTAGGTTTTTAATTCCAATAAAGTGGTTTCTTCCACACTGATCTAGGTTTGATTTTGTTTTTCCTTTGTTTTTTCGTGTTTTTGTCGTCAATATGTTGCGTCGTGTTTTGTCACCTACTTGTTGTGATGTGTTTTGTTGCTGACCTATTATGGCGTGTTTTGTCACCGACTTGATGTAGCGGGTAGTTGTGTCGTCGACGATTAGCTCTTTCATGGGTTTTTTGTTGACAGTTTTGATGGTAAAGTTCAATTCGACAAAGTCATCAGATCAAATAATGTTCGTTAGTATGTTGCAGATATGAAATCTTAGGTATTCTAGACATTTTTGAATTATCAAATGTGTAGGCCTTGAGCCGATCATTTTTGCTATTAACCTCGATGCTATGTTATCTTCTAAAGTTTTTGACACTTTTTATTTTGTGTATCTATCGATTGTATTACTAACTTGAATTAATAAATTTATTTATTTTTTAAAAAATAAAAATAAAAATGCTTGTAGTACATATTTGAAAAATTAGAATGAAACCAGATGGAAAACAATGACTTGTACCACAAAATATAAATAAATAATTATTTTTTAGGAGATAAATAAGGTAAAATGACTATGATATCTCATTGAATAAAAATAATTAAAATGATGATTAATATGAAACCTTAATTAATTAAATCAATAAAAAAAAATCAGTATAAATCTTTGATGAATCTCATTTTATCATGTTAGTTGTCAGTGTGAGCTATTGGGAATGGTTTGGTAACAAACCACACAAGTGATGAATTAATCATTGTCACGTGCTCATTGTAAATAAAAACTATTTTCTTTTGATAACCAAAATTTGCAACAAAAAACTTGGTTATAACAGAATAGTTATATACCTACAAAATCAACACACAACAAATCAAAACAAGGCAATATTAACCGAAATAAAATTGGAAGAGACGAAAAGTAAGACAAAAACGAGTCAAATCTTATATGTGATTTCGCAATTTCCTTAAAACAAATTCATCATTCTCCACTGGTGCCTTGAGATTCATAAGCGTATGTTTCTCAAGATAAAACGACTAAGCAGATAGTGCGCAGTAGCGTTGCTTACAACCGCCCATTGGTGAGGGTATGTTTAGGCGATCTTTGATGAGGAGAAAGTAGGAAGAATGGTAGTAGCAGGCCAAGCTACTTTGGGCTCGGCTCGAGAAAAGCTTGGCTCGGGCTCGGCTCGTGAGCTAAACGAGCGAGCTTAGGTAGGCTTGATAAATCTCGGGCTGACTGAGGCCGGCATTTCAGCTCGGCTCGGCGCGGACCCATCCCGAGTCGTGGGTGGCTTAGCCTCACGGTCTCTGGCGGCGGATCGGGTCTTCAGGTGCGATCCGGAGCTCGGGCTCTCGGTGAAATGCCCGGGTCATGTGTCCGGGATATCGATGTAATGGATCCTCGAACTCTGAATCCGGTGACATGGATGCATGCGTCACATGAATCTCCGGCGGGTGGGGGCCGGCGGCGAGGCTTGGCCCGGGCTCGGCGGTATATGTCGTCGTTGCGGGGGCGTACCTAGATCTCCATATGCGCCCCGATGCGAGAAATGGTACCGGGCGTCGTAGCGAAGGTATCGGCGGCGGTATGTTCAATTAATGGATAAGCGTAGAGGTCTTAGGCGAGGGGCGTCGGGGAAGGACATGGACGATTGGGTGCCAACCCGTAGTGCGATCGGTCGATCTGGTATATAAAGTCAAATTACAAATATGAAATTATTACCCAGGGGCTCCACCATGGAAACTATAGAGGCTAGTGGCCATGAGCTTAGATAAGGTTTGCTAGATCTTGAGTAGCATTGAAGGCAAATCTGGACCTTGATACGATCAATTCGGCTGATGAACTAGGATCCAATCTCCAAACACAGGGAGTATTGGGGCCTTTGGATACTGATCTTGGACTTAACGCCGCATGCTAGAAGAGTGGGGTATGGAGTAAAAGGCATCAAGGGTAGAATCATAGGGTCGAGTTTATAGAGGAAACGAATGACATCTGGGATGCCGAGCAGGCAGTGTAAGAGTGCCACTTGTCAAGCGCTAGGTAGAAAATTTGGGCGGCCGGTTCGACATGGTGGGCGGTCGAATCGGTCCGTGATGGTGAAGCTATGGGTCTTGAAAATTAATCATGCATTGATGGTAAAGGGTGGTATAACCCAACCGTAATGCGTGATGTATTGCCAAATAGTTTACGATTTGTTACTAATGAGTTTGCTTAAGTGAGATCTTGATATATTATTTTCTTTATTTAGATAATTGATTAAAGCCGTCAAATATTTGCTATTCGATGATTTGAATTATCTTATTTCTTACGCTCTATGATTTCTACTTGTTTAATTCTATTTCATAATTTTTAGTTTAAGCTTTTGGCGGTGGTCTGCAGCAATAATCGGCGAGCAAATGTTGAGTGGCTTTAACGACTTTAGCATCAATTGCTAAATCAACTAGGTAAAACAAATCCGTGAAAATTATTTCGCTTAATTGATGTATTGTTATCAGATTGATTACAAAGTTAAAAGTATAGATGAGCATGAGGATTGATTACAATCTGAACTTGTATGGGCGGAGGATGACAGACGAGCTTCGAGGTTGGCTCGAGCGTTCATATCAGGAGACTGAGCCTAATGAGCCGAGCCAAACACTTCCCAAATCAAGCCCGAGCTTGAGCCTGATTTTAAGCTCGTTCAAAAGCTAGGCTCGGGCTCGAGCTCGCTCATAAATTAACAAGCCTAGCTCGAAATGTTCAAAGCTCGGCTCGGCTCAGCTCGTTACCAGCCCTAGGAAGAAGGGAACTCAGCTTCTATGTGTTGTTCCTTTGAAGATTTTGACGTCCTATGTATAGACTACCGATAATGGAAGGAAGAGAAAGGGTCTACCGGTTACAGGTTCAATAGATGAGGAGAATCAATTCACCCATAAATGATATTAAAAGATTTTAAAACCATTATACGTACGTTTCCAAATATTTAAAAACCCAACTGTTTCAACATATGTTAATTTCATTCAAAACAGATAATAATCCAACACTAATGACATGATTTTGCAACCATTAAGGTTATTAAATTATTTTCTCAAGCATTGTATATTTAAAAATATAATTGTAATTTATATTTTTTATATTTTCTCATCTCATTCATAGTCTTCTGAGGCCCTTCTCTCCTGCTCCTCTTCTCACGAAATACAATTTCTTTGTTCTTTGTTTTCTTCCCATTAGAGGAGGGTTGGTTTTGCCTTCCTTGACTTCAGAAATCACCCTCACATTGTTAGATCTAATCATGTAGGCACCTCCCTCAGTAAAAGTGGTTCTTTACGATAGGTTTTCTTGGATTTTCCTTTTTGTTTTCTTATGTTTTTATGTTCGACATTCTTTGCATATAGATTTATTTAGTTATTTTGTCACGTTGTATGTGGTTTTTGTATACTAGGCCGGATTCTTGTCGGTGCATGGATGGATAAAGGGATCCCACTTCAAATCCCTGTTCATCAATATGCTTCATTAGACTTTGAATCTTATGTATTCTAGGCATATTAGGATTATCTCTTGTGTAGGTTTTGAACCGTTTCTTCTTGCTATTAACTTGGATGATGTGTTGTAATGATTTTCGCAAGTGCACGGGTTGTACAAGTAAATAGTGGACCAAAAGTTCAAATATCGATCCCACAGGGAAGGTATTGTCTTAGCAAGGATTGAGTACCCCGGCTACTGGAGTTGTTTACTATTTGAACGAATCAATGATTTGGGGAGAATGTTTTCTAATATAAAATAAAAACAAAATAAAGCAAAACAAAATAGGGTGTGATCAATGTCCACTCACAAGGAATGAGATAATATCGAAGATATAACTCAAGGAAAGATACCAGGGGTGATTGTCTCCATTGATACATTTATGGTTTATATTTATTAAGCGTTGATTGAGTGAATGTACACTTGTGCATGTCCAAGGAATCCGACATGAGGCTTACGCTTTCGCGTCTCCCCTCAAATTCTCACACCCATTCCCTATTCTCCTTTCGGTCCTTCTAGTTCATGAAATATGGTACTTTTATAAGGTAGTGGTTTCCTTGGGAATCTTATTGATCACCTCTGCATTAGTACAATGGACATACTCAAACTACATTCGGATGAGTGATCCTCACCGGTCCTCCAAGTCTCACCAATAATGCTGAGATAAAGTTTTCTCACTGTATGAAATTCATCTAGTACTAGGCATTCCCTATTTCCCTGAACTTACTGATTAGGTTAGATATTTAATTAACTAATTCCTTACCTGGACAGGACCAAGATTTTAGGGTGCAATCCAGTGGTATATGGTGCCTTAGTATAGGGATCGAAGACCCAACTCTCAGTATGAATTAATTAAGTTAAAACCATAATAATCTTAAGAACTACACAAACTAACATCAAGCATGAATTCACAAAATCATCATAAAATATATATAAATCAAACATCAACTTCCACAATCAACCCTAGAGGGAAGTTCAACTACTCATTGCAACAAGTAATGTAACACCCTCAAATTATACCCTAGTAGTTTTATGACATGTTTAGGGTATAATGGAAGTCAAATTTGTGTTTTTCGGAAATTTAATAATTAAGTGTGAAAAATGATATAACCAGAATTATTAAAGAAGTAAAAAAGGATAATGGTAATTTGTCATTTTAGGGTCTTAAGGGACATTAAGTTAAAAGGTTATATGTTATTGTAGAATTTTGATAAGTTGATTGTCAGATTGAATAAAGATGGAGAACTAAAGAGCAAAGGGAAAAACTTTGAGCCAATTGCATGAAGACAACAACTTATCTTCTAGAAGGAAATTCTCCATTTTGGCTTAGGAAGTTTTGGCATCCGGTGGTGTTTGGAGAATAATTAATTTTTTGTTTGCTCTCATTTTTTTAACTAACCTTGTTGTTTGTTCAAGTAAGAGGAAGAAAGGAAGGAAGGAAGAAGAGAAGGAAAAGGAAGGGAAGAAAGCTAGGTTTGACTTTCTAGATGGCATCCCGGAGTTAGGGAAAAAATCCTAACTCTCCCCGTATTTATGTTTTTGTTGGTTTGAGTTGGGTTTGAGGTTGGCTATGGTCATGTTTTGGTTTAGGTTGGCATTGTCCAGTGATAAGGACCAAAAATGTGTAAAGAGACATGTAGGTATTTTAGGGGAAGTGTTGTTCAAATTTCCCTAAAACCTGTGTTATTGTTTTGGCCATAACTTGGCCTACAGACCTTCAATTTGAATTATTATAGTTGGAGATGAAACTTAAGAGATATACCTACAAATTTCTAGAAGAGACTGAGATTTAAATCCTGCTCTAAAAACCCTGAAAATGAGTTTTACTATAAGATATTGATTTTATCCCCTCTATGGGAGTAGTTCTTGTTGTTTGGACCATATATTGAGTCATACTGATCCAAATGATGTGAATAAAAATACTAATGAAACTAGACACCTAGAAGAGTAATTTTCATGAATAAAGTATGGTCACATTATGTCTTTAGCCATTTAAATTCATGTGAAAATAATCACGTGTCACCTGAAGCTGTTTAGGAGCGTGCAGGAATGTTTTGACCAATATCTCTAGAACCAAGAGTTAAATGATGATCTATGAGCCTTTGAAACTTAAGGCCTTAGGTGAACATTTTAGAAGATAACTTTGTCCTAAAAACCTCGTTTATTTAGTGGATTAACCAGGTTCAGCGAAATATGGACTTGTGATGTGTTAGAATTGACTGTGAATACCATATAAATATTACTAATACTGTTATAATCATTATTGAAACATATATAACTGAATGTCTGCTTATGACCGAGTAGTGGATAGATGGGTATGCCTATAGGAACTACTGTTGCTGCAACTTACTATTCTAGAGCCCGTTTGGGTAACTACATGGACCCCATTTGGGTCATTCTCTAACCCGTTTGGGTCATGATCTAGATCCCGTTTGGATCAATACTGTGATGTACCTACGGGTACCTACTGTACAGTGATTTCCCGTTATCCACCTTCTATTGGGCTATTCAGGCAAACTTTTATATGAAATGAGTCATTGGTAATGAACAACATGAATGATTATTGAAGTTAATACATATACGTAATATAATATGTTAACCACCTATGAGATCTTTGTACTAAAATTTATGTACATCCATTGCTCTTTGGAGTAATGATCATTATAGTATGAATTAATTAATGAAATATACTCATATTTGTGAGATCTCATCTTGACGACAGCATGAGTGGATTGTCATGTGTATTTGTTTCCCCACTAAGCTATATGCTTAGCACGGATGTTTGATCCGTGTAAGTACCAAAGATAAAGTTTGACGCAAAGGACATCTTGCATTTGTCAAGGCCAACACAACAATAGAAGCACACCAATGTATGTGTTGATTTTGTAATAGTAAGACAAATGTATGACATGTAAATAATGTTTTTGAACACTACTATAATCATGTTATATATAAAAGGAATATTGTCATAAGTTTTGAATAATAGCTCTCGATTTATTGGAACTCCTAAAGCAACACAATGAACCATAATAGTGGATGGGGCCTTTGTGGTAGAGAAGGGATATTCTGATGGCAACAAATCATATTTAAGATAAACATAATATTGAAATATTGACAAATAAAGTAGAGTTTGAGATGCCAAAACATAATTAGATCTGGAAATTAGCTCAAACTCTACCACAGAGCACCGAAACTCTCTAAAAATGAAACTCAAATCTTAATATCAGAGAAACCAAATCAGTAGAAATGAACAAAATCTCAAACCCTAAAAATGGTGGTTCAAGAACAAGTGATGGGAGAAACCCTAAGGAGGGTGTTCTCCCTCAAAATCCGAACACTAATCATGTCTAAAGAACATGTATTTATAAGCCTTGGAAAATTGGCTAATAACGGACTCAAAAATTGAAGTTTGCTGCTCAGGCCCGTCGACCTTCGTCACGGTAAGGAAGCTTCTTCACAGTAAGCGGAGCTCAGGGTGGCCACCCATATCATGTCTTTTTTAATCCGTGGTGACGGTGGCCTTAGTGGTGAATCTCATCATCTTTGTTGCGGTGGAGCCCTTCTCCTTGCGTTGGCAAACCACATCGTGCATGAAGCTACCAACTTCCTTTTCACTTGATTTCTTCCATCCGCTGTTTGATTTTCCTTCTAATCTGCCAAACAGTATCATCAATGGCCTGAGGATTGAGTGTAATCTTTACGAAAATGGGTGTGAATCTAGCATTTAGGTTACCTAAACACATGAAAAACACTATATAAATGCTAGTATGATTCACACCTATCATGTGTCATCCTCTAATGTTTTTAGTGGTTTGATTTATGCGTTCAAATGTAAATGTATTACCATTCTGAATCAATAAATTTTTAGTTTGCATTGTCAAAAAATAAAAAATCATATGTATTATTGTTTTATTTTACTTTTACATAATTATTTTTAAAACAATAACTAAAAACAAGTGAAAACAACTTAAAAAAATATCATAACATAATATAATTTTTTTAGTTCATGGCACAATTTTTTGGCACCATATATAGTTTTAAAAATGTAATTCATTTTATATTTATAATGTTTTCTAAAAATGCTTGATTTTTTTTTTAATAATCAAATAAAAACCTACTCTCTTGTGTAATTTGATTTGAGTAGGGAATAGTAACATCATCTGTCTCATTATTGATATTATTTGCTCCAATCCTAATGCCTTGTCACAACTTGAAAATACTCTTAGTTTATGAGGAACCTAATACAAATATATTGTAAGAAAATCCTTACTTTAGTTTATATAAATCATATTATATATTATAATCACCTTATAGCAGACTTCATATATTTTCTTATTCCTAATACATTATATATAAATAAGCATAATTTTTCTTTTGACTTTTTTTCTACTAGTCTCTTTTCCTTTAAGCAAGGAGTGATAATTTTTTGACAATTCTTGGCCTGAAAATCACTTATCTACACATTTTTCCATCATTTTCTTCCACAAGATCTAGGTTTTCATTTGTTTTTTCGTGCTTTAACCATTGTTTTGGTGCGGTGTGTGGTTGTCTTCGTCTTGGTGCGACGTGTGGTTATCGTTGTCTTGCTGAGGTGATAAGGCCTCAAGCCTAATCGGAGAGCCCAACCCAAAGACCTGCTTGATAGGTGGGATAAACTCTCAAGCTTAAGTACCACTCCACACTCTTCTGTGGAACTGATGTGTGATCGTATCATTTTATACCCTTGAGAAACTGGACGTTCGTATACGACATTCACTCTGGGTGACTCACACTCTGACTAGCATTCACTCCAAACCCACCTTTAGGGCACCGTGTAGCCCTCTTCCAGGTAGCCCTTTCCCAAGCAGCCCTCTCCTGCTACGCACCGACTCTCGATGAAAGTACCAATGATAGCGCCTCAAGCCTAATCGGAGAGCCCAACCCAAAAGACCGGCCTGATAGGTGGGAGAACCTCTCAAGCTTAAGTACCACTTCACACTCTTGTGTGGAAACGATGTGGGATTGTATCATGCAGCTTGTTGTTATCATTGTCATAATGCGGCGTGTGGTTGTCATCGTCTTAGTGCTGAGTTTTGTTTGTCGTCGTCGTGGTGAATTGTTTATTTGTGTGAGAGCAATTTATACGAGCATAGTATATTCGATGAGCGACAAGTAATCAAATCAATAGTTGTCAATATACTGTAGCATTGGAATTGTAAGTATTCTAATCACAATAGTAATATAAAATACGTAGGCTCAACTATCAAATATATAGGCTTTGAATCGATTCATTATACTATTAACTTGGACGATGTTTCATCCTTTATGTTTTTTAGTAATTTTGATTATAGTGTTTCTATCGATATATTGTTAGTTTGAATCAATAAGATTATTTTTCTCTTCAACAAAAAAACATTATATATAAATAGGTTCTTTTAATTATATGGACAAATTTTAAAATCTTAATATTTCATCGAGTTCAACGTACATATTAATATGAAACAAATGATGACGAAATCAGTTATCAATCTCTATGACAATTTTTAAAATCTTAATATTTCATTGAGTTCAAAGTACATATTTATATAAAAGATAGTGAGTCATTACAGATGGTGACGAAATCAGTCATCAATCTCTATATGAAGTTTTAACTATATAACTGTTTAAAGTAGATTTAAATATTTTATAGATATTACTGTAACATTTTGTAGCTATTGAATAAAGTTGTAACATTGTATAAGTATTGAGCTCGTTTTGGTGATGTAAAATCTTTTAAGATCGTGAGGGCTCTTTGACTTCGACTAAATATGGATATACCTAAGCTCAATGGGAAAGTGAGGGCTCTTGGACTTCGACTAAATATTGGTATACCTAAGCTCAATGGGAAAGCCACCAAAAGACCGATCTGATAGGTGGAAGAACCTGTTAAGTTTTAGTACCATTTCATAATTTCACGTGGAACCAATGTGAGATTGTATCATTTCTCACCCCTAAAGAAGTCAGAGGTTCGCGAACGGCTCACACTATGGATAGCTTTCACATCGGACCCTCTCTTGGGACACCAAATAGCCATTTTCCTACTATGCATCGGTTTTCAATTAAAGCACCAATGATAGACTCTCAAGCCTAATAGAAGAGTTCAACCCAAAAGACCGACTTGATAAGTGGAAGAACCTCTCAAGCTTAAGTACCACTCCACAATTTCATATGGAATCGATGTGAGATCGTATCAAATGACTTGATTTGAACTCAACATTATCAAGAACTTTTCTCGAGAGCGTAACCTCAACAGAGAAGAAAAATCATGATGGGTTAATAGAAAGTCGTGTGTGCGCTACTGTAGTTTTGATACCATTAGTAGTAACCCAACTCTTTACTCAATATTATCGGGTTTAGAGCTGTAGTGGTGCACGTACAACATTCCCACAAGTCGACCTTAATTTTGCTTCTGTATTGGATCTACGCCCTCAAGAAAATGCCTTGAAATTGTTAAGTTCAAGTCCATGTATAGACCTTCACCTTTCACTTGTCGGGCGATACGGGACACCAAAAAGCTAGCCAAAAAAGGCTTTGAATGAAGGTTTTCAATATATTACACGATATTTCATGCATAATTTTAATCAATTTGAACAAATAAGGGAGTTGTCCTCCCAACATCTTTTAACCTTGGATCACTTGAAACACCCTTTATTTTTATTTGGACAATGATACCTTCATTTTCACTCAAGACAATACTTCTTAAGGCAGACAAGTAGCCACTTGCTAAGGCTATTTAAGTCTCCCAAGAATGATGAACTTATTATTTTTAAGTTGGTGGAAAGTCCAACCAAGTTGTCTCAAACCACCCATTAATGTAACTAATCCAAAGTAGCTTCTTTATTTATGATATTTGTTTTGTCCCCAATTTTTAATAATTATATATATATATATATATATATATATATATATATATATATATACCTATATATATATATATATATATAAATGATTTATACTCGTATATCCAATTTAGTCCTTAAATTTTTTTTCAATCAACAAGTGCCTCGATATTTAGTGTTATAACTAATCCATGTTTCTGTCATCACGGTCTTGTATAAATAGATAAACAAGCATTAAAACGCTATTAAGATGAAACGTTATGTGGATAGTTCCCATTTGTTTAAGTCTGTAATGACAGGAGTATGGATGAACTATGACATTAAAGTTAGGGGTACCTATGGACCGAAAAAAGCTTAGAGACTAAATTAGATATACGACTATAACTCAAGGACATATATATATATATATAGTCCAACCAAATATGAAAATTCCCTTGATATTTTTTTGTTAGGGTTGACATTTAAGATAATAAGATTCAAAGTATAAAGACATTTTTCTCATTAGTTGATATTATTATATAAAAATAGTCAACAACTTCACATGCTTGGCTAAAGTCACCTTTCACAATCTTGTGTTTGTGGTACCAATTTTGCCAACACTCTAATCTATGGGTTACGGTTAGGCTTAGGTTATTAGGTATTTGGTTGCAGCTATTTATTACTTGTAAAATTTGTTCAGTAATAACAACAATAATGTTGAAGGATGAGAATGGGGCGAGTTTTTCTAGATTCTCGTTTCGCCTTGTTATTAATGGGACGGGTATGAAGTTAATGTAAGTGAGTTTTTAACAAGTTTAAGATTAATATAAACAAGTTTTTAATAGGTTTAGGATTAATGTAATCGGGTTTTTTATGGAACAGGTTCATATATTATTTAGTCCGGCTCCACCCTTATTATATAAAAATATAATATCTTATTTATTTATAATATATTAATTTTAATATAATAAAAAAATAAATTATTAAAAAATAATTCAACGGGACAGGTTGAGATGGGACCGCGCTTGGAAGTCGCCCCATTGCCAATCCAATTGAAGACAAAATTCAATCACATAGTCAAAGAATTGAGAAAAATATACTTATTCTAATTTGGTTTTCCTTTTTCAAAATTTTTTAATCTCTATACATTTCCATTTTCTTTCTTTAATCTCTTGATGAATCAAATTTAGAAAATTATATGGGAGGTAACAAAAAATATATATTTATTAAAAACTAATAAAGAGGACAATAAGATAAAAGGATGATTTAGAGCTATTTTGATAATGATTTTCAAAAATAGTTGTTAAAGTTTAGGGTTTGTTTGCTAATTATTTTCATAAACAGTTATGCTGAAAATTGTTTTCTGTTGTCTATAGTTAAAAATAGAAAGAATATATTTGAGTTATTTTCTTTTTCTATTCTTGCTGTTTAAACTTTTCTTTACAAAATAAAAATGCAAACATGTAGAATAATTATAATTAAAACATTGTACATAGAAATATATTTTAAAATATTAAAAACAAGTTTAAAATATCTTAAACTTCTAGTATTTATTTTCTTCTATAAAACATTATAATTTTTATAAATGTTTAGAACTAGTTTTAAAAATAAATAATAAACAGATCCATAGTTTTTAACATGACTTTTTGAGTTATTATTTTTAATTATTTTTAACAGAAAATGAAATTTAAGGTCAAGCAGATCTTGACTCTATGGGTTAAGAGTATACGAGAAAGAGCCAAGATTCTGACTCCTCCCTTAAGAACAATGTTTTTTTTACCCTTTGCCTATTTAAACGTGTTAAAAAAAGGTTTTTAACTTATTCTTTATAAAATTATTTTATAATAAAGGAAAAAAAAATTTTTGATAACACAAAAAAATTAAATGTTTTTACAACACCCTACTAAATATAACAAAAAAACTTTGAAATTATTTTAATTGAAAAATCACCTTATTTCCAGAATTCATCCTAAAACTATATATTATCAAAATTACTTAATTAAAAAAATTTAATCTAGAAAATTATTTGGTGTTACTATACCTACCTTTTAAAAAATTTTAATTATTTTTTGGAAATGAATACGATAAATTAAAATTGGAAAGAACCTCAAAATTAGGATCCGATGTAATTAGGGGTCTCCAAAAACGAAAGCCCATAGGCGCCACGGGACGGTTTTGTTAGAAATATCGACTGCTCGTTCTAGAAGGGTTGAAATGACGAGAGAACCGTTTAGAGCTTCAGCATAACTACGAATTTCGTAAGCGCATATCGTATAAGCTGTTTATAATATATATTTTTATTCAAGTTTATTATATAAATTGATAAAAAGATACAATTTAGTTAGTGCATTAAATTTTAAGATAGAGTGAGAAGTACAAAATTTGTTTTAATTCTTAGGTTTGTGAAGCCCGTTTACCAATTTGGGCCCACTAAGCCTACCTATCCTAGGCTCGTTAGGTCTGTCCATCTTGGGTCCATGAGGCCCGCTTATTAGAAGGCTCGTGGATTAGACCACGGGTCTCAAGAAAATGAAAAGTTTGGCTTAACCTGACCGATTGATCAGTCAATAGGGCCTATTGGCCATGTCAAAGTCAAACCGTGGGCCTCATTTCTCCGGGCCAGTTGTAATGCATGAATGAATGCATTGACGATTGTATACAATAAGAAGGGTCATCATCCTCCATAGTATCACAACTTCTCTGTCGTAGGATCAAAATAATCAAAACAATCAATGCAGATTAAAGCAATCCAGAACCTTCAGCATCGCAGAACCATGGCCGATCATGTATTGTCAAAGCCGCTGATACAACCTCATTCAGTCACGCGAGATACGAAGCGAAAAGACCAAAACAACCATACATGTTGGGGGTATAATTGTAATTTACACAAAATAGATAAAAAAACTGGAGGCGATGACGTGGCACTCCCGACCGGGTGAAGGTCAAACTCGCGAGCCGTTCGGCGACCGCAGCGGCCATGCATTTCAATTTACAAGGTTTTGTTTTTAATTTTAAATGAATTATTAATTTTTAATATTTTTAAATTCTAATTTATATTTTCAGCTTCCTTTTCCTTCACGCAGTTACTCACCATCCCCATAAATATTATTAAAAAATATAATAAAATAATTAAAAAATAATAAAATAATTAAAAATATAATAAAATAATTAAAAATATATAAAATAATAACTATATAATAACAGACTCTTTTGCTGTTGCGAGAAAACATACTCAGTTGCCTGTAGCCAGTTGTGGACTTTGTCTGTGTTTTTATATTTAAAAAAGCATGGAAATATTTTCATTTATTTATTTATTTTATTATTTGATGTCATATATCTGCGATAAAATAATTCTAAATAAAATATTGATAAAAATGTTATTGTTATTATAATTTTATCATATGATTTATTGTATTTAATAAGTGGGGACAATATTTATTATATTTAATTGCGACTGATCGTTTTATTAGGTGATAAAAGTTAATACATACTGCTGTCAAAAAAAAGTTAAACATAATTGTATTTTATCTCGAAAAGTAATATAGAGAAAGAAAATAAAAACTATAAAAAATACATAAACAAAAAATATTTTTTACAAAATAAATAAAAGTATAATATGTTTTATGAGAACATCATATTTTTAGTTTTAAAAATAATTTATTGTTTTTAGTTAGTTGATCGTGAGAAGTGTTTTCCAGTTTTTTCGTTATCACACCAAAAAAAACCTTTTTTTTTTTTTAATTTACTTAATTGATCGTGTGAATTGTTTTCCAGTTTTTTTGTTATCAGACCAAAAAATCCTCTCTTTTTTTTTAAGCCAAATAAAAAATAGATTTAAACTTTTTTTAATATATAAATTAAAACTTAATAAATTAGTTTATGTGAATATTCAAACTCTTTTTTTCGGTTTAATTGATTCTCTGTATTATACAAAGACTAAGAAATTAAAAAATATTTTATTTCAAAAAGGAAGTTAAAAATATGTATGTAAATTTTTTAAATATTTTTTATTATATATTATTTTCTTATATATTTTACCTTGAATCATTCTCCTTATTAATTTTTCTTTCATACTTTTGAGTTCCCACCTAAGCCTTAATAAGCTTATTTTTTATCATACCATACCTACCTAGACTAACTCATTAGAGCCAAGATGAAGGGTAATGAAACTTTACTACGGAACAAGTTGCATACCTAAAGCTCAAAACCTTTTATTACGTTAGGAGATATCAATTATCTCACATATATGTACGATTTGGACAGTTTTTTCAAAGTAAAATTAAAAAAAAATTATTTTATTAATTAAAAATGAATTTTGTGTAGCACACACATGCTTTTGTGTACCCCACCAAAAAGGACCAAATACTCAGTTTTTAGAGCAGGGATTGTGTGCTTATAAGTCGGATATCTCCTACCAAAACCACCGAATCATTTTCACTTCCCTCATCCAAAAACAAAATCTCTTCTTCTTCTTCTTCTTCTTCTTTCTTCTTCCACTATGAATACCTTTCACCTCCACCATCAAAACCACGACTCCTTCAATTCCAGAAGATGGTCGTCTCTCAACCACCACCGCCCCTCCTCAGCCGGCTTCTACGCCAGGCTGGCCTCCGCCGCACCGCCGTTGCCGCCGCTGCCGCCGCCTCCTCCTCCTCCTTCTTCTTCTACTTCCATCCAAACCTTTCCAGGACTGGCGGACGATGACCTCGTCGCGGCCGTGGTGCCGCCGGTCACCGTCGTGCTGGAGGGCCGCTCGATCTGCCACCGTATCAACCTCCAAAGCCACGTCAGCTACCAGAGCCTCGCCAGGGCTCTCCGCCAGATGTTCGGAGACGGCGGCGACGGCGGTGGCGACAAGGAGCTCGATCTTTCCAACGCTGTTCCCGGCCACCTCGTTGCCTACGAGGACATGGAAAACGATCTCCTCCTCGCCGGCGACCTTAACTGGAAGTACGTAATAATAAGAAATATTCGGTTAAAACAGATCTTTTTTTTTTACTGCTCTCTTAGTTTCTTAACCAATCGTAGCTAGGTTTTATCGGAAAATTTTATGAATCTAACATATCCTTTGTTTTTTCTTAAAAAATAACCCACGATTCTTTATTTCATGTATTTACGTTATCAGTTAATTTTGCAAGAAAATACGGGCATGTTTGGTTAAAATACCGTTTTGGTGTTATATATGAAAACTGTTCATATTATATAAATTTAATGTTTTTTATGTTTTTAGAACAACAAAAATTTGGAAACTTCTACCTACTTTGCTTATTATTGTTTTTAGAAATGAAAACAGTGCTTATTATTGTTTTTAGAAATGAAAATAGTTTTTAAAAATAAGAACTAAAGAGATCCTAAGTATGGCATTTTTGTCAAAATCAGGCAAAAAAATCGATTGAATTTCCTAATTAATTAGGTTTTCAAAAGTATTTTAATCAAATTACCCTAATAATAACAGTAACCTTTTCCTAAGACCTACTTTTCGTGAATAGAACTTTAAACAACAAAACCTTTTTTTTCTTTAAAAAAAAACAAAACTTTTTTTCCTGATTATAATAATGATTTTTCTGTTCGATCTATTCACTAACGATTAAGTTTTATTTGATGATTCAGAGATTTTGTGCGCGTGGCCAGAAGAATTCGGATTTTGCCGGAAAAGAGGAATTCTTCAAGGAGGGGAAGAGTAGGGTGATAATAATAGGCATCTGTCTGAAGAAGATGATAATGATAGAGGAAGAAGAGGAAGTTCTAAAGTTATAATGAATCTTAAAAACAAGAAAATTGGCCATTTATTTTTGTAAAGCTTTTGGTTGTATGATCACTATTCCTTATTTGATGAAGAAATATGAAATATTTCTTGCATTTTCTTTTTAATTATTGATGGATACTCGCCATCAGAGGCCATTTAAGATCAAGAATGTTATTCTGAGATGATAAAAGAATATGGGAAGTGAAAGGATGGTGATTTTTTTTCTTGAATCATAGAAAGAAAGACTTTATTCCAAACCCTCCTTGAATCCTTAATCCCTGCAGACTTTTTTCTTTTTTTCCTTTTTTCTTTTTTTTTTTTTTTTGTGAAAACAGTGTGAAGGTGTGGATTCACAAAAGTGAAAGGAGGATTTTTTTTTTCAAGAATGTTGTGATTTGTTCAGCAATAATGATAGAAATCATAGAAAGAAAACATAAACAACACAGGATTTACTTAGTTTAACAGTGTGCCTATATTCAAGAGAGCATGACTCAAACTTTCACCTTGTTAACTTCTCTTGTATCTTGGAAATATGATTTTTTGTGAAGAGAATATGAAGATCAAGATAATTAAGCTTTCCAAACCCTAATTGAATCATGATTTTTTATGAAGAGAATATGAAAGATCAAGACAAAAGTTGAGGTGAGTAGCTCTATGGGGGAATGAAATAAGTTTTTCAAAACCAATTGTAAATGCAATTATAGGATTTAGATATCATGTTATTATTTTCTCAAAATATTAAAGAGGAGTTGATTGATAGTGCTTTTGTTTTTTTTTTCATGCATGAATGCCCTCATTTCTGCATTTCTATAACCATATTTTTTATTTTCTTTTAAATTTTCTTACCTTTCACTTTTTTGTCCTATTTTTCTCTTTATTTTATTTCCGGATTCCAAACTAAACCTAATTGATTGGAGAAATCAACCAATATGTTGGAAAGTCTTAGAAGGACATTGATTTTTAAATGGTCTATTCAGGGTGGAACCATTATCTAGAGTCAATGTAGACACTTTTTAAGTAAAATACTTTTTGCACGCAAGCGATTTTCAAGAAAGGCAAACTAGAGCTTTCGAGTTTGCGTACAAAATTTCAGTGGATACAGGTGTCCCCTAATCCTTAGGTGGCTCCTCCATTTGGTTTATTGATTAGGCCTGATACAATTTTTGCGAGTTTAAGTTGAATATAATCGTGTTTTGATCAAATTCATATTGACTCGTATAACCTGTTTAATAAACAGGTTATATTCGTATCAATCCACATAATACGAATTTGACTCATAGCGACCTATTTAATTATTATCTTAATTAATATTTAACCTAGATTAACTCATTATATATATATATATTATTTGTGTTAAATATTAATAAATTAATTATAATTTATATTATTTTAAATTATCAAATTGATAAGCAGGTTACATGTGTCGGATCGTGTTACTCGATTACTAATTGGGTTGTATTTGAATTTGTTA
Source organism: Tetrastigma voinierianum (assembly GCA_016808115.1). Taxonomy (NCBI): domain Eukaryota; kingdom Viridiplantae; phylum Streptophyta; class Magnoliopsida; order Vitales; family Vitaceae; genus Tetrastigma; species Tetrastigma voinierianum. The sequence continues at coordinate 369,505 of JAEQBH010005147.1, read as the reverse complement.
TTTCTGACCCGTTTATTATTCATGTCGTATTCGAGTTAATGAATATCATAGAAAACCTGTTATTAACACACTACAAACACTACCCGCAAACACAAATTATCATCCTTAATATTGATGTAACAAGATGCATTTGTAGTTAGAATCCAAGTGTCTAAGGAAGCAAAAAAATCACTTCATGGATCAATCTCGAAAAAAAATTGGAGAAAAATAATTATTGATTAAATATGATACTATAAATATAAATATAAATAAATCATTCATTGTAGGATGTATGACATCTAAAGTTAATGGCGTAATAAATTATTTATTTTATATATTTAATAGTTGACCTCATATTTGATATTCTTATTACTCTTCAAAATCCCACCATGGTGATTTTGCGTATATTGAGTAACCATTTGGTTGATTTCTTATTCTTGATAAATATATTTTGCTAGTTTGAATAAATGCTTATAAATAAGCGTCAGCGCACTTACTCACAAACAAACAAGCGTACTTGATGATGACAACCACACGTCGCACCAAAACGACCATAATCATAAACCGTACCAAGACTATGACTAAAATAAAAAAATAACAAAAATAAAAATAAATAAATAAATAAATAAAAAAGCGCAAGTGAAAACCTAGATCAATCGAAACATTTTATCAATTGTCTTATCGTCCGGATATCCAATTGAGCAAATAATAAATTATTTGATTCTTGTGCAAGCATAGATAAATAAAGCACACGAAATATATATACAGAAATGGTAAAGGAAGTGACTTGATATGAAAGATATACGACTCTTGAATAGTTGGAAAACCTTGTGTTATAAGCTAATTTATCCATTAGAGTGATATATATTTATTATATAGTTGCCATGACAACTAGATACCAATTTAATTTAGACCTAGATCATGGATTCTTGGAAAACGTATCTTATAATATTTGAGAAACTACGGTCATGATTGATTGATGTTTTTCAAAAAAAAAAATTGTTCTAGGAAATAAGAAGAATAAGGAAAACACATAAAATAAGTTTGATTCCCACTTTTTTTTATTCAGAAAAACATTAAAAACACATAAAACACTAAATTTAGATAACAAAAACAGTTTTGAGAGAACACTATTATCCAGTTCCTGTTTTTTAAAACTGTTATTGAGAACGATTTTTGAAAACATAGAGAACACAATTTTGGCTTTCTCTAGAAAAATGTTCTTATTCTCTAAATTTTGTGTTTTTTCTATTTTTTTTCTTTCCTTATTATTCATGTATTTCAGAACAAAAAACAATTATAAAAAATTGTAAACAAATAGACTTTAAGGGTATGTTTGATTCCTATTTTTGAAAATTGTTCTTATTAATAGTTTTTGAAAAACACAGAAGGGGCGTTTGTTTTTTGGCTTTTTTCTGAAAGTAATTTGTTTTCATAATTTAGATGAATTTTATATATATATATATATATATATATATATATATATATATATATATATATATATATATATATATATATATATATATATGACTTATTTCTAAAATTTTAAAACTTTTTCTTCGGATAAAACCAAAATATTTAACTTTTTTATTTAGAAAAACTATATTTTAAAATCTTCTAAAATATTTTAAAATCTTTCCAAAATATTCTAAAATCTTTAATATCTACACATAATATTTTAAAAGAACAATCATGACATTTTAAAAGAAGAATTTGACTCTCATTAATCTATTTTTTTAATTATTAATTTATATATTCTATTTTAATCATATAAAATAGATAATCATAATTTTTTTTTTAACAATGATAATAATAATTTTTTTATCATAAAAATTTTATCATTTTTATTTTTTCATTTTTATTAATATGTTAAAGATGTCCTTACATGTATTATATAAATATTTTCATTGTATTATAAGAATAAAGTTAAGCAGTTGCTTTTTATATAATTAAGATATTAATTTTAAGCGTATAAAAATAAACGAAACAATACTTAATATAAATACAATATAAAAAGCAGGAAATTTAATACTTATCTATAAGTCTTATTGATCTATTCAGTTAAATAAAATTACATTAATTCAATAAAAAAACTAAATTCAAAGAAGAATACAATTTTATTGTTTTAAAAGAAAATCATTCTTCTTATCCAAATTTAATGTTTCCGAATTTATCTGGGAGATAACATAATTTGAAAATATGAAATATTGAGGATTACATTGTATATTCATGAAACTCTTATTCATGATTTCAATTAGGAAAGTTTTTCCATGGATCAGGAATCATTTATAAAGTCAAAAGCTAAACTTTCCAAAGTATAACTAAATATAAATGTTTGAATAAAGCTTAAAAAAAATCAAAATCTTTTGCTAGATGCCTTTTATAATTGGTGGACATTATTTGTTTGGTACTAATGATAAGATATAATTTTTTCGACTAATTTTTTTATAGACTTTATGTCAAATATAATTGAATCAGTTTTATATATATATATATATATATATATATATATATATAATATATATATATATGCAAGCAAACACATATCAAAAAACATTACTATCATTTAAATTTTAAAGTAGGAAAATTATTTGTTTCTTTTACATGTGAATTCATGTTTATTAACTTAATGATTTTGTGTATTTTTCTCCAACGTATTAAATATAGACAACAATTTAATAATATATGTCAAACTCTTTTCTACAATTACGATATTTCGATCAAAACTGATCACATTATCATTTTTTGAAACATGTTTCCTTTAATTAAGTATATCATTCCTAAATCTTTAGAATCAAAGTTGAAATTTAGAATTGTATACCAACTTATTTTTTTATAAAAACATGGGATTAATTACATTAATGGTGTCTCAACCTTTTCGATTTTTTCTATTTTGGTATCACAACTTTTATTTTATTCAATTAAGTATTTGAACTCTTCCATTCTTTTTCTATTTTGGTATCTCAATATTTATTTTGTTGAATTAAGTGTTTGAACTTTAAATTTTTATTCAATAAGTGCTTGCAGACCTGTCAAAATTTATATATCACAATGCTAAATCAACAAAAATTGGATGCACATGGCACTGAAACAATATTATCATTTTCTCATTATAATATTTACTAGCTTTTTGTTATAGTAAAAAAATGATAAAACTAGTTGCCATGAAATTGGGATTAAAATAGATCTATTAGTTATTTTAAAAATAAATGTAATTAATGTTTTTTTTTCTGTTATTCACATATAATGATTTTCGTTATTATCTTAATTTCATAGTAACAAATTTTATCAATTTCTTTTTTACAATAACAAATAAATAGTCAAAACCTAATGAGAAAAGGATAATATTATTATTTCATCTAATAAAAAATAATTTAAGTCATTTCGTTATTTATATGATCCAATTTTTGTTGATTCAATATCCTTATAAGCTTTGACTAGTTGGAAAACACTACACTTGATTGAACAAAAATTAAAAGTTCAGACATTGGATTGAACAAAATAAAAGTTCAAACACCAAAATAATAAAAAAGTTAGAGACAATTTATAGAACAAAATAAAAGCTCAGGCACTAAAATAGAAAAAGTTGAGACACCATTTATGTAATTAATCCTAAAACATGAGATAATGTATCAATGAAGACTTGCCTCTTTTGTATCGAGAGGATTATGAATTAAATATTAATATTTTAGAACTCCTTTCATTGCCAACTAAAAGGCCTTGTAGAGGGAGGTTTGACTGCTATCCCATTCGATGTGGGACTTCGCCTGTATTGAAGAGCAGGTTTATTTTCTTTTTTGATTCTTACTGGGATGAAGGCGTGGAACCTTCTTCACGTGATCATGCACTTAGTAGGTTCACGATACTATGTTAATATTTTAAAAACCTCTTTAAATCTCCACTATAACTGACAACGTATATAAGAGGAGAAGGATTATAATATATATTAAGCTTGATTGAACATACTCCAGTGATGCGGGACTTCGACGTTAAATCACACGAGAAGGTTGGGTTTTTAACTTTAAAGTCATGGAAGTTAGAATAAGAAGGCCTTCTTCAAGTGATCCAGCGGCAATGAAACGTCACTAAGTAGTGAATATTTTGGAAACCGCACCGTGGTAAAAAGATGTAGAGAGAGGATTCGCAAAGTATACTATTATCAATTGATTATGTAAGTTGATGGACTTTAACATTCCTCTACACAAGATTTGGGTTTTCTTTTTTCCAGTCCTTCCAAATTATGATAAGTGTGGAACCTTTTCTATTGTGATCCAGACACTTGGTCGGCTATGATACCATGTTAATATTTTAAAACTCCTTTCGTCTCCCATTAAAAGGCCTTATATACAAAGAAAGGTTCATCTATATATATTCATTTCAATTGGACCATGCCCAGCTAACATGGGACTTCCAACATTAAATATAAGAGGTTGAAGCTTCTAATGAATGGCAACCAAAAGAAGAAAAGACATGAAAACTCATAGGTTGATGGGGACCCTTGGTGTAAATGGGAATGGACCCTATTTTAGGGGGCTTTTTAGACATTTAGTGTAAAAAAATAAAAAATTCCTCAAATAATATAGGTTTTGAAATATTAACTTTAAATGTAATGTGAAAGTTTTACACACACTACACAAGGCATTTTAAAGTGTACTGAAACATTTCAAAAAATTAATTCACTTAAAGGTGTCTTTTGAATAAATGACTTTTTAAAATTTTGGTATTTAAAGTGAAAGTATCTTGAAGAAAGCGAAACTTAAGCTAGAGAGAAAATGAAAGATTGTCTCACAGAGATAAGCATATCTAAGTGTTGTGAAATCTTATCTTAAGGTGTTTTTCATTTTAAAATCGTTTAAGTAATTTTGCAGAAAGCTCTTGAAAGTAATGTTTGAATAAAACCGATTCATAATTTAAAATTTTTGAATTTAAGCGAAAATGTCTCTTGAAGAAACCATTTAAGTGTTAATGTTATCTTAAAAATATAACTTAAAAGAGGCAGTAAGCCGTAATTTTAAAGTTTGGATACTTAGAAGTGTATGCAGATAAATGAGCTTTACACAATTTCTCAAATTTTGAATTTAAGTTTAAAGTCAGTTTTTCAAATTTTTAGAAAGTGTCTCTTGAAAAGACATTTTTTAAATTATTTTATTGATGTAGAGAAAACTAAGTTATATTTAGGATTATTTTTTAAACTATATTTTTTTAAGATTTTTTTTTTAATTTCTTTATTATTTTTCGAAAAGTTCCCTTTAGGTGGTATTGGGTAGGGCATGCATGAGGTTATTGCATGTCCCTTAATGTGAATGACTTGCAACAATTAATGTCTAGGCACTATGAAATATGGTCCTTTCTTTGCTTCCCTTACCTTACTCTCTCTGCCTTGCTCACTATAGCAGAATCATTTTATTTGAATTGACATTTAAAATCTACCTTCTATGTTTAGTATCTTCTTTGACCTTACAATTGTGGGTCCTTTATTGGGATCATTTTAAATTAGTCTTTTTGCAAGAAAATATTGCTTTGATTTTATATATACCTAAATAATAACTTTTATATATATATATATATATATATATATATATATATATATATATATATATATCTCTCTATATATATATAATTTTATTTCATTTCTTTGGAATCATTAGTAAGAACTCAGTGAATGAAGTGCATTTTTTGTTTATTTTCTTTTCTTAGTATTTATTTAGTAACTAAACATAATCTAAAATTATTTATTTAAGAAAACACTTTTTATATGGTATTTAAAAAATCTATAAAATCTAAAAATAAATTTTCAATTAATGCTTTTATGTCTAATATTTTCACATTGAACATCATGCTTCTAACAGCTATTATAGAAACTCAAAGTTAGTGCTTTCACTTATGCTGTTCATTATTTAACCATAATGTCTGATCTACGTTAACATTAATAATATATTTTAAATCATCCATCATCCATTTAAAAGATGATTTTCTAGTTAATATTTCATATCCCATCTATTACTATATATATATATATATTGGTTTTATTCGTCTTTATTTTTCTTTTATTTTATTTTATTTTATTTTATTTTTCTCTATACAACCATAATAACATCGTACAACCAAGATATACCTCTTAAGGGAGTGTAGTTCCTAACCTCCAAGTGGGTGGCTGTTCAGACTCTCAATGTGCCCACTTCATCTACTCATCATTAATACAAGTCTACCAACCTCTATTTTTAGAACCGTATAGAAGAACAACTCCATATCATCAATGTTGTACAAGAAATTTTGAAAGCTCTACTATGTATTTAATTCACTATATGTATATATATATATATATATATATATATATATATATATATATATACTCTCTTATCTACTATATGAGATGTCATGAGATGGAAAATAATGAAGAACATTGAAAATGTCATTTGCAAATTGGCCTCCACTTCACATCAAAAAGAACAATAGTGTTGGGTTGTTTATTAACAGTTCAAGATGTGGACATATGATATGACTCCTTGAAACTGATGGTGTGGAGGTGATGTAATAACTAATTGAAGTGGTCTTCACCTCTTACTCAAATGGTAAAATGGTAAAATAGGGTTGTAGGAGATCAGGCTCGGATCCTTAGCATTCGGATCTTTATAAGAATAAAATATTACGCTATAATAAAACCCGAAGTAAAAATGATAATTGAACCAGTGTCGATATTGTGGGACATGACATGAAGATGGATCTTAGAAAGATAATGATGTTAGATATCTTTGTTTATTTGAGTGACTGAAGACAGTTTGAAGAATTATGTGATTTACTTTTAATCTTTGAATAACACATGTTTATGACAGAAACAGGAGGGATTAAAGCTCCTTATTTCTTTATTTTCTTTTATTTTTGAAAACATAAGCAGTTTTAATGCTCATGGCGTACTAAATTTAGATTTATTTATTTGTGTTTTTTGTTTAATGTTATATAATTAGTCCATTGATCTATAATAATGTAACTTTTTCCTTTTTTACTTTTGAACGTTACAAGCATTGAACTTATCATAGAAAGCAAAGTAATTGGGTGTTTAATAAACCAATTTGTAACTTTTTAATTCATAACCCTAGCCTTTTTTCCTCTCAACACTTTTTTCTTTTGGTTATTTTAACTAAGTAAGGATTGATATTTTTGTCAGTGTTGAGAACGAAGAAGCAACCTCCTCGCATAATTTCATCATTTGATTTCTCAATAAAGTAGTTATTCCACATATATCTAAGTTTTCATTTGTTTTTTCATGATTTAGTCATCATCTTGATGCGGCGTATGGTTGTCATCGTCTAGGTGCGGCGTGTAGTTATGTTGTCTCAGAACAACATTTTGTTTTTTGTGGTCATGGTACGGCGTTTATTTGAGATGTCAGCTTGATTGCAGAAGCAGCTCAAAATATATCAGATCGACGAGAAATGATGATGTGTGATATGTTGTTGAGCCCAGAGTTATTTTAGTCCACGATAGTAATATCAAATATATCAGACTCAACAATCGAATGTGTGAGCTTTATTTAGATTCGTTATCTTTATTAACCCGAATGTTGACTTTCATCTCTATGGTTTTTAACAATTTGATTTATGTTTATTGATATATTCTTCAGTTTAAATCGATAAAATTATTTTCTCTTAAAAAAAAAAACCAATTTAACCAAATATACCAAATTCTATTAATTTTAAAATTCTATTAAATCGTTGTTCATCAATCTCTCAAAAAAAGTATGTTTAATAAAATAATTTGATAATATGACTTAAAGTTAAAAATAATTTTAAATATTAAATAAAAATATTTAATCTATTTTTAAATCTACATCTTCATTGATTTCATTGTTTTATTCTCATTTGGCCTTTTTTTTTAAATAAAAATTTCATTGATTCAAACTAACAATGTTTTTAATGCTATAAGAATAGCGTCTCATTGATTAATATATTAATATAATGATTCGATTCTGGCTCAGTTGAAAAATTTATGATGATTGGAACATCCCGACTCAGTTCTAATGTACTGATTTGAATTGATGTCTACTGTCTGATTAGATATGTTTTGTCATTTGAATCACTCAAAACATTAGTACCCGCCATAAAAAGCCTTAAAAGCCAGCCTGAAACAACATTTGTAATGGCAGTAGGAAATCAAAGCTAAAAAATAAAATAAAACATAGATTTATGTGGAACGATCACTTGATTGATAAAAAGTGGAAAAAAAAGATGTAGATAGGTGATTTTGAAGTAAGAATGGTAAAAAATGTACTCGGCTAGAAAAATCAGTAAAAACCCTAAAAGTGCCTAGTCTACATCCTAGCAGATTACTGCAGGCGAGCCTAGATTTTGTGACCTACAATGGGAACCTGGAGCGGAGTGGAGTAGCGATGATTGGTTGTGAGCTCAAGCTCTATTACGACTTCATAATTCCAAGTCTCTAACCAGCTCCTCTGATCTTGTAACACCACAGATTGGACCATAGTAGTTTTATTATAGTTTTGTAGGATAAGAAAAGTAAAATTTGTATTTTTCAGAATTTAAGTGCTCAAAGTGAAAAGTGATAAAGTCGGAATTAATCCAAGAGTCAAGGGTAAAATGAAAATTTTTCATATTAAGGACTTAAAGGTCATAAAACAAGAAAATAACATGATAGTGTAAGAATTGTGATAATTTGAAGTGCAAATAGATTGAAAATGAATGACCAAATAGCAAAAATGAAAATTTAGGCCAAAATGGGGATAAGACCAAACATGGTCTTAGATATTAGATATTAGATATTTTCTCATTTGGGGCTAAGGCATTTACGGTGGAGGAGAAGAGCCAACTTTGGTTTGCTTGTTCTCCATTTATTAAAGTTTCTTTTTTGTTCAAGCAATAAGAAGGAAGGGAAAAGAAGAGGAACAAGAGAAGAAATCAAGGTATGGAATTCTTGTATAGAAAGTATGGAAACTTGTTTAGGCTTGTGTATGGAAAGTATGGATTTGTTGGTTAGGAAACCCTCCTAACTCTCTCTTTGCCTATGTTTGGGTTAGAAGAACCCATCTATCTCAAGAAATGAATTTTGGTGGTTTTAGTTCAATTTTATTTGGTTAGTTTTAGGTTTTGGTTGGAATTTAGGAATTTGAAAAAGAAGCCGAAACCACCGCCATTTTGCACAAAATCGCGTTCAGTCCACCAGGTACTAAAAGTTAGTCTAGGTATTTAAAGTGGTTTATGGTCCAGAGGATGATGAGTACCAATACTCAAAAGTTGGGTGCAGTATAAACTTTCTTAAGGTCCAATCTTGGTCCACTGTAACCACCAGTTTTGTTTACGTCCTTCCGTTAATTAGGATAGAGGATGGGTACATGCCTCCTGAAGTTGTATGTAAATTTGCTGGTTCTCACCGCCTCGCGAGCACATCAATCGGGAAGACATGGTTTCTCGCCCATTATTTGTTTACACTATATATAAATATAAGAATGTGAATAAGAACAAAATAACAAGCTCAGAAACACATATAATTGTATGCCGCAACGGGAGACAGGTGTCGTGGTGGATGATAAGCCGTCACGATCGGATCGGCGGCGCTCCTGCGTTGTCTTGCGAAATACATTGCGTGACCGTCGTGCCCTCGCGACCGCTCTGCGGCGATGAGAACGCGTCTTTGTTTAGTCGCGATGGCACTCCACGCATTGTGCTCGGCACCTGTTGCGATAGGCGGCCGCGTCTCCCTGTGATCTTATCTTTAGGCGCCAGTCACGGCGCATAATGCGAATTATGCGCATGGTTTATAACGTGTTTGGGTATAATAAAAACAAATGTATATTTTGAGGTCAAAATAATGCTAAAAATAAAATAAATGGCAGGAATGTCCTAAGGGTCAAAGGTAAATTAAGTAATTTGCAATCAAACCCAAAGGGTGTAAAGTAAATATTATGCTACTAAGTAGGAATATGGAATAAGTTTAGGTTACCAGGAAATATTAGAAAAGAGGGAGGACCGAAATTAGCAAAAGAATGGAAAATTGGACTCAAAAATGGATAAGACAAACATGGTCTTAGCTTGCCTCCATTTGGCTTAAATTAGAGGCATTTGAGAGAAAAGAAAAGGAAAAGGAGAGAAAGAGAGAAGAAGAGAAAGAGAGAAGAAGAAGGAAGAAAGGAAGGAGAGAAGAAGAAGCTTTTAAGGTGTGGATACTAGTTAAGGAATTGTATGGAATATGTGTATAGATTTGTTTGAAATTCATGTGGGGTTAGGAATTTTCCAACCTCTTTCTCTGTCTATATGTAGGTTAGAAAAACCCTAACTTACAAATGTGTTTGGTTTGGTTGTGGTCCTCAATGGAAGAAAAAATTTGAATAATGTTGGGTTTTTAGGGAGATCTTTGTCATTTTTTTTTAGCCAAGTGTTTTGTTTTTGTACTCTTGGTCATCCTCATCCAAATTGAGTAATTCAAAATCATGGAGTAAACTAGACTTCTAGGAGAACAAATCTCGGCAAATAGGTATATCTGAAATTTAGACCTCAGTAAATATAGAATTCATAGGGGGTAGGTTGCATAAGCCACAGTGGTTCTGTTTGACATTAGTGATCTTGGTTCTTTTGATATACTTAGCCATCCACTCCAAAAATCCTAAATTAAGTGATTAAAAATTCTGGATAAACTAGACTTCTAGGAAAAATAATATCCTTGAAATAGGTATATGAAAATTTGGAGCCCAGTGCACCCATAAATTCGTCAAAGGGGAGTTAGGTTGCGTAGCTTATGGCCCCAGTTACATTTTGACATTAGGAGTGGACTCCCTGGTTTTTAGGCCATAAGTTGAGTTTCACTCATCCAAATTGAGTGATTCAAAATCATGGGTAAACTAGACTTCTAGGAGAACAAGTCTCCTTGAAATAGGTGTATTCAAATTTAGACTGATGACGAGGTCGTCGAAAGGGAGCTGGGTTGCACTGACCTAATTGGTTTGTTTTGACATTAGAGTGGTTCACAAGTTGTTATTCTAGGATGAGTTTCACTCATCCAGTTTGAGTGAGATCTTCAAAGTGCGGATAAACTAGACTTCTGGAAAACAAATCTCCTTGAAATAGGTGTCTTTAGAATTTAGAACCACTATTGGACTAGAAATTTGTTTAAAAGGGCTATTTTGTAAAAATAGTTGATATTATACGGAAATACATGAAATGCAAGATAAGAGTAAATGATCGTAAATATAAGCATATGATTAGCCAGGACTAACAATAGTTATTCGAGGATATGAGATATATAAAATCAGAATAAAAATGGATTGTCTTCTTAGAACCTCGTAGAGATAGATGGACATACACATTGGATAAAAGTCTACGATTATCTTGTCCAGTTGGCCGTTTGGGTCATTCAGGCATATGGGCCCTTATAGAGGTTATTGTCTCGTCTGATGATACTTAGCGCCTTCGACCCTTATAGTTTTCAGTATCCACTTATAAAGGTAATATATCTGGACATAAGAAGCATAAAACAAATAATAAGAATAAGCAAATAGCGTAGATATGATAAATGATATGATATAAATATGAGCATCATATTTCTTATATATGATAATAAGTATCTTATAATAAAAACAAGAAACAAAGTGTAAAATGATCTGAGGAAATGTATATGAACGATAAAATGACATGATATGATAAGTATGAGATATGTATAAGCATGTGTAAATGATGTATGAAATATACATATGCATGTGTCTAACGTGTGATGATCCTTATTAAAAGATTAGATCCACGAGTATTATTCATTTAATTTATAAGGCAGCGGGTGTTTTTCATGCCACAGGTACGAGGAAGGAACTGAGCTTAGAATGATCCACATCGACAACGAGGTCAACCATGATACTAGGTGCCCAGAGTCCTCTGTAGTGCATTTTGTATATGCATTTGTTTTTTGTAAACAATGTAAAGTTTTGTAAATGTTGGACCTCCCATTTTATGGAGTTTAGAATATATTTTGTAATTAGCTACTACAAAAGTATATTTCAAATAAATCTTCTTAGTATATGAATGAACAAGTTTATAGTAAACAAATAAATAAATGCTATATGAGTGTTACGGTTTAAGTAGTAACAGAGCTTTACATACCTATTGTATTGCGTCCCTCTCATTCATTGTTACTGGTCTATACAGACAAACATTTATATGATAAGAATATGAATAATGAATAATAAAGCATAAATGTTGATTACGCTACGTACGTATTGTACACAATAAGGTACCCTACGTCTGAATTTCTATTCTGAACGCCTACGGGAAATATGAAAATCCTGTTATAAGAATTATGCTATATGAAAACTCTATGATAAGAATTTGGGTTCTGACTACAACATGTCGTTATGTTATATGTATCACTGTAATTGTGGATCAGCCCCAGTGGTCATATCTGTTATCTGTTTTAGAGGCACAAGGTGCCAAAACTGCCTTGGTCTTCGTCTGTATAGGTCTTGAAGAGAGACTGATTCAGGCATTCGCTGTGGACTGACCGGCCAATAGAGTCCACGATGGTTTTGATTTTGGTTTTGAATGTAAATGTGAAAGTTTTGTAATAGTGGAGTTTGTATAAGTGCGATCATCATGGGCTTCGGTTATGCTTATATATACGAGACATTTTAGACACCACTACAGAAGTTGTATTACAAGTTGTATTTCATTATGAAATTATATATGAAATGGGTCCCTTTGATGTTAAACCAGTTAAAGTCTAGGTCGATGTCGCTTAACCTGTACGTAGTAAAGGTAGAGGCGTGTGAGATCACTAGATAAAGCTTAATTAATTTAGTTTAATCAGCATGACAAAACCATGCAATGAAGGTGTTTCTTTGAGAATTACGATGACGACCGCTAGGATTGAGAGAGATGCTAAGTTGGAAGCGTTTCTCATTTGCCTATTACTTCCACAAATTACTGCTGCTATACTTAACATCACTATTCAACATTTTCAAATTGTAAATTTAGTTTCAGTTTAATAAAAATAAAGTTTATAATTCTATTGTTTAACTTAGATGTCAAGTAAATTAATAGAATAGCTTTACAAAAATCTCCCCCACTCTTTATCAAATGACCTGAAAATAATTCTTACTGGTTTTGAATAAAGACAAATTATAATGTAAAATTATAGATAAATCAAATATTTCCTCTATTATAGAATGATTGTTGTGCAAAATTCATAAAAATGAGTTGTTTTGTATGAGAACTATTGTCTAACACTAGATGGGATGCTTATTTCCAAAAAACCTTTTTCTTTGTTACATAACAATTATTACAAAAAAAAAAAGGATCAAAGTACTTTTTCTTTTCTTTTCTTTTTGTAAAATTCAAACATCCAGACTATTAACTCTCTACCTAAGATCTTAGTAAATGAATGAATTCAGTATTATAGACTAAAAACCTATTTTCCTTTATTCCCAAATAGAATCTATAGGCCTTGAGCCCTTACCATTAAAGAATTAGGAGTTGCTCTCATGAGATCCTAGCATCCAACATCAAAAGTTTAATCATGTTATCCTTTTTATAATAAATACAATTAGAAACCCTTACATTTTTAGAATCTGGTAATAATAGTACTACTATATATATAAAACATATATATAATAATAATTAAAGAACTTAATTCAGATGGAATGAAGATATAAGAGATAAATAATTGTATTGCATGGGTAATCAATCCCATCATGCATGGTTGTTAATGTCCTTAAGCATATATGAATACTGGTAAGACATTTCCATTATTCTACTCAAGTCAACATGGGTATCATTCAATCAAACATTATGTATATAAAAAGTTATTATGATTTTTCGAGAGCTTTTGTGTGTATTATTTTTACATGGTTTCCTTTAGGAATGACATTTAAAAAATAAATAAATAAATTGTATGCATGAGTTTGTTCGGAATAGCAATGACAAAAGGTTACCTATTTCCTATTCCCCTCAAAAATATTCCAGCTAATTTTGTTATCTAAACCAGGTGGGACAGGATAGAGCCCTTAACTCAATCCTTAGTTTTTCAAATGGGAAAAATATGTATCGATAAATTTGATATAAAATAATTGGATATAAGTGATCTCGAGAATAAGAATAGGTGCTTAGATTCAGTACATGTTAAGAATATAATTGTCTTTTAGTTAAATGATTAAATACTCTGCATAACATTAATAGTTATGACGAGTATTTCACAATTATATTGTAATGCAATTCTGATATGTTATGATGTTATTTATAAGAAAATTAATTTTAAAGCATGTGTATTTAGCGAAACACATTTAATTCTTGTCATTGATATTCGTTATTTTGTATCGATTAATCCTTACCGTCTTCATGAGAGGCATCTTGATCAGTGAAATGCCATTTTTGAAACGCTTTGAATAAAAAAAAATAAAAAATAAAAAAACATAAGTGTTTGGGCATTTATGGGATCAACTAGCTGAGGTAGAGCCTCAAATTGTCTACCGGTTGAGATTGGCCATGGAAACAGTCAACCAGTTGTGAATCGGTCGAGATGTGCATCTCAATTGTTTGAAGTCAATAACTTAATTGTCAAACTAATCAAGGAAACGGCCAACCGATTATGAACCGGTTGAGTTGTGCATCTTGGCCATTTTTAAGTCAATAGCTATGAGTTGTGAACCAATCGAGTAAACAGTCGACAGGTTGAGCGATAGGCCAAGTAAATAGTCGATCAGTTGAGCAACCGGACGAGTTAACGGTCGATCGGTTGAGCAATAGGCCGAGTTAAAGATTATAAAAACATTTACCTACAATGCATTAAATGCAACCACGACTAGTTCATTAATGTAACCGATCCCGTCGATTCATTGACTGAGTCGTCGGTTCTAAGATGAACAACTACCCAAGACTTCCCCCTTATAAATTGATAGTTGCAAGGATCACCTTATGACTTAGGGCCATTAAAGCTTACAAGTGTCATTTCTTGCTCGTACAATTCTCATTCAATTCTTGATGCATTCAATTCTCACTTGCATAGCTTAGAGTGCATCATTGTTCTCATCTTAGCTTTCTTTGTATTTGAGTGATCCTTTAAGCTAGAGAGTGATTTATTTTGCTTAAAAGTGAAAGCTACAAGTGTGTATAGTCTTAAGAGATTGTGAATAGCCCACTTGAGCAGAGATTGAGTGTATAGAATGAAAACAGTTTGGAGGCTGAGAATAGTGAAGCACTTCTAGGGTTAAAGTTGAGGAGAAGTAGATGTATACGAGGAATATATGAGCTCATATTATGTCTGGGTTGATTCCTCTGTTTACACAACTCTTGTATTATCTCTTATAGTTAATTTTATAAATTTCTTATTTATTTGCAAAAAGTTAATTTGCTAAGTCATATTTACTTTCAATATTGATGTTGGGTTGTGTTTGTAGGTTATAAGTTAGTTTCGAGGGTGAAGAAATTGGCTGCAAAATCCTAAGGGCAAAGAAGTCGAAAAAATTGCAAGAATAAATTATTTAATCTTTTATATTAATAAGTCAAATAATTTCAAAATAATAAATTTAAAATTATTTACTTCCTATTGATAAATTTATTTTATTTTAAATTTCAATTTATTAATTTATCTATTTATAATTTTAAAATTATATGAATTTTTGGATAAAAAAATATATAGTACTGTTTATTCTCCTTTATATTAGAACAAGCTCGGTTTGGAGCACAAAAAGAGTGGAAACCTCACCGAATTGAAGGTTGAGGAGAAGTTGACGTAAGCAAGGATGTGTCGAACCACCATAAATCCGGAGTTTGATTTCTCTACCCTCTAACTCCTTATTCTATCTCTTGTAGTTAATTTTATAAATTTTTTTATTTATTTGTAAAAAGTTTTTTAGATAACCAATTCACCCCTCATGTTAATTTGCTCAGTTATATTTACAACTAATATTGATAAAATTAAAATAAAATAAAATAAATTCAAATAATAAATTTAAAACTATTTTTAGTCATTGGTGTTTTTAGTAAAAATCTTATTATAGATTTATTTATGAGGATGATTAGATTAAATAAAGCATATTAGTTAGTCTAAGTCAAGATATCGTATTATTGTCAGTTAGTATGTTAAAACTGGAGTTATGATATTTTAAATCATATTATAATTTACTAGGTTTGTATTGTTATTGTGCTGAAAATTATTTGACGTTTATAGTTTTGTGTTTATCTCTTGATCCATCGATTTATTACGATTTGAATCGATAAAATTATTTTTCTTAAAAAACAACAATTTTTAAATTTCAACAGACAAGCTAAATTACTTATTACATTTATAGTTCAAGCATGACATAAAATGTCTTTGCTTGAAGGCTAAGAAAACCCAAAATTGTTAAAAAAGAAGGGTGTGATCAGGTTTCATGAGAATCCCCAAACTCGAATTCTTATAAAAATAAAGTACTACAAAACATAATATACCAAATTAATAGAAGTTAAAAAAATAAAAAATAAAAAAACATGACACAAAATGTATAATTTCATCCCTTACTGGGGCAACACAACAACCCTTGTGGTTATGCTCTATCCCATCACAACTTTAATCAAATGGATCTATAACATCTTACATTTTGGGTTTCTATCGTGCATCCCCGTAATGGATTTATAAATGTTGGATTTGATTTTGATCTATACAATTCAATTTCAGCTGTCGATTTTTATCCGGTTATTATTTAAAATTGGTTAAAAAAGCAGCACGTCAAGCAGAAGAAATGCAGTCTAACTACTATTCTAAGGGTTCCACAAAATTATAGCAGGTCGGAAGATAAAATTGAAGGGCAGACATGGCGATGTTTAGTTTTCGAAAATACTAAGGAAATAAAAAAAATACAAACAAAAATAATTTTTTTATTTTAATTATTTAATAAAAAAATTAGGTTGTATTTGGTTTTTAGAAAATACTAAGGAAAGAAAATGCGATAGAAAATAATTTTCTTGTATTTGATTTTGTCTGATTTAAATTTTTTAAAGAAAATCAAATATAAATAAAAATTATTCAGAAATTTAAGTATTTTAAAATTATTTAATCTTTATATTGATGGGTTTAAATAAATAAAATTGATTTGAGATAACAAATAAAAATATTTCTTTCATTTTTTTTTTCCTTATACTTTTCCATCTTATTTTCTTTCCTTTTATTTTTTTCTCGAATTTTCGAGGGATCAAACATAACCCTAAAGAGAATTAAATATAAATGAAATTACTTAAAAACTTACAAATTCTTTAATTATTTAATCTTTAAAACTAATAAGTTTTGTTTGAAATAGTAAATAAAAATAATATGTGATATTCAACTCTATTTTTATTTTTCTTCATATTTTCTTTCCCTTACATTTTCTAGAAACCAAACATAGTCCGAGATGATTTAATAACAATTAATTTTTACTTTGAATTAAATATATGACTTTAAATCCCCCCCTAAACCTATGCTAGGTCCGCCCCTGGTTCCTTTTTAGTTCTTTAAGCATTGTTTATTAATTTATTTATTTTCCTCTCGTCTCCTTTGCAAACCCTAATTCTTTATATATTTTTTTCTTTTCATTCCCACTAGAAAGAAGAGGTGATTTTGGTTTCCTAACCCGAAATCACCTTCATCAAGCTCGCCCACTGCATACTTCGCTTCTCTCAATAAAACTGGCTTTCACTCTGCATTTAGTTTTCATTCGATTTTTTTAATGTTATTATCATTGACTGTTGGGGCATATAGTTGTATCGTCGCACGAAGGATTGATCGTTCGCTGGTTTTGTGTAAGCGATTCGTAATTTTACGTAGCTATTTCACAGGTAAATAACTCATATCAAATCCACGCTCATCAATACGCTTTTATCAGATCTAAAATCTAAGATTCTGCATATCTGTGGGCATTATCGATCGCAGTAGATCGAACCGCTTATTTTGCATTAAGCTGATGTTGCGCTATCTTATGCTTAAGACTTTGATTTTCATGTTCAAATGTAATGTATTATTGCTCTCAATCAATGAAATTTTTATTTTCAACAAAAACAAAAGGAAAATGCTTTGTGACACCATGATGTCAGACACTATTTCCAAAGATATAAATTTTTAAGTAACCAAAAGATAAGCTTAAATTAAGATAAATACCCACCACCCAATTTCTTCCCTCCCTCAGAATAAACGACAAAAAATCACTACCCTTATAAAATTATGATGACTTTTTTACACCAAGAGTGTCATGTAGCAACACCCAAAACAAAACATTTATTTATATGACCTTTTTCTCGTTAATTACACCCTAATAAGGTATGTTTGATTCATGGAAATTTTGGAAAAAAAAAATTATATGCTAAATTTGTTCCATTTATTTTAATTTGTATTGGATCCTTTCAAATTTCTTATAATAAAATTGAGTATAAGAAAATAAATTTCTTTAATATTTTTTCTTTCTCTTTACATTTTTGAAATCATACGATGTTTGGAAACAAGACATGGTGTTGGGAGGAGTTTGGTTTTTGGGCTATAAATAGTAAAAGCAATATATTTTAACTTTTTCTATTAAGTCATAAATATATCAGTATCAATCAATATATAACTAAATTAAAACAATAGTTGACTATTAAGTTCACTCTATCTATAGATTGATATTAAGCGTATTTTTGGCTAAAATAAAAAAAGGTAAATTGATTTTTGATCATCCAAAAACAATAGTCTTATAGTCAACTATTGGTTACAAAATAGTCTAATGGTCAATCATCATCAGGTTTAGGAAAATATTATGAAATGCCTACTACATCTATTCAGAACCAACCAAACACATTTTATCTTTGTACATATTGTCCCCATTGGCTTATAATAATTAATTCACAGATATTTCACTTTCTATATATATACATATATATATAAATGGTCCAGATTTTTTTTTTTTTTTTTGCTATCTAAACACTTTAGTTACAATGAAGTAAATATAACATATTAAGATTTACCCTAACCTGCTATCTAAAGTGGATATGTTCTTCTTTTTTTTTTTTTTCTTTTTTTTTGACAACTAAACACTTTAATTACAATGTACAAATCTCGCTCTTGGCTGTAACTCGAACTCAAATGCCTCCTCCCGATGTCTTCGACTTTCAACCGAACGCTTTATTGCTAATGTAGTTAGACACGATAATAAGAAGAT
Organism: Tetrastigma voinierianum; assembly: GCA_016808115.1. Lineage (NCBI taxonomy): Eukaryota > Viridiplantae > Streptophyta > Magnoliopsida > Vitales > Vitaceae > Tetrastigma > Tetrastigma voinierianum. The sequence goes on along the minus strand of JAEQBH010005147.1, from coordinate 350,394 downwards.
CCGTTTTGAACTTATCAAACTTAGTTCATAAGATAATCAATCAATACATATTTCTATCTATATTCTAGACTAAAATCAATGCTAATAATACATCCATCACAAATCATATCTCTACATAGATATTAATCCCTCTATACTTATTAGCCTAAATAACCTTGGATTATAATGATTATCAATCTGTACACATTTCTATAATATATTGTCTTCTATAATATATTGTCTTATATGGACTAACCAGCTCTATTAGCCTTGAAATGTAGCTCATGAGATAATCAGACATTTTTATTAAAATTGACTTTGAGAACATCTATCACAACTTGCTATCCCATGTAGACATCATTCATCATTTTCTTCTTACTCGCCTTTTTTTTTCTTTTTTTTTTCTTTTTTTCTTTTTTTTTTTTTTTTTTTTTTTTACTAATCCTGTTACGACCTCAAGCTTAACAACCGAAAGAAACCTCAACGGCTCTGTAAGTGACTCAACCAACGAATTTCAATGCCTCTTCTTATTGGCCTTTAATGACCCGACCCGACCTAACTATATAAATATTATTCAATGCCTACTGGGCCACAATGAAACGCGTCTACTGGGGATTTGAAAAGCGAGCCCATACTTATACGCTTCTAAGAATCCTTTCTCCTTATCCAATGCTGATATAACAAACACCCTCACGCAAACACAACGTCCCTATTATATACCATGCAGCACTCTACATCGGAGTCAGGATCTACGGATACTACGATAACCCACCCAATCCAACTATGTAGATATTATTCGTTTTTGGTCCGAGGGACTCTTACGACTTTAAACCGTGTCTACTAGGTTGAGAAGAACTCATACTTATATAGTTCCAAGAAATGTGAGATGTGACATGGCCTTATAAGAATTGAATTATAGCTTATAGGAGATCAATCTACACATTTCAATTATCTACCAAGTCTAAAATGGAGGTTTATCTTTTACAAAATATGAAACAGTTTAGAACTTGAAAATTCTATATAGATATCATCGGTTTAGACTTATTATACTTATTAGCAATGTATACATTTTATTATATATTTTTTACTAAAATTTAATCTGATAACATTTATTAAAACCTACTATCCCACATAGATATTGTTAGTTTAGAGAGCAAATTACAGTTTTCAAAAACAAGAACCAAATAGACCCTAAATTTCAAAGAACAAGAGCAATTTTCAGAGCACCAAAATGATGTTTTCTATATGTCCAAATCTATTCTCAAAAACTGTTTTCAAAAACAAGAGTCAAACAAACCCATAACGATGATTGGTTTTTTTCCTAGTCGAACGCAATCTCAACAACTCAAAAATCATCAATTTGTTTTCTTAAATGGATCCATAGGATATAACTAAACTGTCCTCTCATCAACAGCAAAATCCCAAATCCATAACTTCTTCCGATCAACTGTCAAATAAAGAGTAGCAATGATGTTAAACTGATATCTGCTCTTATCATCAAAGAATTGGAAAAAAAAAAAAAATCAAGAGTATTAATGTGGATAGCCCACAGCAGATGTTAAAAAAATAGAATTTTGGAAAAATTCTGCAGAATTTTTCTTTATTGCATTGAATTTTAATAAGCTCAATAATCAATAGCTGCAAGTAGTTATCAAATCTGTAGAACTTCATCATACCATGTAAGCTCAGATCGCGGTGTCCGGGAATGGAGGCAAACCCCAATCACTTGGATTGAAATCCAGCAGGGAGCTTAGAACTTGGTCTGCAGCTTTCTGGAAAGAGATATCGAGCCTCGGATCTGGAACCATAACAACGTACCTGTATCAAAAAGGATTGGAAATGAAAAACCAAGACTCTGATTTATAAGAAAGAATGAGAGAAATTTCTCGTTTTTGATAATCTTCGACTAATCTGAAGTTAGTCAAATTTTTTAAAATTGACAAAAACATTATAATAAGAGCTCACTAATCTTCAGAATAATAAAATCAATCAATATTTTTAGTATATGAAGAGTGAAGACCTGGAAATTTTTGTGATAACACGTTTCAAAGCTACATAAGTTGGTATGACCATCAGAGCCATAAAGGATATAACTATGCCAATTTCACATAAATGAAAAAAGGCAAAGGAATATATGAACTTATTAAGGCTCCTTTTGGAACCCGAAAAGTACTAGGAAAAGAAAAAAATATACGAAGGAAAATGATTTTCTCATATTTGATTTCACCGTGAAAAATATAAAAGAAAATCATATATAATCAAAAAATCTAAATTTACATATTTTAAATTTTTAGTTCTTTATATAATAGAGAGAAACAAATAACAAATTTAACAAACATATGAAATTTATTTATTAAGTTTAAACCAATTTTTTAGTTTCCTTCCACTTTCTCTTTATTTTCTTTTCTTAGCACATGTTCCAAACACAAATTCTCACAAGTTAAAGTTTTAAGATTTTAGGAATGCAATGCTGCTGCACTACCAGTCCCCAGCCTGGTTTTGGAAGAGAGAAAAGCCTGTTCGAAACCTTAAGGCTCCATTTGGAACCGGAAAGTATTAGGGAAAGAAAAAAAATATTAAGGAAAATGATTTTTCTCATGTTTGGTTTCACCATGGAAAATATAAAATCAAATCAAATATATTCAAAATTTTACATATTTTTAAACTCTTAGTCCTTATATAATAGAGAGTAAGAAATAAATGAAGCCAATAAACATATATTGCTTATAAGATTTGCACTGTAAACTGAAATAGAAAAGGAAACATGTAAAGTTAGAAACTTCATATTCTTTCCTATTTGGTTTAGTGGGTTGTCTGAGATATAATTAAAGATTTAGCATCAATGAAAAATACACAATTTTTCCTTCAATCAATTCTGATTACATGGTATCAGAGCAAGGGCTCGTATAGGAGGGAAATTGGAAAGGAATTTCATGAAGAAGAAAGAGGGTCGTGGGAGTGTTTTTTTGAAACACCCATCTAGAGGGAGAGTGGGGTGACATCACCCCCATAGGAGTGACCACTGATGAGCAAAGCCATAAAGTCCGGTGGCCGGAAAAGTGTGCACTTGAGCTACACACGCAGATCTGCACATTTCCATTCTGCTTCCACGAGCCGCTGGAGCCGGAACTCCTCCGGCGGACGAGCCCCTCCTGCCGCTGCACCACGACAAGCATCCCCAACCACCCACTTGCCTGGTCCGATACCTAATGGTCCTTCAGCATTCCGTCCTACAAATATTCTTCCTCGAGTTTCCTACTATTTCGTTTCGCTCGACCTTCAAGAATATCCGGGAGGCGTTTTTGCAGGATTGTAGGCCAAGTTCTATTCAAGTTCTCGTTGTTTTCTGCGGAAAGGTGGTCCTTTTCCCTACAAGATCCAATTTTTCCAGTATTGTTCGGATTTTCAGCAACCCGTTTAGTTAGACTGGCTTTTACGACATCAGTTAAACCCTCAGAGGAGTTGTGTGTTATTATTTGTATCTGAAGTGTATGAGGTCAAGAACAGAAAAATCAAGTTTTCAAATATCTCAAAAGATCAAAATCACTTGGAGCCAGATCTACTTTTATCATTACACTGCTGAAATGTAAAAACCAACACATGTTTTATTTCCTCTTCTCCACATGCAATGACTGTTTCACCGACCACATAACAGTAACTCCACTTATTTACTACGCTTCTCTCTTGCCACCTTCACTTATCATCACCTTGCAAAGATGGGTCAACATCTTGTGTCCTTAGGTCGAAAACACCATTCACTCCCTCTTATCACATCGAATTTTCATCGTTTCCTGAGCTTACCACAATTCTCTTTTAATTTAATTTCGAGTAAACTCACCCATACACTTAATCAGTACATCTCATTCTTTTCCGATTATCGTTGATTCAGATCTCGATCAAACAGATGATTGGTAGAGACGCGAACTGCATTTCTACATCCTCGGCTACGTGAGGTGCCAAAGTTTGTCGCTTGTTTTGGAGTCAGTACTACATTCAATTACATTGTCGCCCCGGGTCATCCTTCTCTCTCTATCAAGAAGTTATATCCTCGCTTGGGCCCATCCTCATCGAATTGAAGTCAAAATAATATGCTAAGCTTCATCGCAGGCACTCTCGAGTCATAGAGTCAATAAACGAGCTTCCATGAAAGACAGACAGGATTACACGTTAACATATTTGCGATAGATGTATCATAATGCTACATATGTGGTTGTAACCATTTAAGAGTAGATCATCTTACCCAACGATAGCCTAACCTTCAGATATATATGTATGATGACCTTAATGGAAAATACAAAAAATTCATTCCTCCAACTCTTCTTCCTTTAGTTTCTACATGGTATCGTGAGCTCTGTGGCTCTAATCGAGAGTTTTCAACCGCTTTAGGCAGTTTTCATGCTCAAGAGAGCCGTGAGGGTGCTTTATGAAACACCCATTTCAAAGAGAGCTGGGATCTCACCGCCTAATAGCTTCATCGTCGCCGACAAGCCTCGCTTAAAAAATCGCGGTCGAAACCGCGCGGGAGCCCGCGTGCCGCCACACTATTTCTGGGACAAATCCACACGCGTCGCACATGTGGGCGCATGGATGACTGTTCTGGCTCCGACCTCCTCCTTTGGTGTTGTCCGGTACCGACAAGACCTCTACTCTACTTTGTTTCTCTATTTGGTACCTGGATTTGTTGTTTTTGGTGATTTTTGTGTCCAACAACCCATTATGCCTAGGGTTTCTGTGATATTTTTTTTAATCTCTACCTTCTTAAGGCACTTTCTGGCCCTCATCTACTTTCCTTAGCTTCCTAATGAGTGAATCAACAAATAAGAAGCCTATTTTGGCACCCAAAGTGGTCCCGATGTTGTCCAAGATCACAGAGAACAAACTGACTGGTCCCAATTACGTGGATTGGAGTAAAACAGTCTGCCTCTACTTGAGGAGTATTCGTATGACCAGTCACCTTACTGAGGACCCTCCTACTAATGATTCGAAGGATCGATGGCTAGAGGATGATGCCCGTCTCTTTCTCCAAATCCGTAATTCATTGACAGAAAGAAGTACTCTATTAATCATCGCGGAGTTTGTTACGAGCCAATGGATTATTTGAATTCACAGATTTTGAAAGGGAATATTTCTTGCATCTTCGATGTAAGCCAAGCATTTTATCGCTTGAGAAACAAGATCGATCGCTACTGGAATTTTTTATGGACTATAAAAAGACATGAGGAAGTGAATGAACTCTTACCCTTTAGTCTAGATGTTAAGGTTCAGCAAGATCAAGGGGAAAAGATGGCAGTGATGGGCTTCCTAACCGCCCTCCCTTCTAAGTATGATTCCGTTAAGACACGACTATGTCCACCTCAAATCTCCTTCTTCCAAGAAACTCATCACGAATACTCCACGTAAATATCCTCGCCTACTTTATCATCTACCCAAATGAGCAGTGCTCTTGTTGGTCGAAACAGCGGTGAGTCAGGAAAGCCACAATACATAAATAGTGGCCCAGGAGGTAACACTAGAAGGCCTAATTCTATAGGGTTTGTGTGTTATTACTGTCGTAAGCATGGACATGTGATACGAGACTGTAAGAAACTGCAAAACCTAATCGTAGATTTAACCGCCTATATCACCTCTCTAACAGGCATTTGATCGCCTACCAATTCTCCGTAGACGAATCCAACCAGCCTCCACCTGCACTGCAAATCATCATAGCCCATTCACTCGTTACTAAAGTGCTTATCGTCAATCAGTAACCCAAACACATGCCTAGTCTTTCTTCGACCTCCAAATGGGTCATTGATTCTAGAGCCACAGATCACATAACAGGTAATTTTAGTCTATTTTCTACCTTTCAGTCACAATTTTCACCTTCCACTATCACTTTGGTAGATGGGTCAATAAGACTGTTCTCGTTCAAGCACCATTTTTCCTTACCCTTCATTCCCTTTTATCATCCGTCTCTGAAGCCAATCAATTTTTCTTTAATTTGATATCCGGTGGAGCAAACTAACTCGAGCCTTAAATGTCAGGTCTCATTCTTTCCTCGATTATTATCTCTTCCAGGATCTGCACGCACAAACAGACATTAAGAGAGTGACGCCAGCCTCGGCCTCTACATTCTTGATCCTGCAATACCAAGACCTATTGCCTATTCCGGGGTTACTACACCATTTGAGACTCACTGGGTAGACAGGGCCACCCTCTCTTCCACTATCAAGAAATCATATCCCCGCCGCTAACTCTGTCATCCTTAGATTGTGAGTCTTGTCAATTTGAAAAAAATCATCGTCTTAGTTCTCATTCTAGAGTCAATAAATGAGTTGATGCACCTTTTGACTTAGTCCATTCGGATGTGTGGGGTCCTTGTCCAGTTCTGTCCTCAACTGGGTTTCGTTATTTTGTTACGTTTGGCAATGATTATTCACGAACCACTTAATTATATTTAATGAAAACTGGTCGTAGTTATTTTCACTTTCGTGCCTCAAGGCTAAAAATTGCACTTGTGCCAAGGTTGTTAATTTCACCGAAAGCTATTTAGTTTTCAAAGATTAAGGTTGCTTGCTTTTAAAATTTCACGACTTATCATTAAATTTTAAAAAGTTCTCGAATGTAAGTCGGTAATATTTGGCTTTTTCTATTCGTGAAAAAAGCCTATTTTCCACAAAAATAAGAAAACTCAATCATTGTCTAATAAAAAGTTAAGAATAAGAATATACACTACTAGTGATTTATAACGAGAGGCGGATCTAAGGCTCTATCCCAACCCTACTGCTTATTTTTTCACTCTCAAACTTGTCTCATTTAAAAATTAAACAGTACGGTGGCGAAGATGGAAAATTCCCAAATTATTCTCAGATTTATTTTGTTTTTATTTTAAATTTTAATTTTTTTATATTTTCTTTTATTTTTTATTATATAATTATTTTTCATAAAAATAAAATATTATGAATTTTTATAAATTATTTATTAAAAAACATCATAATAATTATTATTATTTATATTAAAGTATAAAAATGTGGTAATTAATAAAAATATTTTTAAAATATAACTCCGACTTGATTTATTTACGTTACTTCGATATACTGCTCATATTATTTCATTCCTACCGTTTCCGCCTCTAAAATAAAAAAATCTCAGCCCGAGTCAATACAACTTATTACCGTAAAATCAAAATCGTCATTCTATAATTCGACGAAACTTCTTTGGCCACTAGATTTCATGAGATCGAATTTAATCTACAAGAGCCTCGCTTCGTTATCCGAGATTCAGAGAATTTTTCTAAACTTTCCGAACTCTTACACTTATTATTTTATTAACATTTTGCCATTTTTGAAAATTTCTAATTTTTTCGAGTTTTAATAGAGTAACAATACCGAACCTGTAGATTGATCGGAGAAAATAAACTCAAACTCATTAAAAACCCGATTAAAAATTAAATTAAACATATTGCCACAAGTACGGTAATTTTATGCGAATCCCAAAATAACTGCTCCGCTATCATCCCTACCACTACCTAATGTTAAAACAAACAACTGACATTTAATACATGTTATTCAAGATGTTTTAAAAAAGTTTATTCAAAGATTAAGTTTAAAAAACAAACGCAACCTTAGCTTTCATACTTTGTTCAAAATCCGAGAATGATAATGCGTTAATACTATTCAACACCAATCATTCATACTTCAAAATGGCATCCTTCATCACATCTTGCGCTTCGATAATTTAACGGAGCTGCTGAAAGAAAAATAGACACCTTCTTGAAACCGCTCGGACTCTATTATTTCAAATGCACGAGCCTAAGCATTTCTGTAGCCGATGCCGTTTAATCGTCGCTTTTTAATTAATCGATGCCTTCCTTCGATCGGGTCATTCTATTTCAAACCCTCTTCCCCAAAACCTGCTCTCCATCGTACCCCAGTTACGCTGCATTCGTTATGGTCAGATGTTCATCATGTGTTTAAACCCGACCCTAAGTCATTGAAGTGTATCTTCCTTGATTACTCTCGATTTCAAAAGGGGTATAGGTGTTGCTCGTTTATACTCGCTCTCCAAATTCGCTATGTTCCACCTCCACAAAGCCTCACTCAGTCACACTGCACCTACACCCCCCAATCTTGAGCCCTCCACCGATTGCTTCGACATCGGATTCAATTCTTAGTGATGACCTTCCTATTGCTCTCCGTAATGATAAACGACAATGTACTCATCCAATCTCCTCATTTTGTTCTTATAACCATTTGTCCTCCACTGCCTGCTTATTGCATCCTCGACTTTATCCACTGTCAACAGTCGGGCTTCAAGCTCATCCCGCGAATAGTACGCATGGTAGAGATGACGTTCTACTAATAATGGTACTTCGATCGCATTACCTATCGGAATAAAGTCATCTGGTTGTTTATAATGAAGGCGTTAATCCCGATGGATCCATCATAAAGTTAAAGGTCCGGCCTTGTTACTACAAAGGGTATGTCGCACTTACGCGGATTTATTCGACACCTTTTCCCCGCCGCTGCTCGACTCTATCTCGACTATTTATATCTTTGGTAGCCATCATGGTCGACCTCCATCAACTCGACACGCACGTCTTTCTTCGCCGCATCTTGCGTAATAGTTTATATGAGTAATCCTCCCAAGTTTGTTGCTCAAAGAGAGATCGTAGAGTTTGTCATTCAAAATCATCATATGGCTGGAAACAAAGTCCTGCATGGTCGGCAAGTTCAATGAAGTGATCGACAACCCGCATGCGAGTGCCAAATCCGATCATTCTCGCTCTTTACACAACTCTGCTGCATATCTTGTTAGTCAGGTATGTCGATGATATAATCATTAACGGGAATGATATAAGGTGTATATCTTCACTCAAGTCCTTCTTCATGGCTAATTTCACACAGCGACTTCAACGCTAAAATACTTCAGCTGCCGCGGAGCAGCAAACGCGGGAATCTTCTTATCTCAAAACACGTTACCGTCTCGTTTGGCTGAAGGAATATATTTGCTGGAAAAGTAAGAAACAAAGTGTTGTCTCATCTAGTGCGCATCCGAAAGCACAGAGCAATGATTACTAATTTACATGCTAGATTATGTGGCTCCATCAACTTTCGCAAAAGTCAAGATGAAAACCTAAGTCCCAAGAAGCTCCTGGGCATGACAACCAGTTATCCTTCATATTGTTCAATAGAATCGTTTTCCATGAAACGAACTAACGATAAATATAGATTGTCATTTTGCCTATGAGAAAATACAACTTGGCTTATTTCTATAAAAATACGCAAGACTTTATAACAATTAAATGATATCTTCACTAATACTCTAAGGAGACCAAGTTAGTTACTTCCATGCATCAAGCTCAGACGACAATATCTACGCTCTAACTTCGAGGGGGAGTGTTAAAAATATGTATCATATAACATATTGCGTGCATCTTGTTAGATACTTACTATGTGGTCAGAACCATTTAGGTTTAGTGACATCATTTTACCCAATGTATAAATTCTAACCTTTCAGATATGGCGTGTACATTTAATTAAATGGAAAATACAAGGAACTCATTCTTCCACTCTCTTCTCTTAGTTTCTACACGCCTCCCGTTGAGCTGGGTTCATCTCATGCTGGGTCCTTGCCCCAGCCATGTCTCCCCACCAGTTAAGTATTTGCATTTTATTGACGATTTTCTACACGCCACTAAATTTTTATTCAATGAAAAGTTGTTCAGTTTTTTTTCATTTTAGTGTCTTTGTTCAAAAATTAAACTCCACTTCATGCCCATGTTCAAACATTAAGGAGTGATAACGCCAAGCAATATTTGTCGGAACATTTTCAGTTCTTCATGTTATAACGTGGGATTCTCCATCAGGCCTCTTGTGTTGATACACCCTCTCATAAGGGGATAGTTGAGAGAAAGAATAGACATCTTCTTGAGACTACCCAGGTTCTCTTGATCCCAATGCATGTTCCCAAACACTTTTAGGCTAATGCAATTTCTAAATAGCTCATTTCGATTATCAGATGTCATCTTCAATTCTAAATCATTACTCCTTACTAATTAGTCAGTCTTCTAAATAATCATTGTTACCTATTGATCCCAAGGTATCGGATACTGTTTGTCTCGGTACTGGTCCGTCCCATGTTCTGGGCAACTCGATCCAAGCCCCAAAGGTACTACGATATTCGTGTTCAAAAGGTATAGGTAAGTTTGCCTGTCCCCACTTCTGATCATTTCAGGTCTACTCGATGTTACATTATTTAAGACTACCATGTTTTCCCTTTCTTCTCCTTTATCACTAGTCAAAGGGGAGGGCGTATGATTTATTGGAAGGTACACTATTTCCTCACCTGGGCCCAATCGGATCCCACCCACCCCCGCCCTCGTTAAACCACCCATTACCCGTGCATATTCTCGACGCCCAAACCCTCCAATCTCAAATTAACACCGACCAGTCATTGATCTGATCCACCTGCACAATGATCTTCCAATCGCTTCTTCGTGAGTGTGCTCACCTGCACCCTGGTTTGTTTCCATAACCATCCGTCGCCTCCTGCCTTTATTGCATCTCTTGATTCTATCTCTCTTCCTAACACTGTTCATGAGGCTTTATCTCACCCTAGTGGATGAAATGCAGGCTTTAGATGACAATGGTACATGGGATTTGGTGCCTTTACCTACTGGAAAGAATGCTATTGGTCATTGCGTTTACTCGAAAGTTTAATCTTTATGGTCCGTTGTTAGATCAAGGTTCATCTTGTTGCAAGTATTATGCTCATACTTTACACATCATTCGATACTTTTTCTCCTCGTAGCCTAAGTTGATATTTGCTTGTCCGTTTATTTCTCACGCTTCTTATGATCAGACTTGCATCAGCTTGATATCAGGAATGTATTTCTACATGGAGATCTTCAGTGAGTATTTATATATGGAGCAACCCGGGTTTGTTGCTCAGAAGACGAGGACCTGTGTCTTCCTCTAGTGCTTTGTATGGTTTGAAACAGAGTCCCCGTGCTTGGTTCGCAACCAATCAAGCGGTCAGAGACATTTTGGCATAATACGGTAAGTAAGTCTAACCACTGCCTTCTATAAAAATCTCATTCTTGTATCATTCTACCGGTAGTGTATGGATTATTATCACATATCACCTGAATACTCCAAAGATATATCTCTAAACTTTTCTTCACGCCGCTCACATAAAGGATTTAGGAACATTGAAGTATTTCTGGGTGTTGGTTATGAGAAGGAAGCGGGAATTCTATTATCTCAACTTAAATGTACTCATCAGTTATCTGGAGACAGTGGAAATCAAGTGTCAAACCATAGTACTCTATGACTCCTAATGTGCGATCACAAGGAAGGAGACCTATTCAAGACTCTCGAGAGATATAAAAGACTCCATAGAAATTTAATTATCTAACAAGAACTCCGCCTCAATATATCTTATTCAATGAGTGTTTCGAGTCAAGATACGCCATTCCCACAATCAATCATCGTAAGAATAGATAAAGATATCCTCTATGCTATTTGAATGAAGCCACCGGACGGAATAAGAAGCATGGCATACTGCACTGAAAGCTCGACGCAGACAAGTGTGATCTAAGGAAGATGAGATCCACCCCAAGATATCAGGTTGCCTCGATCTCATGAAAGAGTAAGAAGCAAGTGTTGTCTCACATTTCAATGGAGCCAAAGTATGTAGCTCTACGTTTCGCTCCTCAGATGCAAGATCGTGTGGATAAGCCAGCTTATCATGATGGCATCAAAACTTTAATACCAACGTTTTCAAGGGAGCAACCAGCCACATACATATAAAGATCTTAACCCGATATTTCATGAATCTGACCAAACATATCGAGATAGATTGTCATTTTGTCCGTGAGAAGATCATTCAAATTGGGTCGATTCTACAAGATATGTAAATACCGAAAAACAATCAAAGAAATATCTTCACAAAACCTTTCGTTCGTATCGAGTCGGCTTATCTTTATAACATCTATGCTCCAACTTGAGATGCAGTGTTATAAAGATATAGAATTAGAAACTAGTTCTGAAAGGAAACATATAGAAAGTTAGGAAACTTCATTCTTTCCCTATTTGGTTTAGGTTGCTGTCTTGTATATAAATAGGTTATTTGTAATCAATGAAAAATAATAATAATTTTTTCCTTCAATCACTTTAATTACAATATAGAATTATTTATTAAGTTTAAACCTATATTCTATTTTACTCCAAATTTTCTTTCCTTCCACTTTTCCTCTTGATTTTCCTCTATTTTCTTTACCTAGTATTTCTTTTCGCCCATGTGGAGCCTAAATGAAATCCCGAACAAAAGTCTTAAGAAATTATCACTCATCAAAGGCCCATGAATCAAGGATTAGAACTTGTGAGAGTTCAGAAAATGAAGAAAATCCTAGCAACTATTAAATATTGTAACAAACTAAAATGGCTGTACAAAAATCCAGATCCACAGCCCAATGAACCCACATAAATGGGAAGAAAACAGGCAAGGATGTTGTTCAGGTTCTGGCATTTTTTTTTTTTTGTATATAGTTTGAATAGATTTGGATTGCCTAAAGTTTGAGGGAAATAAATAAGAAAGAAAGAAAGGGTAAAAAAGGTGAAATAAAGAATTTAATACATGCTGTTTTTTACCCATCAAAAAAAAAAAGAATCCAACAGATCAGGAAGAAAATTCTCTATTAACTTTGGGAGGTCATGTGTGTGTGCGCTTATAGGAGGTCGTATGTGCGGGTGCGTGTGCGTAGAAGGAAATTTTGAGGTACAGTAAAAAATCCAGCAGAACAAAACTTTTTTCTGTTGTATAACATGTGCAAACACAATAATAAGGCTATAACGTAAACAGCATGAAAACTATTAAAACAACCAATTTTCCTAAATGTTCAAGCTTATAGGATTTTGGTTCAATATGAATTTCATGTTTCTTAACACCCTCCCTCACGTCCAGCCATACCCGCACGTAGAGAGACAAACAAACCAATGCATCAATATGCAAATGGGGAATAAATACTCAAATTGCAAAGAGGTGACTCGAACCCATGCCCTCACGTCAAACCAAGCTCTAATACCATGTTAACAACCAATTTTCCTAAAAGCTTAAGTTTGTAGGATTTTGGTTCAATATGAGTATCATGCTTCTTAACAAAAACCATCCTTGAGTGAAAAATAAGACTAAAACCATAACCCCCAGGAAATGTCTTATATTCCATCAATTACAGAATAATTCTAACTGTGATACCATATGACATAAAGTTAATTCCTTAATCAGAGAGAAGTTTTTTTTTTTCCCAAAACTTGGGCCATTAATTGACAAAGTAAAAAGGTTTTAGAGAACCTAATAATATAATAAACAATGTAATTGTTTATTGTAATTCTCAAGATTTTACTGTTTTTTTGTGTTATTTGGTGTGTATAGGGGGTATAGTTTTTCCTTCTTTTTTGGCTTATCTTTTAGAGCCTTTTGCATACTTTTATGTATACTGCCTGGTCCTTCTGTTTCTAATACATTTCTGTTGATTTACCTATCAAAAAAAAAATTAATAAACAATGTAATTGCATATGAAGGAATGGTTTAAAATCACTTACATCCCAGCATTCTTTGCAGCACCAACTCCAGCAGGTGCATCTTCAAACACGAGAATTTTTTGTGAATCTACTGAACCACCCTGTTCATCAACAAAAATTTTCATGTATGTACAACAACATTTATATCAATGTTAAAGATCTCGGTAAAACATAAAACTAACGGAGCCAACAAAAGATAGCATGAATAACCCAAGAAAGTTACTATCATCAGTTAACCATAATGAGGGAGCATCCACCAGACGGTCCTACCTCAAATCTTCTAGCAGCTGCAAGGAATACATCGGGAGATGGTTTTCCTTGTTTGACTTCCGGATCATCACCAAGAATCCATGATGCATCAATGAAAAAATTTCACCATGTCTTTGTGTTTTCAATTCGCGTCGTTTCAGAGAACTGGAAATATAACTTTTCAGGTAAGTAATGCTTGTGAAATTCTTTAATTTTCATTGTTTCACCAGTAACATTTCAAAAAAGGCAGGGGGTATTGCATGAATCTTTCAAGAAACAGGGGCAAAGGTAAAAGAAAAAAAATGAGATAAATATAATGATTACTTTACCCCTAAGTTGAAGTAATAATAAAATGGTATTCCACTTGCATGAAGATGTTTGATCAATCGGCTGGCCCCTATATTACAACAGAATCAATTACAGAAATGTGTTATACAAAAATAGTTTCAGAATAATAGAAACATATAGTAATAGTTAAGATAGCAATGATTTCCGTTAAGATTGTCTTGGGACTTGAAAAAACAACCAAAAGCCAAAGGAAGCCAATGTTTGTATCATTCAATTTATTCCAAGAGATTATGCATAGTTTTTAGACAATGCAGTGTTTTATAATGCCAAAGACATGCATAGCAAAATTTTCAAAGAAAATCACCTAAGTAGAACACATAATCTCTTTCAGTATTTTATTGGTAACAAAACCATTTAAGATAAACATGTGAATCTCTTTTCACAAGAGAACCCTTCCAATCCAACATTAAAGCTTATTCAGATTTCCTTCAATGGACACAAGCTCATGAACGCCATGCATGACCAACTAGTTGTCTGCTTAATATCAAGGGTTGCCAATGCTGATCAAGGTAAACCACATAACACGATAAGACTAGCTCGAGAGTTTCTTGATGTTAAGGCGATATTCGTAAACTCAAATCCTACAAGTTTGAGCTTTTAAAAGAGTTGATCTTTTAACATGGTATTAGAGCTTGGTTTGGGGGAGGACCTAGGTTCGAATTTTTCTCCTGCAAATTTGAATATTTGATCATCATTTGTTGATTTGAAAGTCCATAATGGACTCTAACTCTCCATGTGCACAGGTATGAGGCCGCATGCACTTGAGAGAGGGTGTGAAATCATGATATTCATATTAAATCCAAATTCTGCAAGCTTGAGCTTTTAGGAGAGTTGGTCGTTTAACTTGCTTGAAAATTCAAGATTGAGAGACATCCATTACACCTAATTCCACTTGCAAGTAGAACTCCTTTATTACTTCAGGAAATTAAAGTTACTTCTTATGGAATATTTATCCGAGATAATGATGAGTCGGATTTAGTTAAATGGAAATTGATTTACACAGTTCCACATCAAATTCTAGTTTTACTACCACTTGGTTGCTTGTGAAAACACTTACAGTAGGCATCTACAGACCTTTATCATTGCTGTTTAAATGCATAAACGTAAACCCACCCTATCATGGAATTGGATAATGGTTTCTCCACCATGAAGAGTGGATGATGACAGAGAGGAGCATCCATCCAAAATCAATTGAGAAGTGTTAAAAATTTATTAGTAGTCATTTGATAGGGAGCAGTTTAATCATTTGATTTTATTATGCGAAAATCTCTATATATACTTTGTATTCTTTTCTTGACGAATAAGAGGCCCCTTTCTCGAGTGCATATAGGTGAAACCAACATGTTATCTAAGCAAGTTTATACAGGTCCCTAACCCTATATATATGTACATATAGGCAATGTAGTAAATCACTTTAGTGTGGCATTGTTGAGTGTCTACGTGATTGGGTGCACCTTATGATGCAAGTAAGTGAAATTTCTGTTTGGAGAGGAAGAAATTCCTCGAGAGAATTTTTTTGATAGACAGAAGAAATTCCTTGAGAGAAATAAGATACTTGCAGAACTTCAAGTCTCTATTTTATGCTTCTCACAGAGCCTTTCTAACAGCATGCACAGAGAGAAGAAAAAATAAGTTTCAAGAGGTTTGGAGACTTAGCTCAGTTTTGATCAAATGAATTACAGTTGCAACAAACTATGACTAAGAGCCAATTGACATAGCAGCTACACTGTAATTGCAAAGAAGTATACTCCAAGCATGTGTTAATTATAAGAGGTATAATAACATCCCTTGTTTTGATAGAAATTTAGGGTGCAGTAGTCCCTATTGTTTTAATATAAGTACGATGCCCCAATAGCAATAATAAATCTGGTGTTGGTAGAGTAAAAGACTGGGGTGCCAAAAGAGTTCCTCGAAGAAGAGTGAGAAAGCCTCTAATACCTGGAATCTACGGCTGCATCTTTGAAGAGATCATCAACAGTAGGACTCCCTTTCACAACTCGAATATTCTCCCCTTCAGCACTAGGGATGGCAAAATTTTCCCGCGCCAGTTATCTGACTCACCCTGCCCCTATTGGGACAGGAGTTTAAAGAATTATTTGTAGATATCAAGTAAATGGCAATTTAGTCATTTTTGTTTTATTTTATAGAAATCTACACATGCGCTATGTTTTCTTTCCATGGGGAATAAGACACTCTTTCTATCTCTCGACAAAAAGAAAGCACCAATACCAATTTTCATGTCATTTCAATTTGTCATTTTAGACACAAGGGGGTAATTGGTATATTGTTGTATTTTACTAATAGAGGGTTCTTATTTAACAAAGCAAGGAGAAACTTCGGGACCTGTGATTTAGTCATCTAGCAAAGCGGCTAAAGGAAGTTTGTATAGAAGGAAAAATAATTCAAGTGTCAAGAGCCAAATTTTATACTTATACATTGTTCAAACCAAAAGTAACAATAATATTCTCACTATTTGACAGAATATATGAAAACGCGTTAAAAAAAGGTGCAAGCTTCATTTACCAACTAATTTTGCAAGTGAAATAATAGACTCGAAAGGGGTAAGATTGTGGTGGGAAAAAAATGAAATAGAACTTGGACCATATGACCCCTGAATTCTAGCTTTACTCAGATTTCTTTTTCATTTGATATTTTTTGTTATTTACCTGTCCAACTAAATAAATAATAAAGCTAAAATAAAGAGATAGATAACTAGATGCATATTTTCTAGAAAATACACAAAACACACTATTAGACAAATTAATCTAAGAAACAAAATTATCATCAAAAATGCATTATCAACTTTGAATAAAAGAATTAAAGAATAAGCCCAATTTTTTTTTTTCAAAATTGAATTATCATCATAAGTTATTTCCTGCATGGTTCATACTTGAAAATAATTTTTACCTCTTCATAAAATAAACTTCTTTTTATAGGCATCTTTAGGAAAATAACTCTTGTAATTTAATATCCAATATGCAAAATATTGATTGAAACCTATGGAGATATTGATCTAATGAATACATAACTAATGGGGATATTGTCTTTGCAATCTTATTGCTATTTTGCAAAGAATTTACAACACTAACAATCATGACACAAAAGATTGTTTGGCTTGCTGCTCAACAACAATGTCAATTTTATTTCCTGGATGATCAACATTACAGGGAATAAAATGGCATTATTTCTTTACATATAGGTTATAAAAGCAATTTTCAATGTTATCAAAGATAATATAACAAAAACTAGCGTTGCCTTAATCATAATCTCTTTGAAGTTGCAAGACTTGAAGCAAAGTGAGATTGAAACTACAAAGTGAAATGAATTACAACTCAGGGCTAATGGAGAAGTAAACATGGGATATAATGCTCTGACATCCTATACCTGGCATGAGCTCACTTGTTTAAAAGAACAATTTTTAAACATTTCCTCTCTTTCCACTAAAAAGTCCTCAGCTGAAGAGAGTCACTAATTCAGTCTCTTCAACAAAGACCCGAGCAGATTCTATGGCCTTCTTTCCCATCATCTTTGCCTTGAGGGACCAATCAAAAGTTTTATTATACCTAGCAAGTATAATTTCTTGGACCTCAGTGTAAAACTTCTCTGTGTCTGCAGAAATCAAAACCAATCAGCTCTTTAGTTTCTTTGCTAGAAATTTCCCATAAGCTAGCTTATGGTCTTTAGACAATCAATTAAACAAATCCCGATCTAAAAAAGCAACATAAAAATAATGTCCAGATTTTTTTTCTTTGCAATGATTCAGACAGGTTCATAACTGGAATCAATTGTATATTGGCAAGATTGTAGATGATTAATTGCGGGTTTTAAAGGCTGAAAAATTTACTACATTCTATAAGTATTTGTTGGAAATATGTGAAATAAAAAAATTAAAAAATTAAAACTGAGCCTCAGGCTGAAGATAGAGCCATGGTTGATACTTGAGGAATAGGCTAATTTCCCTTTTTCCTAATATAACAATCATGTTTTCTAGCAATTCTGTAAAATCAAAGAAGTGATCAACATATTGATCCCCCAACTAAGAATCCTCCAAAAAAAAAAATTCTGTATTCACCTCCATTTTATTGAATCCAATATGAATAACAAATTCATAAGTTTTGGAAGATGGATCTCCAAGGGTACCAATGACTTTCTGTCACTAGACATCAGCAACACACCCATTTCTAGCCAAATGTAATTTGCCAGTTGTAGTAAACCTTACCTTTGCCTCCTTTCATCTTTGGTGGAATTTTCTTTCTTTAGGAATTAAACCTAGAACCTGTCACATCCCTACCAAAACCCATCGCCACTTGACATACCTTCATCCCTTGGAAACCTCCCCAGCTATTTACCTTTCTTTGTATGATTTGCATTAGCAAACACTAGTTCCACTGGGACCCCACAAATACACGAACATTCAATATTGGACCTGAGTCGCTTATCAAAAGAAAATTGCACCTAAGTAATTGCCCTCCTCTATATTGTCCGTCAACCAAAAGTTTCACCTGATCATCTTAATTATTGAGGTTAATTTTAACTGGAATTCAAAAATGGACATAAAAAGGAAAAGAGGATGCAAACAAATGAGGCTAAGGACAAGACTCGGTTATCAATGAAAAGAGAACTCTACTTTCAAATCCAGCACTTCTTTTGACATCTATTCACTTTCGATCTTTAATCCAAGTAGCAAGGCTCTGATTCCAGCAAATGGAAGACCACCAAGCATCCAAAGATGACTCTATAACTCATGAGTCTGAGACAATGCTAAACCGAAAACAAGAGAAGGTTTTCACATTGGTACCATCCTTGTTGTAACTTCCTTATTTGGCCGATGGATGAAAATTTCCTAGAAAAATCATTGATTCCCAGTGAGCCAGCATAAATTTATCCATAAATCGGTAAAACTCCTACAACAAAAGTAAAACGCCACCGATAACAATCAATATTATTAATCGCTACTGTCCTGCAACGCCATTGATTCCATGCAGCAATGCTGATCGCTAATTCGGGGTCCTGGAAATGTCTTTCCACCATTGGGGTGACATGAGACTGAATTTCGGGTAGCGGCTCTAAAAATAGAATCTTCCAAAACATAATGCCTATGAATGTAACAAGTAAAACAACCCAATCATTTCTTCCAAACACATTCCATTTCTACCACAACTCCAGCTAAATTCCAAATATGTGACGCAATCGATGCTCCATACAATTGAAACCTCGCCATCCCTCTGTGAATGTCAATCACTCCTCAAAATGAATCAGACAAAAAAAAGTCGAGTTAAAAGCTTCCAACTTTTACTTTATTTCGTTTCCTCCATTTTCTCGGCAACCAAACGGAGCATCAAAAAAAAAAAACCATGACAGAGATAGGGCGAATTGTTACCGAGTAAGAGGCCGTCCATGTCAAAGAGAACATGAGAAATTGAAGCTTTTGCTGCCATGGAGGAATTGCTCGCCCGAGATCTTAGGGCTGGAGGTGGACAAAAGAGTAGCGATTCTCCCAGTCCCACTCCAACTGCGAGATTGATGTCTTTAAATTATAAAGTAAATACAAATAATAAAATAAAATAAAAAGGACAATTATGTATAAGCAATTAAAATGAAAATAAATGTAAAATAGGTATAAATAATATAAAATATATTAAAAATTAAATAAATGTAAATGAGGAATTAAAGTGGTGATTAGGCAAACACTTCCAAAAATACCCTCTTCACTTTCCAACAAATATTACAGTTGGACTTTTGAAAAAATTAAAAAAAAAATCAAAAACTAAATTGCCCTAACTTCTTCCCTCTCCTTCCCCCTTGGATCTCTCTCCCTCGTCTTCCCCTCTGATAACTGTCATATCTTTCGTTTCTCTTCAATCTTTATCATGCATAAAGGTGAAAGAAGAAAGAAGAAACCCCCCCTTTCCTTTCTCGATCCTAAAGGTGAAAGGAAAAAAACCCTAGGATTTGATTTAGATTAACATAGATTATATATATATATATATATATATATATATTATACATCTTTTGACATCCCAATACCTCTTGTAATAAGATGTCAACGATTACTTAGGATGCGTTCTTTGATTTAGGATTAATATTATAGGACCATTTAGGCATTTGATTTAATAATAAGGGGAGAAACATCCATGAGTCATATTAATCCGAAATTAACACATATTATTTACAACATGTGGTACTACTTTAACATACTGTGGATACTACCTTAATATATTATAAATACTACATTTTTTAATATTAATTCCCTTTTTACCCCACTCTCTTATGTTTAAATAGCATGGATTTTATAGGCTTAGTGTTGAACCATAACATAATAACCAATGGCAATATAATTTATGGTGTTTGAGACTTCTGTAAGAATTTCATTGACTTGATATGAATAATTTTTCAGTATTTTTTAACATTAAATTACTCTCATTTTCCACACAAATACCAAACTCTTAAGAGTACAAAAATTAGCATTAAACTAAATTTTACATCTCAGAAAGTCAAATCTATGCGTTTCATTGTTCTATTTGTACCATCACATTTTCACCGAAGCTTACATATGTTTAAGTGCAACAAAGGCAAAACAAGCAAATGGTTACAAAAAACACAGTATTTTTTCAACTCTCTTTTCAATTATTTGACTTCATCGGTTATTTCATAGTCCATATCCTTCAATTTTTGCATATCTCCTTTTTCAACATCTTGTTTTTCCCATTCGATTCGTTGATTACCACCTTAGCTCTACCACACATCCCGAGATCATACCACAAAAAGTAATCACAACCCTTCCCCTACAACCAAACAGAATCAACAAATATCGAAATAATTCATTTCATTTAATACACATCTCACTTATATACTTAATTTGGTTCTACATTCATGGGTGCAGCTATAATTCATGCATTTTATGAAGTGAAAAATGGATGAGAACTGAGTATTGGTCAAAAAATATGAGGTAAACAAAGGTTTCCGGAGACTAATTGTAACACCCCAAATTATACCCTAGTGGTTTATTACATGTTTAGGGTATAATACAAGTAAAAAAAAAATTGCATTTTCGGAAATTCGAGTACTAAAGGTAAATTGGTAATTTGACATTAAGGATCCAAAGGTTATAACACAAGAAGATTATATGCTAAGTTAGGAATTGAATAATTTGATTTGCAAATAAAATGAAAATGAATGACCAAATAGCAAAAATTGACATTTGACTAAATGAGGATAAAACCAAATATGGTCTTAGAATATCTCATTTTTGGCTTTGAAGGTTAGGGCTTTACAGTGGAGAAAGAGAAAAAGGAAGAAGAGAATAAGAAGAAAATCCATGTTTGGAACTCATGTTTGGAACTTTTGTATGGAATTGTTTGGAATTCATGTTTGGATTACTTGCATGGAACTACCATAAATCTCTCTTTGTCTAAGTTGTATAGGAAAAATCCTATTATAAATGTTGTTGGTTGGTATGAGATGAGTATTATGATTTATTTTGAATTTTGGTTTGGAAGGAAATTTCCGGTGAAAAGGGCCAAATCGCGGCAAATTACGAGTTACGCTGCGACACCTCGTCTGGCGTAGGAGTGCACGCCCTGAGGCGTGGAGTCCCAGCTGCGCCTGGCGAACTCCAGGCCCCTCCGCCTAAGCATAGCATTGCTTTGCCTATGCATACCTACGAGTCCTGTTTTGGTTCTTCTCTTCCGTTAATTATAACAATCATCCATTGGATTAATGAGGATCATAATAAGTGAATGAAAGGGTTCGTACAAGTATAAAAATTATATGAAAAATGTTTTGTACCTCGCCGTCGAGGCGAAGCTTTGGGCAAACATTGTTTCTTGCCCTCATTTGCTAATGGGATTAAGAATGATATAACGAGTTATAAAACATATAATCGTATGTCTACTTAAGTAGAATAGTAATAGATGACATCTCTTATCGATTATTTAAACACTCCCTAGCATGCTGCGACATACGTGCGTGGGCAAATTATGTCTTTGATCGGTGTTTGGCACTCACGCTGGTTCTCGGCGGCACGTACGTAGGCGGGCCACTGTCTCTGTTCAGTACTATACCGTACCTTCGAGTACATATTGTGTTGCGTCCTTCTCATTCGCTGTTACTGGTCTATGCAGACATATACTTATATGTTGTCTATCCGAAAAATATGACATATGCAAACATTTATATGATAAGAATCTAAAAAATGAACAAGAAGAAAGCATAAGAAATCAGTTTTGTTTGTAGCATTACCTACATTACCTTCTTTATAAGATCCCTATGTTACAGACTGTATGGGGAGATATGAAATTTACGTTATAAAATTATGTTATATAGAAAACTCTGTTATAGAATTATTTTATCGTAAGCTTCGACATATGCGTATGTTATATGTATCCTGTAAATGTGGACCACTCCAAGTGGTCACATATCTGTTATCTGTTTCCCACTAAGTTATAAGCTTAGCACGGGTGTTTCATCCGTGTAAATACTAAAGAGGACATCTGAGGCATTCCTCATTCGCCAGAGCCAACACAGCAATAGGAGTCCATCTGATGTAGGTTTTTTATTCTGTTTTGTAATGTAAATGTAAAGTTTTTGTAATAGTGGAGTTTATGCAAGCACAAGTAAATGGGACTCATGCATATACAGAACATTTTTAACACCACAACGGTGGTAGTTTTACAAGTTATATTATGATATATGGATTTGTTTATTGAAATGAGCCCAATAGGGTTAGAAAGCCAGGTAAAGGAGTTCCAGTACCGTGTCGCGCCCCCTATCTTTGCCCAGATGAGGGTAAAGGCGTGACACTAACATTAAGGTAGTACTTCAGACCATTAAGGTAGTACCTGAAGTATATTAAAGTAGTACCTAAAGTTTGTTAGAATAGTACTTACGCATAAATGAGGTTATTTGAAGGGGACAAACATTACATGAAGCGAAGAATTGATATCAAACTAATCTTTTACAATATCATTTTTTTAAACACACATCCATACAAAAGAAAAAAAAACAAAATTTCGAGGCCCGACACACAAATTACACATTTTCCCACTTACCTATAGTCTGAAATGCAAATACGGCAATGGCGATTCATAGAGGACAAAACACTTTTCGAATTATCAAGACTTTTAAAATTTTCTCTTTTGCCTTTAGAATCAAGAGAAGAAGACAATGGAGTTAGTGTTTTTTCCTTTCGCCTTTAGAATCAAGACAAGAAGACGAGAGAGGAAGGGAGTTAGGATTTTTTTTCTTTTTGCCTTTATGTTGAACAAAGGTTGAAGAGAAAGGAAGGAGAGAGCTTGGGTCGAAGGGGAGAAGACGAAGGAGGGAGTTAGGGCTTTGATCGAAGGGGAGAATGAGAGAGAGGGGCTTACGACAGTTTAGTTTTTGAAATTTTTTTTGTTTTATTTATTCAAAAGTCTAGTTGTAATATTTGTTGGAAAGTGAGGAACATTTGGAAGTGTTTAACCAATCACAGCACAGTTCACGATACACATTTATTTATTTTCCACATATACTAAACAATGGATTTCATATTATTTGTACCTACTTCATTAATTTTCATCTTGCTTACCTGATACATAATTGTCCCAATAAAAAAAAACCAATGTTTTAATAACCAAACCAGGACTGAATCGAAAAAGTTATCCATTCATGGTTTAGGGGTCGAATCGATGGTCGAATCGTGGTTGAATCATATTAAATCGAGATCGGAAAGGTCACCAGTTGTCGGTATGACCGGTCGAACTGGCCGATTCGATCCCCGATTCGATCTAGTTTTTAAAATACAAATAAAAATGAATAAATTGTAATAAATTCATTTACAATCTCATGACACTTAGTACATCTATATATAAATTTAATATATATACTATATACATTGTATTTTATAATTTTAGTATAATATTAATTTTATTTTATTTTGGTTGGTTGCAAAACCACAATTTTATATTTTGTAAACCTAAACCTAAACGAAACCCGAGGTGTATAGAAAACCATAATCGAGTTAATTGGTTTGGTTAACCTATTTTTCGGTTCTATTTTGGTTTGGTTTCTTAGTCGATTCGGTTTCTTAGGTTTTTTTACTCACCCCTAATACTAGAGGCCTATATTAGCGAATGAGTTGTTTCAATTTTCATAGATCATAGAATAAAGAAAGAAAAGAAAGTTAGACAAAGAAGGGCAAGTTGCTCAAAGGATTGTTTAAGTGGATGCGATGTAGCAACAAATTTTAGTCAATGAGTACATCCATTAGATGGGTGGCAATTTGTGTCGGCATGTCATGTTCGGGTCATGTCTAACATACAAATTGAAAGAATTAACGGTTTATAAACAGACTTGGTGTATCGATTGGTGCATCAACAATCCAATCAGGTGGATAACTTGGTGTACCAAGTTACAAACCATCTGTTTGAAGTATGCATTTTCAATCGAGATAAACCAGCATACATGGCATGGAACATAGAAAGATGGTTACGAGGTTCGGCCTAGCCTACGTTAGAGGGGCAAAGCCCAGATACAAAGGATTCCACTATTTTTTAATTAGGTTACAATTGGTCTTATATGAGACAATGTTCCCCCTTTCTCTAACGTTGTCTTCACCTAATTCTCTCATAATGAAACTATTGAAAATTGAACCTGACGAGTTACCTTGTTAAAGCCCAAGATCCGTTCTTCATTATTTTACCAACTACATTTTCTCGCCTTAAGTCCGGAATGGAACCACAGAAGGGAACCATTATGTTTCCAAAGAAAAATAAAATTCAAAAGGGAAAACAATTTAAGGAAGAAGCTAGAAAACTTCTTGAGAGAAGAAGACGTATTCTTCCTTGTTGTTCTTCAGATGTAGAGAGAAAACGAGAGCTGGTAAATGGGTCAGCCCAATCCATTTCGGACTAAGGGTCAAAATGGGCTGAGCTTATCTGGCCAATTTCTATTCGAATTTAATTTTCGACTTGACCCGGCCCGTACGGCTGAAACAACCAAAAATCTTAAAAAATTAATTTTACAAATTAAGTAAATTCTTCCAAATAAAAATAAATAATATACAAATATATAATAATAATTAATATATAAAATGATTGAGTCTAAACAATCTAATAATAGTAAACAAACTTAAATAAATAAATAATGTTAGACTACTGTTATAACCAAAATACCAAACTAATTAGCTAAATAGTATCAAAACAATTAAATAACATATGTAAAAAAAATAACTCCAAAGTATCAAATGAAATCTCTTATGCCTCTAATATTCATCTTCATCCTCATTCTCATTATATCCAATAATAACATGTGATTCCATAATATAAATATGTACATCCTTGATGGTGGTTGAGTTATCATCATCTATTAATTAATTTAGAACGTTAACAACATAAATTTCATTTATGTTTGGAATAAAAAAAATATATATTTTTTCCAAAAATGCATCTCAACGGTATAATACTGAAATATCTTATTTGTTTAAAAATTCATCTTGCTAAAAGATATAATCATATTAGAAAATAAATTGGTGTACAACTTTTGTTAATTATTTTAAAAATAACATTATTTTGTTATTAACACTAGTTTAAGTAATAAAATTATTTAAAATATACTGATAATTTAGTTATTAAATTAAATTTATAAACTAGTACAACTTCCAAAAAAACATATATGATTGAATAAAATTTAAAGGATAAAAAAAATGGAATTGTAAATATTTAAAATAGGATTAATGCGATAAATGAAGATATATTCAATATTAAAACTGTAATTTATTTAATTCCAAATGCATTCGATAAATTTTCATACAATATTTTTAAATATTAGGTATCATATAAATTATATTAAAAAGATACATTTACAAATTGAAAATAAAATAGTTAAAACAACAAAGTTTAATATATTAATCATATATTATAATAATAATAAATTTTAAAACCATATGCTACAAAGAGATAGTCAAAATATCAGAAGTTTAATAATAGATAAATGTGAAAATCTGATTCTTAAACTAGTTATTTAAAAAATTAAATAAAGATTTCGGACCAATCAAGTTAATCGGGCTAACCACGACCCAGGCATGTGAGACTCACGGGCAACGGTCGGATCAAATTTGTCAGTTACATTCGAACCTTAAATTTACTACTGACTCATTATAAAATTCAAAAATTTAAATGGAGTTGGCGTATTTCATTATATTGCAGGTCTAATCTAGACTCATCAAGTCCACAATCTCCTTTCGATAAGAGATAAAAAATGCCTTTAATTAAGAGAGTTTAGTCATAACCTCAAAACATGTATGCAGATATCAAAAACACTTTCTTCTAGCTTGCACGCTTATCTTCTGTGTTTTTGTTTCAAGACGTGATACCTATTTATTAGGGGTGTGCATAAAACAGATTAAGAAAAAAAAAATCAAACCGAACCAAGTCGACCCGATTTTGAAATATTTTTAATTTGATTTTAAAATTTTAAAAGCAGAAGCGATGCGGTCGATTGTCGGTTTCAAATTTCAAAATATATATAAAAAAAAGGCAGAACCAAGGCGATAATGTTATCTTTTTAAAATTTTGTTCTACTTTTAACTCTCAAAATTTTATTGAGTTGCTGAGGTTTCCCTCTTGTCTTTTAAAATTCTATGTGATGATGCCAAAACATGCGTATGGGCTGACACAAACCCGAGACAAGCGAACGGCCGCAAAGGCTTAAGGTGGGCTTAGGGGCGGAACTTGGAAGCGAGCTGAGTGAGCTCGGTTAATGACATCCAGATCACTTGGGGCGTGAGCTCCGGTTGGGAACTAAGCCCGCCCCGTCGGATAAATAGGTAACATGGATGGTCCACCATCCACCAAATGAGACATATAAAGGCAAGTACCTAGTTTCCATGATCCGCTCTCCAATCATTGACGGAGGAAGGATCTCTCATGATCACGACTTCCTAATTATCCTTTAATATACGATTGTGATAAAAGAAAGAGGATTTACCGATTAGAAGGCCATATCCGCAAATCTAATAAGGAAAGTCATCATGATCACCATGATAAATACAGAACGAATTCCATCAAAGAAAGGTGCGTAATAAACAAAGCGAAGTGACAATTGATCTCTTTCCCTTTGTAAGAAAGAAAGCGGCGGCTTAGGCATCGGAGCGGTCGCGTTCCCCGGACCACCACCATTTATGTGCGGGTTGTACATCGATCCCAGGCTCGTGAGGCCAGGCCAGTGATCCTAGGCTCGGCCGATTATCGATAGAGAGCGGGACCATCGAGTTTAGGCGTAATTACGTAGAGACTATTCCTTTACAAATCGGGTGATTTCTCGGTGGTGATGGTATCGACTCAAAACATGAGCGGGAGTCCATGACCTTGAGATCTGAGATTGACGGGATGACATTGACGGTGAACAACTGGAGGCGCTACAAAGCTCTTCCATGTGGCCAGCAACGAGATGGAGGCACTCAGTCGTCGATTGGCGTCTGCAAGGGAGTTGCGGAACTCAGCCAGGCAGGCTGACACGGGGCCTGGCAATGCCCGTGGAAAGCGCGATACCATTCCACGGGAGGAACAACAACACCTCGGCACCCCTCGAGATGTTGACGGAGGAGGAGAAAATAGCTGGACCAGGTGGCATGATCCCTACATACCCCCCGGAGATGGTCGCTGATAGGCCGAAAGCATGATGTGTAAAATATATACGCCTATGTGTGTAAGTGCACGCGTCGTATCAAGTAATATAATGTACCTAACTACGGATATCGATCCACGAGGAGAAGCGCGTTGACTACTGAAATTAGCCTTTGAATATTATCTATACGTAAGCTTTGAATGACTAATTAACTAAGGTGTGAGATTAAACTAAACTAATTTATCTAAGTAAATCACTGTATTATGGAGACTAGGGCTCTGTCTCGCCCTACCACTTTTGATGGAGAACTACCTAGGGGAATTATTATTCAGTCTATTCGTGACTTATTGACGGCGGGGTGATCGTGCCTATGAGATACCCTCTCTCGAGGCGTATCCGCTTATCTCGCTAGCAGGGTTGAGTGTATCTCTACCCAATGATACTAAAGAAGCGGCTTAAATGTTCTAACCTTAATCGCTACCCTCGGAATCGAGATATCTCTATTTACCGAATTGACCGAGGGTCACTCTAATCGGATCCCTGAGCGTCCTCACCTCTCAATCTCTGATACCCAGCAAAATCATGCCAATGTTAGCCAGACATCACATGTATATAAATCGCAGATGCAAACAAGTCATAAATAACTGAATAATATAAAACCAAAATCTTAATCCGTCTGATCGTGACCCGAGGGTTAAACCATTTAGATGTGAATCTAGAACATACTGGACTTGAATATACACTTAATCAATCTATAAATCATCAATAGTTTTTCGGAAAGAAAGAATGCAAAAGCAAGTGTCTTCTCCATTGATCAGGGTTAAGCTGCGCTGTGCTTTAGTGCCCTCGTTCGTATGTTTTAGATCCTAAGCCGTTTACGGTGCTTTGGCACCCAATGATGTTGGCGAAATCGCGACGTTGGTCACTTGTTGACTTCCTCTTCGTTGACCAGCGTCGCGGCGTTCTACCGACTACGCTCTTCTTCTCTTTGCTTTCCTGAAATGATCTATGACAGTTCAACGCTATTCCGCGTATAATGCAAAAATCAGATGTCGAAGTACATAAATTGCGTATTTAAGCGCCAGATAGAGCTAAAACCAAAACGAGGCGGGTATGACATGAGTGTTTAGGCGCTCACCACCCCGAGCTTAGCCGTGCTTATCCCCAGCGAAAGCAGGACTCTAAGCAGGACACCTGAGCACATACTATAACCTAACACGAGGTGTGATGCACATGCGATAGACGAAGGATGAAATGGGCAGACTCGCAAAATCTTGCCTTTTGTTCGAATTTCGGGAGATCAATAAGGGTGTTCGACTTTGAAAGAATTAAGACAGGCTCTGGTCACGGAGTTAATGGCTGACATGACCTCGAGGTATTCAATAGCCTTTCCCGATGACCACATGTACATTGAATACGTGATCTCACAGCATATACCTCGGTTGGAGCACCTAAACTTGAGTTTGACTCACAGTTGGGAGGAGATCTAGCTTCTGAAAAGGATAAGAAACCTTATAGTGTTTATTCATTAACCATACCTACTTGTGAAAAAGAGAAAAACTAGTGCGAAGTAAGTTTTATGCTGGGGTGTTCTGTGGCAGTTAGTTGGTGACTCCCCCTTGAGTTGGTTGAGACACTTAGGGCATTCGGTTCCCCTCGAACTTCACCAGAACACTCGGCCCAAACCTAAGGGCCCTAAGTTGTGGGAAGCCATCTTCTGTCCCTGGCAGGCGGTGAAGTGTGGCTCCGACCAGTTAACCGGGG
Organism: Tetrastigma voinierianum; assembly: GCA_016808115.1. Lineage (NCBI taxonomy): Eukaryota > Viridiplantae > Streptophyta > Magnoliopsida > Vitales > Vitaceae > Tetrastigma > Tetrastigma voinierianum. The sequence goes on along the minus strand of JAEQBH010005147.1, from coordinate 320,887 downwards.
CATTAGGCTTTGAAAGGCCTAGGGTGTGCGGGATTAGATTAGAAGATCCACTTGTGCTTTTCATATGTTTTTCTTTTTTTCTTTTTTTCTTTTTTTTTTTTTTTTTTTTTTGTATTTGGGGCTCGAGAAAGCGATCCTCTTTATTTAGGGTGTCTCATCGCTGGTGTTTAGAGACTCCCCAGGGTTTTATTGAACCTTAATAGTATGGGCTCGGCTTTAGGCATACCACTAGAGGTCGTACGTGTGTGTGGGTGTGATAGGCTCGTTGAGAAGTGGTTTCTTGAGTATCCCGGAGGTGATTCACTTTGTCTTCCTACCTATTCAACATGAAATTCTAGAGCATCTAACACCCTACGGATCCTTTCTGGATTTATACTATGTTCGTCCATGATTATTTTGGACTCGGTCAAAAGAGATCCTTGACTCCCACGCGCGGCATCCGCGCGAACAACAAAAAGCGGAAGGATAACTTTGCCAAACACATACTAAACCACGGAGACTCGACATACTAAAGTAAACAACACAAACTTAACCTAAAGCTAAAGCGAAGCCTTGAAAATAAAATGGCCCGACACAAAGTATACTGACCTATGGCTTGAGTCACCACCGCACCCCGGCAGATGTGGCGGTGTCCCCACTTGGCTATGAAAGAACAAGAGGGAAGAGAGGGTGGAGTAAAACTTCCCGGTGATCGCACATGCTCACTCTGGCGGCGACGCTTGTAACGCCTAAAAATAATACCCTGTAATTTTTATAATAATTTCATTATATATATTCCGTATGAATCAGCCAAACTTCAGTTTTTCCGGGAAAATTGCTAAATTGATAAAATATGAAATGTAAATTGAGCGGAGCATATGATTTTAATATTATATGCTAAAATGAGAAAATTTTGATCAACCTTAAATAAACTGAGTTCTTGAAAATGGCGTATACGTAAATTTGTAAAATGGGGACCTAAGGGTCAATTGTTATAAAGAAAAAAATGTCTAAGTGAATTTATGATAAATGAATGGCCAAAGTGAATTTATGATAAATAATGGTTTTGAGCCAAACATGGCCTCAAGAGAATAAGTGACTTAAGACCAAAAAGGGTGGACAATGAGAAAGTGTAATAAGTGTGTAGGTCAAACAAGGCTTTACACTTAAAGGAGTTATAAAGGCCAAAAATGTGGTCTTAGGGCCTATATGAGCAAATCACGCTGGGAGAAGGAGAGAGAGGAGAAAAGGGGAGAAAAAGCCAGGGGGCAAGAGAAAGATCAAGCTTTTGGTGTGATCCTTCTTTCCCCACTTCTTGCTCCTAAGAGATCAAACAACTTGGCCAGAAGATTCAAGAGATTTAAGGTAATAAATCAAACCCTAATCTCATTCTTTTTATTCGATTTGGGTGAAAGCCCTAACTTGAGGAAATGATTTTTATTGATTCTAAACCACATTTGGAGTTGTTTCGGGGTGGATTCCATGATGGATTTTTGATATGGGGTGAATCGAGGAAGGCTCAGGAAGAAAATGAGTGAGAAAATGCAAAATCCCGCATTTTCCGGGCAAACCCGTAGGGGGTATCTGCACGCTGAGCGGTACCGTACCAAGATGCGCAAGCAATCTGCATCGATACCACTCAAACCGGCACCCTACCGACCGGCGCGGGATACCGGCATCTGCGACGGCCAGTGGTACCCTGCATCACAAAGTGGTACCGGTACCACTACTCACCACTCGCTTTCTGAAGACATTTTTGCACCGTTATCCCGTGATTCATACCGATGTTTGGGGATCCTAAGAAATAACAATGGGGTTCAAATAAGGATAGAACTAAGTGAAAACGTATCGCACTCGCCGCTTCTGAAGCTAGTGTCTTAACTCCAAGACTGTTAACAAAAAATAAATTTGTAATTCAAGAAATTGTTTAACAATTGTTTATCCACTAAGAGCGGCGGAATGTTATTGACTAGGACGGTGATGATCGCATCCTAGGACCGAGATCGAAGAGAAGGAAGCTAGATTCGAAGCCAAATTTTCGTTTGTTCTTCCGATTTCCTATTCTTATTTCAAGTATTTTGGTAGTTTACCAAGTAACTATGAAATGAATACATGAATGAGTATATGAAATGAGTACATGAATGAGTATATGAAATGAGTACATGAATGAGTATATGAAACGAGTACGTGAATTAGTATATGAAATAAGTACATAGATTGAGTATATATTTGAAAAGATAATACGAAAGTGAATATGGAATCAAAATGTGATATTTGAAAACCAAATGAATGTGAATGATGATAAGGATGGGATTCATCAAACGGAATCTGTCATAAATGTTAATTGAATGTTATATCGAATGAACCGCTTCGACGGATGTGCACCAATTGATAACCGCCACGGCGGGCACCTTTAAATTGTCTAATGTCCCACTTACGGATACCAATCGACATCCGTCATGATGGTGCGCATTTAGTCGATACCATTACGCGTTCGGTGCACCAAACGGCATCCGCTGCGACGGAGACCGAATTGTTAAATGTGTAAGCACATTACCAAATGATAATAAGGGCGGGATTCATCAAACAGAATCACGTAAATGGAATTGAATAGTCAAAGTGAAATAACCAACATCACTTATGTAAATGGGATTTTTGCGTATATGCTTAAATCTCATAAATTGAATTGTGAATTGAATTATTGCATTGAAAATGCATGTTGTGATATGATAAATGACTTGTAAAATGAAAGCATGTGGAATTGAATAGCATGAGTATATGTTGATATAATAGACATGGTTTGATGTTAAATGCATGTCAAGTTAAATTTGAATATTGGAATAGAACTGTATAGAACCACTAAGCATGAAAATGCTTAGCGTATAGTTTTATCTATGCACAGGTATCGAGTAAGCAAAAAGGCAAGTCAATATCACGAAGCGCAGAGTCATAGAGAAAGTACGGCGTATAAGTATATACTCCATCATTTGTACACCCTCTCTTTTGAACAAGTGGTATTTTGTAAACAAAAGGGTTAAACTCTGAACCTTGATTTTGTATATCATTTTGAAAAGGCATGAATGCCTTCTTTGTAAATGTATTTTGTTAAATATTTATGGGCCTACTGAATTGCATTGAAATTGTAAATGATTATGGGCTTGCCCAAAACTGAAACCGCTTCCGCAACGAAATAACATAATAAAATGTTTTGATAGATAAATGAAAACGCTGGAGTAAACCGCCGCTCGGGATCCATTCGTCGGGCCAGGATTCGGGTCACGCACTTTTTTTGAAAAGAAAATTTAATAACACGGAAAATAAAAAAAATTAAAAAAAAGAAATAAACGGGCGTCCCCGGATTTTTGCCGGACCCGCCATTCGGCCCACCGGGACTCGGGTCGCACCTACCGCGCAGGGCTAAAAGTCAGCGAAATGGTCTCGAGGGACCGTCGATTGACAATGGTCGCCTAGTTAGCTAGACAGACACGCATAGTCACCAAGGGCCTACATCCTAAGTAATGAGGACTACGCTTCAGTTCCCATCCTTAAAGCATCGGTTGGGCTAATGAGGGCGAGCACCAGTCCTTTGTAGTCGTATTGACTGGACGGGCCTCCCTCCGAGGTTGGTCAGAGGGGTGGTGGGTGAGTGGAGGGACTACCAAATACACTGGGATTCAAAGGAGGCCAAAGTAGCCTCGACACTCTTTTGAAGCTCATCCTCGTCCAAGGGTTCATTGGCCGAGTCGTACACTGCCTCAGGTCGTGGTACACCTGGTTTGTCACGCTTGACCATTATAGCTTTAATAGGGTGTATCCACGCCTCATTGTCCTCTAAGGGTACCCTGGCTTGCTTGAAAGGGGTGCCCCAGGTTTATTTTTGTGTCCCGGTTATGGAGGATGGCATCCTCTATAACCTGCCCAACATCGAAGGGTATGTCCTGGATGATGGCATAGCTGGAAGCAAGGCACGCCGGGTCGCCACCACACGTTCGTCGTCGGAATGAGATGCGACGTGATGAAGTGATGCCACACCTTGGGAATATAGGCCAAATGTTTGGCCTTGAAGTGCACGGCGTGCCCTTCGCTATTGAGCTTCCACTCACCCCGCCCGTTGGTCAGGACCTTGAGGACCTCAAGGTAGTTGGGCCGCTCATGGAGCCGATCAAAAGGCTCAGGGGACCGGGTCAAGATTATAGAATTGGTTAATAGACTTCGCGCTGAAGTCTACCAACACTCCACGCACCCGGACCTTTTTCACGACATGGGAGGCGAGGTTGGCGTAGAATTCTCGTACCACACTCGTCGCAGCTGGACGAGGTGGTTGGCATAGCGCCCGCCATCCCTTATTCGCAATTGTCTTGCGAAAGAAGTCGTCGAGGTGGTGGAAGCCCTTTTCTTTTATGAAGGACCTATTTTTACAAATTGTGCCAAACCTATCGACTGCACCTTCATTGACAAACTTAGTGAGGTCGAAAGCGTGCCTGGGCTCCTCACCGGGGCCCGACCCCGTTTGGGCTGCTAACTCATTCACTTACCCGACATAGGTGTAAAGGGGTGGTAGCTCTAGACCTCCTAATCACCAAGGGCGCAGATCAAATGAATACGCAGCGAGGCCACCCCGTATGACCTAAACAATTGATCGAGCACCTAGGGTGCGCAATGGGACCGAAGGTTGGAATGGCGACAAGGAGACTACCACAACCCCTAGGCACACCTAATGTTCCTTCTGGCTCTAACCAAACCCAACGGTAGGGACAAGACGGTGCAGACCCGAAAGAGTTCCTCAACCACCGGAACCGAGCAGAACAGATTAGGCACCAAACAAGGGTCACTGAGGTGGGGGTGATGGAGACTCTAGACAAAAGTGGAGGACCTAGTGTGGTGCCAAGACCAAATGGGTGGTAGAGGGGCGATAGGTGGCTCTGAGTTCCGGCAACAAATGGAGGTGAGAGGAGGATTCGACGAGGCCGTATGGGGAGGACAAAAAAATGAGGGCCTCAGTCATAAACAGGGCAACAAGTAGACGCTTTGAACTCACACACGACGTCAGAGAGGGTGGTGAAATTGATATCGCTGACGCTGATCCAACATCGCGACGCCCGTAGGGAAGGAGCTTCCAAACGAAATGACGCTCGTGATCTAACGCCGCCACGCGGACAGAGGCTATAAATCCAACGCCGCGATATTCCGTGCAGAGTGATTGACGCCGCCGACGCCAGATCCAACGCCGCGACGCCCGTGAGGGTGGCGTCGCGAACGCCGCTGACGCCAGATCCAACGCCGCAACGCGGACTAAGGCTTGGTTTTTCATGGTTCAACGCTAAGGCCGTTGAGATCCAACGCCAATACATGACAAAGAAGGTCAAAAGGAAAATTCTCAACAATTTTCTAAGTTTTGAGAAACCCCAATGTAATTTCGAATTCCTTCACACTTCCTCGAAATGATCTTCTCAAGCGGATCCTCCACGCTAATTGCTGCCTCGGGCCTTGAAAACAGATAATCAAAATAAATGCCCGATTATGGAAAGAGACTGACAAAAGATGCTAAAAACTAAAACTAACAAAGTTAGACTACAAAAAGAAAGAGTTCAAAAAGCAAGGGTTGCCTCCCAAGTAGCGCTTTGTTTAATGTCGCTAGCCTCGACTCGCCTCGACCCAACGTGCCTGTGGATCCCGAGCTTATATGACTCCCCACTCGCACCTCTTCGGTGTGCTCGCGGAATGGTCTCGGCGATCGCGATGGAACTCACTCCAAAGTATGGCTTCAACCGCTGGGAGTTAACTTTGAATGTTCCTTTCTAGGTGCATAACTCCGGGCCTCCATGTGAAAAAACTTGGGTCACAGTGAATGGTCCCGACCATCTTGACTTTAATTTCCTGGGAAAAAGTTTGAGTCGGGAATTAAACAAGAGGACCAGTTGCCCTACCTCGAACTCTTTCCTGGCGATATGTTTATCGTGCTAGGCTTTCATCTTTTCCTTGTATATTCGAGCATTCTCATAATCTCACATGGGAATTCGCCCACCCATTGCGCTTATATGATCCGCCTCTCCCGCTAATTTGTCGCCCGTGGTTCAACATGCGAGTGGCCCAGTAAGCCCTATGCTCCAATTCCACCGGCAGGTGGCATGCTTTCCCATAAACTATTCAGAATGGCGACATACCCAATGGTGTTTTAAATGTTGTCCTGTATGCCCAGAGTGCATCATCAATTTTCTTCGACCAATCCGTCCTTGAGCTATTTACTGTTTTCTCCATAATAGACTTTATCTTTCTGCCTTCACACCTCCCAGCTTTCTGCCCATTTTCCTGTGGATGGTATGCGAGTGATGTGCGATGCCGCACTCCATATTTTTGCAAAACTTTGTCAACCATCTTATTACAAAAATGAGTTCCTCCATCTGTGATCAGTGCTCGTGGAGTGCCGAAATGTGTAAATATGTGGGTACGAAGGAACTTGGCTACCGTGACCGGCATCATTTGCGCGCGCTTCAGATATTTCTACCCATTTAGAGACATAATCTACTGCAAGCAAGATGTACAAGCAATAAATGAGGGAGGAAATGACCTACGGGAACCATCCCCATAACCAAATAGCTCAACTTCCATAATTGTGCTCACGGGCGGTTCATCCTTTTAGAAATGCTCCCATTCTTCGCATTCTATTGTATGGATACAACCGGTGCGCATCCTCGAATGTCTCGGCCAGTAGAAACCCACCAGCTACCTGCTGTCCTCCGTCTCCGAAATGCCCCCCACATGGTAAAGTGTGACAGTGGTTTAGAATGTTGCCCATTTCATCTTCCGTACACACGCTCTTATCACTTGTTCAAGACAATTGTATAGAATGGGTTCCTCCCGCAGTAGTGTTTCAATCTGTGCAAAGAATCTCTTCTTTTGTTGGCAGGGCCTAAACTCTGAGGGATCACCTTGCCACTAAATACCCACATAGTCGGCAATAAACCATGGAACCATCTTCGTGTCTGCAATTGCTAAGAGTTGCCTATCCGGGTTAATCATTTCACGGGACCTCTCATCTCTCGGGTCTCCTTCTAACCGTGGATGTGTGGTCCGCGACTAGGTTCCTCTCGTTCCTTTCTTGTCTTTAATCTCTAAGTCAAATTCTTGCAAATGTGAGGACCCACTCGTATTAGTCCTGGCTTTTGCATCCTTTTTAGTCAGCGAGGTACTTTATATGGGAGTGGTCGGGCAGCATAATTACCTTATTGCCAATCAAATAGGGCCTAAATTTGTCAAAGGCAAAAACAATGGCCAACAACTCTTTTTCCTTGGTGTCATAGTTCAACTGGGCATCATTCAAGGTCCGGCTAGCATAGTAGATAACCTGAAATATTCTTTCTCGCTTTCGCCCTAGCACTCCGTTCGACAGATAATCATCATGTCGCACATTACCAAACTGGAGGTCCCAACTGTGCTGGCCAATCAGGCCGATATCAATTTATCTTTTCAGATCAAAATGCTGCACACATTGCTCACAAACTCAAATGGTGTCCCTTTGGACCCGCAAGATTAGACAGCTGGCTTAACCGAGAAAAGTCTTTGGTGAAACGCCTTATAAGCTCAAGGGCCCAAAAACTTCTTATGCCCTTTATTGCCAATAGTGGCGGTAGTTTCTCTATTGCTTTAATTTTTGCTTTATCTACCTCTATTCTTTGCAGAAATCCGGTGCCCAAGTACTATGCCTTCATACCATAAATGACACTTCTCCCAATTAAGCACAAGATTGGTTTCCTCGCATCTAATCAACACCGATCTCAAGTTGTCCAAGCAATTGTCAAAGGAGTCCCCCAATACAGAAAAGTCATCCATGAACACCTCAATTGTCCTTTCAACCATATCTGTGAATATGGCCATCATACAACGCTAGAATGTGCCTGGGGCATTGCACAGCCCGAAGGGCATCTGCTTAAATGCGAATGTACCATATGAGCATGTGAATGTCGCTCTCTCCTCGATTCTTCATGCTATCGTGAATCCGATTGTAATGAGTACCCATCCAAAAAATAATAGTATTCGTGTCTTGCTAGTTTATCTAACATCTCATCCGTAGAAACCAGCGGGGAAATGGTTCGAAAGTAGTTCTGGTCTCACTTCCCAGTCAATACAAACTTATCTCAGACTGTTCGAGAGGGTAGTAATGTATCGTTCGTTGTCTTTATCACTGTTGTTCCTCCCTTTTTAGGCACTACCTGTACCAGACTTACCCATGCACTGTAGGAAATCGGATAAATAACCCCGGCTTCTAGCCATTTTAGTACCTCCTGCGGACTGCCCTTTCATAGCCTGATCTAACCTCCTGTGGCTTCCACCTAAGGCCTATGACCATCTTCGAACCAGATTCAATGCATGCACATAGAAGGGCGAATCCCTTTCAAATCCGCCAGAGACCAGCCTAGTGCAGCCTTGTGATCTTTGAGGACCCTCAATAACTTCTCTTCCTCTGTCGCCATCGTGACACCGAAAGACCACCGGTAAGGTGGAAGCATTCCAGATAAGCATACCGATGGCTAGGGTAAAGGGCTTCTCGTCTCCATCTTCGCTACTGCTCAACAAATGGCACTAACGTTTGTGTATTTTCTCCTAAAATTCATACACATTTCCTTCTATTAGGTTCACATGAGTCCATCCATTTTACATACTCCTTAGGTTCTTCTCCCCATTTTTATGAATCGCTCAGCACCAGGCTAGCCTCCAAAGGGTCAGTGAGACCACTTTGGCTAGACACTATAGCCTCTCTCAAGGGTCTCGTTTATGAAGCATGTATCACTCTCTCTCCTGTGTGTCTCACAAATTTTCGAACACGTTAAACTTGACTTCATCTTCCACACCCTCACTCCCCAACTCTCCTCCGAACGCAATCATCAGCTCGCTATGTAGGAAATGGCTACCAAAGACTATGGGTATTTATTTATCTTCTTCCATATCTAATACAATGAAATCTGCTGGGAAGATGAACTTGTCGATCTTCACTAAGACGTCTTCTATCACCCCTCTTAGATGCTTTAAGGACCTGTCTACTAACTGGAGTGTGACTGTAGTTGGGTGAGCTTCACCTAACCCCAAACGTCTAAATATGGATAAAGGCATGAGTTTAATACTAGCTCCCAAGTCACACGGAGCTCTCTCAAAGATGGCGTTCCCGATGGTGCAGGGAATAGTGAAACTGCCTGGGTCTTTTAGCTTTTACGGCAGCTTCCTCTAAAGGATGGCACTACATTCTTCAGTGAGATTAACTGTCTCGAAATCCGACAGTCTTCTCCTCTTTGACAATACATCCTTCATAAATTTGACATAACTAGGCATTTGCTCAAAGCACGCTGAATAGAATGTTGATGTGGGTTTCTGAACACTTCCATAAACTTCTGGTGAACTCCGCTTGTCCGCTTTATTCTTCTTGAGTATGCTAGTACTTAATCGAGCTATGGGTTCAACTATGAATGGATGATCCTTTGCCTTAGTTTCTTTTCCCACACATTTTTTCTCATTCCACCTTCTCGCTTTTGGCTCATTTCCCTTGACCGGTCTGACGGCTTCCCGCTACCTCCCCTATCACCGCCCCGTATTGCCAATTCCCCTACCACTTCTCAATGTGACCGTTTGACATGTCTATTCCCTCTCGCCTGGTTCACTTCGGGTTGCTCGGTAAGGAACCCTCACGTCTCTTCTCATTACTAGTCAGCCATTCGGGGCTCCATTTGTACCTCTAAGTTTCCTCAACCGCTACCGTTCGATTGTTCAATTCAGTGGCCTAGTGTTACATATTCGCTTTATCTCATTCATAAAGGTGGTATGCGAGGTGAAGCATTCGCAAGGCTTGTTCTAGGTCCACTTTTCCTGAGGTGGTTCGGCCACTGTGGTGGTGGCATGTCAGCTCGATTATTCCTCCATCCATAGCTCGATTGTTCGACACTTACTTCACCCTTTTGGCCCCTCGATTCGCCCTCGTAGTTGTTGCTCCCATACTGACCCTGTTGTTGTGGCTGATTAAACCTCAACACATATTAGGCATGCTCTACCGGTTATTGCTCGACTGACATTACGTGTCGCTATGTCACCACAGACTACAATAACCCCATGTACGGTCTCTCGATGGTACTGCGTAATTGTCGCCTAGTCACCGTTTAGTAAGTTTCTGTATGCATGAGTAACTAGATTGTCGAGAACCTCGCTATCCGGTGCTTCATTTGGCCTTCACTGTGTAATCCTATTCCTAAAGCAATCGGACAGAAGCAGAGCAAAGATCCTCCGTGGATTTCATATGCTTGGTCCGTAGTCTTCTTCATTAGCGCCCCTCCTACCGAAGCATCAATTACTGTTCTGGTTGCATCCATAAGACCATTATAGAAAGTGTGGACTTGCATCCATCTAGTAAGTCTCGTGATCGGCACTTCCTCATCAGCCAGAAACTTATCCCATGCCCCACAAGTTCTCTCCCAGTCGCCTAAATGACATCTCTTGCACCAGCTTGTGCAATTTTCACAAAGGGGAAGAACTCTGGTCGAACTTCGCACTCAAGTCGCTCCATGAAGTACGGAACCGTGGCTGGACTTGTCAACCAATGTTCGCTCTATCACCTAGCGAGCGAAACAATCTCAACCTCGAAAGTGCCTCTTCGCTGACCCTATCAGACTTGATCGTGTCGCTGGATTCTCAGGAAGTTGGTCAAATGGTTATTCGATTCTCATTAGGCAATCCGCAAGGGAACAGATGTTCAAGCATCTGCGAAGTCATCGACTTCACCGTTGTTTCACCACAGTGGTTTCTGATAGCCCCTAACAACCGTAGTGGTGGGGGCAAACCCTTCTAGCAACATGAATGGATCATCCGGTCGTGATATAAAACGGCCCGGTGCATGATTCCTACCATTATTCCCATTGTGATCCTCTTGTGGCCTGCTTGGGTCTTTCATGGCCATGATCGTGTTCTTCATTATTTTGCATGATCGCTAGATTTACATCGTGCTTTTCTCGCCTCTACGTAAACTGTAAGCAAGGTTCTTTCCCGCCTCAGATCAAACGGATAGTCTAATCGACCGTCTTCGCATGCACTCACTGTAACCTTGACTGCAATGACACACAAAACACAAAGACCAAATTACCAGCACTTGTAAAAGTAAAATAAAAATAAAAAAGAAAATTTCAGAGTAATATCTAATTGCCTTGTTGTCAATATCAACACTAAACTTCTCCCCGGTAACGGCGCCAAAAACTTGATAGGCCGAAAGCGTGATGTGTAAAATATATACGCCTATGTGCGCAAGTGCACACGTCGTATCAAGTAATATAATGTACCTAAGTACGAATATCGATCCACGAGGAGAAGAGCGTTGACTACTGAAATTAGCCTTTGAATATTATCTGGACGTAAGCTTTGAATGACTAATTAACTAAGGTGTGAAATTAAACTAAACTAATTTATCTTAGTAAATCACTCCAGAAACAGGAGACTGTGGCTCACCTCGCCCCGCCACTTTTGATGGAGAACTACCTAGGGAATTACATCTCAAGATATTCTCGACTTATCGATGGCTGGGTGATCGGCATACGATACTCTCTCTCTCGAGGCGTATCCGCCTTATCTCACAAAGTGTATTGGAGTGTATCTCTACTCCTAACCCAATGTCTAAATGCTTAAATGTTCTAACCTTAATCGCCACCCTCGGAATCGAGATATCTCTATTTACCAAATTGATCGAGGGTCGCTTAATCCTGATCCCTGGAGTCCTCACCTTCATCTCTGATACCCAAGAAGATCATGCCAATGTTACCAGACATCACACATATAAATCGCAGATATGAGCGATGCAAACTAGTCATAAATAACTAAATAATATAAAATCAAAATCTTAATCATGCAATCATCTTTCCTTCTTCTTTCTTCACCTCATGTTCAACAAAACCTGGGATGTGAATCTAGAACATACCGGGACTTGATTATACACTTAATCAATCTATAAATCATCACCGTTTTTAAAAGAAGAAAATACAAAAGCAAAGTGTCTTCATCGATCTAGCCGCCACGCAGCCGCGGCCCTCATCCGTGACGCTTTTCCGATTCCCCATCGATTTCTAGTCCCTTGCTTTAATGATGTCGAGGCAGAACAGACGACGCTGCTGACGCTGCAACGCCGTGGACGCTGAGGCCGTGACGCTGGAGGCGTCGCGACGTTAGGCGCCGCTGACGCTGTGGCGCCGCTACCGCTGAGGCGTCACGACGCCGTCACCGTTGACTTCCTCTTCTCGCTGGACTGCATTAATTGCGACGTGACAACGTCGCGACATTCCCGCTGTAGCCTTTCGTCTCTCTCTCCGTCCAAAATGATCCCAAAACGCCTGCCCCACCTCCTTGGCCTCAAGATACAATGCAAAAATCAGATATCGGGTTATAAATTGCGTATTTCACTATAAGATAGAGCTAAAACCAAAAGACAAATGCTGGTATGACATGAGTGTTTGTGCGCCATCGCAATAAGGATGTCAGCATGAACGACGAGGTGATGAGCCAAACCCCTTATCGCCAGGGAAAGGGGAACAATCTGGGAGCACACCTGTGACATCCAACAAGAGCTCACCACATGAAGGAGGTCATAAAGGTCAAGCCCCGCTTCCATGGATGCTCTGAAGACAACAAACGAAATCTCGCTCACTCGCCTAGGTACTACACCCTCCCGGCGAAATTCAGGATGTCGTAGATTGAGGCCTCTGACAGGATAAAGGATCCCGGGTGAGACCACCTCAACACCTACAAGACGGTGATGGAGGTACGCATACCAGTGACCCCCAAGTGCGATGTGTGAGCCTTCACATCACACTAAAGGGCTCAAAGATTCGGGCCTAGTTCAACAAGTCTAAATTTCAATTCGGTCTCGAGAGATCTCCTCCATCGCGCTTTCAGATCCCACTTCATTGAGCCCACTATAAAGAAGTTGAGCTACCACCTGTTGACTTTAAAGCAAAGCCCACAGGAGAATATGAGGTCCTACGTCCAGAGGTTCAACTCGGAGTCATTAAAGGTAGACATCCCAGATGAGAAATTTGCCATCACCGCCTTTATATCCAGGCTAGGCATACAATCCAAAGACCTAATGTCTTCCACTAAGGACCCTGTGCAGCATGGCCGAGGTGCTCGCCAAAGCGTAAAAATACATCAACTGCGAGGAGGCCCATGCCTACAAGGAAGCTCTTTCACAAGCAGCCGAGAAAAGCAAGGACGAGAAAAAATGGGACCGAACCCCTAGAAGATGAAGAGACCGAGACATATCTCCACGGAGGAACAAAGAAGGCAGAGATCGATCTCCAAAGAGAAGACGTAACGTTAGGGACCGCTTGGGTTACCCCAACTCGAGCCGGTCCGCGGCATTCCACTCGCCAGCTCACCCCTAACGACCTGGTGTCCAAATCCCATAATGAAAAATACAAGAAGTTCTTAAGGTTTCCGTCGTGATGAAGACTACCCAACAAAAGAGATACAACTGGGTACCACGAGTTCCACAAAGATCACGTGGGCACCGAACAGATGACTGTATTCAATTAAAGAAAGAAATCGACTTCCTAATCCGACGTGGACATCTTCGTCGTTACGTGGCTCTAGAAGATCGGAACCAGGCACCTCCTCCACCACCTCGTCAACCAGCCCAAGCTCAGCATCAACAACCCTGGGAGAGATTAATGTGATTTCCGGGGGATTCGCCAGTGGTGGGGAATCCAGTTTGGCTAGGAAGGCTCACCACGCAAAGACGATCGTGGAGACACTGAGGTAATAGTGTCTGTCCAAGCTCCCTCTGTTGGATACCACCATAACCTTCTCGGACTTTGACATGGAAGGCTGCCAACAACCCCATGATGACCTACTAGTAATAAGGGCCGTCGTACAACAAATGTGCCCCCTCACAGTGGTCCCTCGATCGATAACTGAGCTCTACGACATCATCTTCGCATCAACATTTGACAAAATGGGCATTGGAAGGGAGAAGTTAGAACCGGTAAACACCCACTTACTGGGATTCTTCGAAGAGAAAGTGCTACCCTTGGGGTCGGTACAGCTAGTACTCACTTTGGGAGACCCCCCATGCTAGGCCACAACGACGATAAAATTCCTCATCGTGGATGCCCCATCGACATATAACATGTTACTAGGCAAGCCTTCGCTCAATGCCATAAGGGCCATCCCTTCCGCCTATCACATGGTTGTCAAATTCCCTACGGATAATGGAGTAGGAATGGTTCGAGGAGACCAGCGGGTAGTCAGGGAGTGCTACTTGGCATCAATGAAACATAACGCAGTTGATAGCATCCACATGGATGAGCTCGACATGAGAGATGAATTAAACACCCGACCTATGCCCTCAGAAGAGCTAGAACTAGTACAACTTGACAACCAGCCAAAACACCTCGCCTACATTGGATCCAAATTGGTCGAGGACGTCAAAGACCTCCTCATCCACTTCTTAAAGCAAAATGTGGAAGTATTCGCTTGGAAGCAAGAGGACATGTGAGGAATTGACCCAACAGTTATCACCCACAAGCTGAATGTCGCCCCCTCTTTCTCGGGTTATAATCAGATCATAATGGATCCCAACGACCAAGAAAAGACCTCATTCGTGACTAGACAAGGAACGTATTGTTATAAGGTGATGCCCCTTGAGTTGAAGAAAGCTGGGGCCACCTATCAAAGGTTGGTAAACAGAATGTTCCAGAAACAGATTGGAGCATCCATGGAAGTGTACATAGATGACATAGTCGGGTGAAGTTTACTAAGGCTCAGCTCAGATGGACCACCCCGGGCTGAATCAAGCCTGTGTTCTGAAGGAATACAAGATGAAGTTAAACTCAACCAATTGTGCTTCGAGTCTCTGGCCAGGAAGTTCTCGGCTCTCATAGTCAATACCGAGAATGTGAGGCAAACCAGATAAAGATAAAAGTCGGCTTCGACATGCGACCACCCTCAAACACTAAAGAAATCTAGCGCCAACTGGAGAGAATAGTTGCTACCAGCCAAGCCAGTCCAGATCCAAAGGATAAGTGTCGTAGCCCGTCTGTTCGAAAAGGCCTTCCATCGGGATGCCCACTATGAAGAGGCTGCCTCGGGCCATTAAAACCTACTGGCCCCTATTCTCGTAAGCCCGAGGGGGAACTCCTTATGCTCTCACTCGAATGCTTCCAACTTCTTGACTAGCGCCTGCCCCCGGTCGAGAGCTTCTGGATAGAGGCAAAGAAATCGCTCTATTAACACTCGCAATGGTGATCCGAGACCCAGCAAAGGAAAGGTATCCGAAGATGGAGAAGCTAGTTCTAGCATTGGTGACCACTACCAAAAGACTTCGACCATACTTCCAAGCTCACACCATTGAGATTCTGACAAAACACCCAATGAAGCAGATATTGCATAAACCAGAAACCTCAGGAAGACTAGTAAAATGGTCATAGAGCTGAGTGAGTTCGACATTAGGTACAAGCCAAGAACAGTAATCAAAGGACAAGTTCGGCAAATTTCACTGAATTCACTCTACAGAGCCTACCGAACCACCCACACAACCGACCTCCATCTAGAGGTTGTTCAGATGGGCCGCTTAATGCTTAAGGAAGTGGTGCAGGGAATGATTCGACTTCCTGACGTGATCAACGGAATATGCACTCAGATTCGAGTTCCAGCCTCCAATAACGAAGCCGAATATGAAGCCGTCATTGCCGAGCTTAACCTCGCCTACTCCATGGAGGTTGATCAACTAGAGGTAAAACATTCCCATTTGGTGGTGAAGCTGGAGGAAGATTCCACGGTTTAGGTGAAAAAATGATCCTTAATTAAAAGGTATGTGAACCGTTAACAAATTTGTATCGGTTCAGCGACACGTCCCAAGGGTAGAAATTAACAAGCTGATGCTCGGGCAGTTAGCAATGCATACAGAAGACCTCGATAGGCGATAATTAGTCGAGCACTCCCGAAGCTCCTCAATAAACATCAATGGCGAAATTTTCCCAAGAATGATCATACCGAATGGATATACCCCATATGGGACTACTTGTTAAATGGAAACATCACTAAGTGGATCCGACGAGGCATCTAAACTAAGAGCAAGGTCGCCAGATCGCCATGTGGACTTTTTATAAACTAGGGTTTTTCTGCACTCTCCTCAAATGCATAGAAAGGAAGATGCCAAATTTGGCCGCATTTAGAGAGGTGCACGAAGGCGTCCGTGGCAACCATATCGGAGCTCGGACCTTGGCAGGAAAAACCCTAAGGCAAGGGTATTATTGGCCCACGATGCTCAAAGACACCACGGAACTAGTCAGAAAATGCAAAATATGTCAAGAGCATGCCAAGATCTCCCACCTCCCATCCGAGCCACGACCTCGACTCTCCGGCCTTTCAGCAGTGGTTTGCAGGAGATCAGGGCCCCCACCTATTGTGAGGGCCAAGTTCACCATCGTAGAGTGGACTACTCTTGCAATTAAGTGGGCAGAGGCTAGCTTCATTAGCAAATTAAATCACCGAAAGCAAAGGTAACTGTCATGCCCATAATATGCAGGTTTGGAATCCCAAAAGCATTCGTATCTGATAATGGAAAGCAGTTCGACAACCTAAAATTCAAAAACTTTTGCGCTGAGCTCGAAATCAAGAATTACTATTCGTCCCTAGCTCATCCGCAGTCCAACGAACTAGCAGGAGTTATTATAAGGACTATCAAGGCAGCATTGAAGACTAAGTTGGAAAACCTAAAGGGAAAATGGGTAGAATGCCTCCCCGATGTACTATGGGAGTACAAAACTACACGCAAGTATGCAACTCGAGAAACTCCGCTCGCCTTAGAATTTGGCACTAAGGCGGTAAATTTCTATCAAGCAGTCAGCTCATGTCCTTAGTGTGGTGGTCGAAGTTCTCAAACGCTGGCACAATGAGGAGTCTCCGCTTAAACCTGATTTCTCCGAGGTGAAGAGAGCAGTTCAAACGTGCCTAGGACTACCAACGAAAAACATGAAGGTACTATGATCGAAAGGTTAGGCCTAATAGTTTTAAGCCCGCCGACCTAGTGCTCAAAAAACTCCTGCTAGAAAGGAAAGACCCTATATCGTATCACGGATAATTCGACCTGGCAACTATGAGCTTCAAACTAAAGAGGGAAAGACCTTGCATCACTCTTGGAATGTCTAGCACCTCAAGCGGTTTTACTCATAAACCTCATATTGTATTTATTAATAAAGCGCAGAGTTCTTACTTTCATCTCAAATGTAAATAGCCAGGTTTATTTTCGCCCGTTTACTTCTCGTAAATCATAAAGAAAGAACCAAGAAGCTCGATTTATCATAAATCCACAAGGCTCGAAAGGGCCCCGAAAGGTTACATGAAACATCATACAAGTATATGAGCTCTAAAGACTGCACTTTTATTCCGTAAAATTACAATCAAGAAAACCACTCTCTACATCTCGTAAAATTACACAAGCCAAACAACTCTCAAGCATCTCTTAAAATTACACTAGCAAAAATGTTTCTACATCTACAAAACAGTAACTGTAAATCGTTTTCATATCTTAGAAAATTACAATTAGCAAACAACCACTAAAGGCAAAAACCACAAGAAAGAGAAAAGGGAAGTCGGAAAAAGAGAAAAGAGGGGAGGAAAGGTATAACATAAGAAGCGGGACTTGAAGCATTCCCTCTAAACACGCCGCCCCCTCCAAACGTGTTCCTTGATCCAACTCCATCAAATGGTAGGAGTAAGGAACAACACAACTCCAACAAATGGCAGAACAACGAAACCAAACGTTGACCTATGACCACCAAACAGACTTTGCGCAGTAGCAATCAAACCCTGAAGCTTCATCATGTCCAAACTCCGATGCTGGAGAAGGTAGGAAGGAAAACGGGAGAAACGTATAACATACACCCTCGAAGGAAGGCAGTTATCTATAAAGAAGCCTGGACACCTTGGGAAGTCATGTAGTCTGTTTCGATTCTCCATAGACTAGCATTAAAACCACGCGCACTTTCCTAAGGGAAGGAAGACGAAAAAACACAAGAGCTCGGATATTAAAGAGCCGTAGGTCAGTTTAATAAGAGCCCAGTAGCTCAGTTTGTTAAGAGCCACGTAGCTCAGTTTGTCAAGAGCCACGTAGCTCAAAGTTCAAAAGAGCTATGGACCTCAGTTCAATAAGAGCCTAGTAGCTCAGTTTGTAAAGAGCCACGTAGCTTAGTTCAATAAGAGCCTAGTAGCTCAGTTTGTTAAGATCCACGTAGCTTCGCCTCTCAATAAGAGCCCACTGTCACGCCCTAACCTCCTGGTCCGACCGACGAAAGATCCGAACCTGAATCTGTAGTGGTGCGAGACTCGTGAATGGGACCTTTTACCCGATTTTTTTTTTTAAAATGAACTCAGACTAAGTGTACATGCCACATCTTATAACAACATAATCAAACATCATATATATAAAAGAGCTACCACCGAAGTGGTAACCATCAAAATCTAGACACATATAATCGGAAGTCCCCATTTACAAATACAAACCGTATTTTCACATTTACAAATCGGGAGCACTGAACCTACATGTAGTGAACCCTTACAAGTGTCAACCCAAATTGTATGATGTTTGCCGATGTCTTCTCCCGTATCTACATCTATTAAAACTCGCGCTAAGTTTTACACTTAGTGGGAAACATTTCTTATACGTAAACATAAATACATAACAAGAATAAGTATCGAATATTCAGCATTCACATAATGAACTTATACAATTACTTAGGGCTTATACAAGACTTATGCTTATTCGACTAATACTTTACTCAAGACTCATCTTATACTTACTCAGAATTACACTTATGGAAGAATTTATTCTTATTCAGATCTTATACCATAGCACTCATTCTTATCCCTGTCTTATACTTATAAAGCAATCGTATCTATACTTATAGCAAACTTATTCTTATTCAGATTCATACTTATTCAGACATCTCCCAAAGGACATATACTAACTTCCTGGCTGACCGATACTTCATCTCCCGTAGATACATATTTATACTTATGTTCAGACACATACACTTATTATTTAGGTCTCCCAAATGACATACATATCTAACTTATACCGATACTTGTCTCAGACTTATACTTATTTTGATCTCCCATAGAGTTAAGTAATCCCATGCTTATAATGTATACTTAATCAGGTACTGGGTATTTATATTCATCTCGGGATCTCCCGTAGGGAGTTTACAGAACTTCTGGTTACTTATTCTACGAGTTGGTTAATTTGTTCGGAGGCACCGTTGGGTATCACAGATTACTTTAACGATAATCGGATTTGGCGGAACTTGACCTGCAGAGTACCAGTAAAGTACTACTTGACACTGTCATGATACCAACTTGTTTTCTGCATCATATCCCAACAAAGCCCCAGTTAAAGTATACCCATACTCACGTGAGTACCCGTAGGGTGGCCACGGAGCTTATCCTTATCCGAAACTATACCTGAGATAATTAGGTACTAAGGTGAATTAATTCGATACAGGAGCAATTTTAGGTACTTTTAACTTATATCATACAAGAGATACGCAGATTCGCATTTGTACACTGTGAGCTTCATCCTCATTCCTTTTACGGATCTTCTACTAGCCATGTAGTTTATTCTCGTATATCGGATTCATCTCAGAATGATTGAGCATATACATGTATCTGATTTATACATGTATTATAGATCTTATACATGTTCATATGAGTATATAATGGGAAACTCACTGGATCTTACATCGGTCTTATCGAACTTTTACTCACGAAGGTGACTTAGGTACGATAAGTTGGAACATATCATAATCATATTACATACAAGGTCGATCGTATCGATAGTAGATACATACCATATGACATTAGTCCATAACGTACAGATCACAATGTATACATATACCTTGGGCAACCTTCCAGTTACTTTAATCGGACTTTATACTTATTTTTATCAAGGGGACAGAACCACAGGTACTACCAGCTTATACTTCTTATTTTACTCTGATAATGGAGAGTAAATCTTTAGCCACGATCTTACCTGAACATCTATATCGGAGTACCGTAGGTACCACCGACTTTATACTTATCTCGGACCTCCCGTAGAGCTACAGAGTTTCTTTCTTATATAGACTTAAATATGCTGGTCATCTGACCCTCGTAGGAGCGCAGCTTAATCGCATACGTAAAGCGACTCCAGCGCATTCGGCTGTAACTTTAATCAGATACAGAAGTACCCGTAGGTACTACAGAACTTAAGCAGATACAGGAGAACCCCTAAGTACTACAGGACTTGTTCAGATGCAAGAGTACCCGTAGGTGCCCACGAACTTTAATCAGATATTGTGAGTACCAGAGGTACCACGTAACGTATACGAGGTACATTCAGATCTTTACAATTTGGTTCTTTATTCAAGAAATATCAGCGTCTATTCGACTACCATACCAACGGTAAGAAACGAGTGAGTGACGCATGTACAATAAGTACTGGGCTATACGATACAAGACGTGGTGCAGTAGCACCATATTGTAGACGGCTCGCTTCATCAAAGAATGTGAGGTCGTAGCACCAATGAGTGCCGGGGCACCCAACAGTATGTTTCCGAGCACCAATATGACGCCCAATTCATTCATCTCTTCACCCCTTAGGTAATGCATTTCATATGTCTTTCTTCAGAACTTATAACCTTTCTTAATCACATTCTATGATCACGACATTTTATCATTCATAATCATGTTCAAGTTCATATTTCGGGCCATTATGTTTCCATATCCGTTCTGAAGTTTCTGCAGTGTCATTCCATATGGCATTTCGCATACTTATACAAAGAATGTTTGATGTATTCACACATCATTCATGTATTCATGTTCCTCGATGAATCAACTTTGTTTTAGAAATATAGAATCATCTTAAACTTGATCATCCAAAACTGCTATGGCATTTTCATGCCAACTAGCCTACTTAATCGATTTATCCGAGGGACACTTGTAATATTCATTTTCCAACGCCTTGCATCAATATTTGGCACTGGTTCTTTGTACCCTTTAAATTTAAGGGTGCTAAGGATTCTCCTCCACCTGAATCACCTAAATCGGAGCACCAAACTCAAGATATATCCGAAACAACTCGGACTACTCTATGAACGATACTGATGCAGGAATTGACTTGCACATGACCCCACTTTGAGTGAATTTTTGGGCCACTTAGATTTAGAATTTGACGATGTCTATTTCTTTAGGTTTGGTTTTCCTTGAAGTCTATTTTAATTGACCACTTGAATCACTCAAATCGAATAAGAAATGAGAAAGTTATGGCAAACATAATTGTTGAATTAGAATAGGAGGAGAGGTGGATGGAGGATATTTAACTGGCACTTACAAAATGATAAAACGAACAGGTGCTATAATAATCTGGGTACTTGTAACACTCACCTCAGAATGTCTTAGACAGATGCAGACTCATTTTTCATATGATTTATTATCTAATTTACCCATTTAATACACATAAAAATTGACTCACTTATCTGGTAATCCCATTAATTATCTAATTACATATCTCACTCATGAATTTCCCAAACTGAAGGTGGTATTATCCACCTGTCAAAACATTGACAGATGATTATTTACTTTAAACTGAATTTATTTATTTAATAATTAACTATGAATCTGTGAAGATTTGAACCCGATGCTTATGCAGTCAATCATCTATTTCAAAATTTTTGTTAAGATAAACCCTAGCAAAACCCTAGGTTTGAGCAAGATAATCATCATACAAACCCAAAGATCCATTCCAAATCTCATAGAATTCATAATCAAGGTGAGTTTAAAATTTTTTCGGCTTATCTCCTGCTCTCCATCTTCTTCCCCTCTTCCCTTCTCCCCTTCTTTCTCCTCTACGGGTTCCTCACAAATGAGACCAATTTATCTTTAACCAGATTTTCTTAGGCCTTGTTTCAAATTCTCAAAACCCATTTTTGGGTTAAGTTTCATTATTTGCTTTAAGCCCATGTCCTTGCCATTTGTATTTCAATTTCTTTATTTCATTTCTGCCCCAAATCTTCTTAATCCATGTCTTTTATGTTGCCCCTTTTGGACAAATTACAATTTTTGTCCTTAAGTTTTGTAATCCTCTGTGTCTTCATTTCCATGTTTCGCATTTAACTTACGAAACATCTAAATTAGGCTTACAAAATACCCTCTAAACACGTCGAAACGACTCAGCAGATATTCTATTGCCATAATTCTCCTCTCTTACAAGAAATTCTGCCCTCGAATTCATAACTCTAACATGTGCATGTTCTGTATCAGATCCTTTCTTTTCATGTCTTTTACAGAAGCTGGAGCGTGACTTTCACTTAAGCCATCAAAGCTCCATCAGAACTACATCTCCTGTCTTAATCTTTCGAAGCAGGATTTGTACTTATTCATTCTAGTCGATATACAGGTGATGAAGACATCCGCGATTAGGCCAAACACTACCATGTAGGTACATCCTAATCGAAGACTCTTCCGTAAAACCCTAAACCTAGGCTCGATAATACCAACTTGTCACGCCCGAATCCCTGGCCCGACCATTGGCGGAACCGAACCGAGTTCCTGGGAAGTAGACTGGATCGACTCTTACCTGATTTTTTTTTTTTTAAAGTCGATCTGGTACCTGTGGGTATGGCCCACATCTTATAACATAATCAAAACATCATATACATATTAAAGAGCTACCACCGAAGTGGTGTCCATCAAAATCTGTATTATAACTGAAGTCCCATTTACAAATACAAAATCGTATTTTCACATTTACAAATCGTGAGCACTGAACTACATGTAGTGAACCTTACAAGTGTGTTAACTCATAGGCGGATGTTTGCCGATGTCTTCCCTGCACCTACGATTAAAACTGCCAAGCTTTACGCTTAGCGGGAAACATTTTATACGTAAACATAAATACGTATAACAAGAATGTGCATCGTAATATTCAAAGATCTGCTGATAATGAACTATACAATTACTTAGGCTTTATACAAGACTTATGATTATTCGCATTGACACTCAAGCCACGCCCGATTCCCTGGCCCAACCCGATCATGAACCAACTGTTTCTTTGGTGCGAAACCATATACTGGACTCTTTTTTTTTTTTTTTTTTTTTTTCATAGCTTAACTTATACCTGTGGGTATATAAATACCTCACAATCCAAAAGTCATTCACATATACAAAGGAACTACTAACGAGTGGTATCCATTCAAATCTCTACACATATGCTAAGTCCCAATTACTTATACAATTACTATACATGTACATATCTAATACAAACATCGAGATCATGAAAACGTTATCGTGAGCACCTATCTCCTCGAGATGGCCCAACCGTGGAATGTCCTGGTCCTCTTTATCTCCTCTTCAAGACCTACACCCGATTGAACACTCGCGGCTAGTTTTTACGCTGGGAACATATAGACAAGAATTTACCAATAACAAACTCACTACTATCTTTTTTACATTTGCTAATATTTTCTTATATAATTGAAGTTTATTTATAGAGTTAATTATTCAACAATCCAACCTTTCTTCTCTCTCTTCTTTCTCTCTGCTCAACTCCGAGAAAATAACATTTCAGAGGGTAATGTAGCCATGCCTTTCAAGTACAGGCAAGAGGTTTATACACACTATGGGAACAGTGCATCAACAACTATACATGTAGATTTATCCTTTCAGATTCCATATCACTTATCCCATGTGTCATGTCTTTTACAATTTTTCAATTCATATTCTTTCTACGTATGGCATATCATATCACATTCAAACAAACTTATATATACAATGGCAAATCTAAACATATCAAGTCATATTAGATATTACAGTGGTCAAAATCGATCTAATACCAATACATATTAGACTCATTTACTTATCAACTTGGCCCTTAATTAAATCCCTTGTTGTACTACATTTCATGTTCCTAGATGCCCGTTTAAATTCCTTGTCATCGCTTATTAAATTCTCACAGTGTCGCGACCCGATCCCTTAACTTGACCTTGCCATGGATCCAAGCTAGAGCCCGGTTTACTCGACGCTTTTGTTAGTAATAGTGCTTCAGGCCTATTGAATGACATGATATTTTGCCTATTTATGAGAATTTATTATTATGATGATTTGTTTACTTATTATATATACTGTCCTTGAATAATATTATTAATTATTCTAAAATGTCCCTAATCTGCTATCGTTATGGGAATAATAATGAATTAAGATTAGTATAAGTTTGATTGATATTCATGGATGAATATGTGTATGAGATACAAGAATCAAATTTATATCTATTTGTTGAGAACAAATATTGGGACAAGACTGCCTTGAGATTAATACATGGATCAAAGTCATAAGTTAATCTCTAATAGTTGTGTCATTGAACTTTCGACCGATCGCTTATAGTTCTCAAACATAAGGAATGTCAGTTTTGATATAATCAAACGTTGTCTTTGATCGGATGACTATAAAGGTTATACTTGAACATAATAAGAATTATGTAGTGAGATATGAGCGATTAAGATGGAATTTGTCCCTCTTATTATAAGAGAGATATCTTCTGTGGTCCCCGACAATCGGGAGACTGAGAAATGCATGAGTCGTGCTCAAATGAATTGATAGAGATCACTGTCATTTGTTTAGTCGCTTCAATTGGGTTTCTTTGTGTAATCAAGATAGTAGAACGACATATAAGGTTGACTTTGTCCATGCCTATATTCTCGTCAAGATATCATGGCACAAAAGGATTATGTACTAGCTATATTAAGGTCAGTTTCGATCATGAGCTTTCATTTAACTCGGGGTATGTCATAATGTTCTCGCTTAGAGGCCACTTATGACTCAGAGGATCAAAATGTGATTTGGGCCTACCGCCAATGCTAATTGGAACCTATAGGGTCGCATTACTAAGAACAAATAATAACGTTGTGTTTTCACTCTCTATAATAAATTCATTTATTACATAATAAGCTTATGGTTTTAATAAATTCGCGATTACATAATCGTTATGGTTTTCTCAGAATAAATCTTTTTTGCTTCTATTACATAATCTGTTATGGCTTTTCTCTGTAATAAATTCATTTATTACATAATCCGCTTATGATTTTCGTAATAAATTGCTTATTACATAACTGTTATGAATCACGTTATGGTTAAATATTTAATTAGTTTCCTCATCGATAAGGATTTGAATTTAAATTATTATTATTTAAAAGTGTTTTAAATATATAATAAATCTATGTTTGATCGAAACCCTAGAAGACTTATATAAATATATATGTGGAGACATATATGTTTATGTGTGTGGTTGTCTTTCACAAAGTGAACCAACCTTAAAAATGTAGAGAAAGAAAAACCCTAATTTCGCTTTCTTTGAGAAGACGAAATCGAACTAGCATTCAAAAGATCGCTTATTTTTGTTCAGTGGATACTTGCAGAGTGGTGGTGGTCGCCGTAAAGGCAGCACTCTTTGAAGATCCGAATAAAACCAAGACGAAACTGAAGGCTTGACGAATCGATCTACAAGAGGTAAGTTTCGCTTTTTACTCCTCTTCGCTTTTTATGAAACGATGTGATCTTTGTGGTTAAGGGATAAAATTTTTATAAATTCCGCTGCATTTATGTTCCACCAGAGCTCTGATATTCATCCCCAACCCAAATCGCTAATCAGAACATTTGTTTCATTTTATTAAATTTTATTCAAAAGTGTCGCGAATCGAACTCGACTTGACCTCGGTCATGATCCAAGTTAGAGCCCTATTACCCGACATTTTCAATTATCTTTCCAAAACATGTTGTTTATGTTATTCTATTTAGACCTTTAATTAAGAGAAAGCACTTTTCGGCAAACCCATGACCATTTCACATACAAATTCAAAAGACCCATAACATTCACTTTTAACAAAAATGCATTTACAAAACAATCTCTTTATACTGTATCAAGCAGTAATGTAAAATACTTATACAAATACACTTTTCAATACCATCATTTCGCTTTTCGATTTGTGATTTCACATATAACTATAGAATTGACATTCATGACAGATTCAGTTGTTGAATCCTGTCTGTATGTCATTCAGTAGCAATGTGATCTCACATTCAATATCACCGTTTCACATATGGCTATAGAATTCGACATTCACGACAGATTCAGTTGTTGAATCCTCGTCCCGTTTGTCATCTCAGTAGCAATGTGATTTCGCATTTTACAAAGATGATTCACTTTAACTATAGAATTGACATTCATGACGTATCGCTGTCGAATCCTCGTCTGGTTTGTCATTCAAGAGGGCAATGTGATTTCAAGATTTAATAATTTCCAGTACCTTCTACGATCACCTGTACTGTGAACTCGCCATGTTGGTCATTCAATATCACATTTCAAATCGTTTACTTTTATGCGCAATTTCACTTATTGTTCAAATACATGCACACATGCATATTTATGACAAACATTTCGAATAATAATGATTCAAATCATTATATATAAACTTATATATATTTCACAAATAGCATTCATAACCGATCACAATCACATTTCAATTTCCAATTTCAATTTCGTATTATCTTTTCAAAGATATACTCAATCTATATACTTATTTCATATGCTCATTCATAAATTCATTTACGTATACTCTATTCACGTATACCATTCATACACTCATTCACATATTCCATTCATGTATACTCATTCATGTATACTCATTCAGAATTCATTTACGTATACTTATCTCATGTATACTCCTATCTTTTGTTATTATTCTTCGGTTATATGTGATAATAATCATATATCACTTAACCACATTATGTAAGTTCATGACATATTGCCTCATAGTTCACAATCATGTTTCTCAATTCGTTTTCATTTTAATTCTTCCATAATCATTTTCTATGTTTCCATTAACACATCTTTACATTTTCTATTTTCTACATTTTTCCTTGCTTCATGCCTATTTACATATGGCACTTCATGATTTTTGTGAAGTATGATGTATGTGAATCACACCTGTTCATATTCTTATTCCTCTACGAATTCACTTTACTGTAATCTAATCAATCCAATCGACTATCCAAACTATAGCTTATGGCATTTTCATGCCAAACTACTCTGGCTTACTCCTGACACACTTAGCAAACAGTCTGTATTTACTAATTTTTCCGGGATCTTAACTTCATGTTTAATTCTAGTTCCTTGTACTATTTTAAATATAAGGTGCTATGGTTCTATTCCACTGAATCATCCATTTCGGAGCAATCGAACTCAAGTTACGTCCAAACAACCCGACTACTCTATGTTCAAACTGAAATCAGAATTTGCTTTCTGCACATGGCCCCACTTTTGAGTGAATTTTTAGGCCACTTAGGATCAGAATTATGATACCTATTCTTTAATTTTGTTCTTGAAGTCTATTTTATGTAGCCACTTGAATCACTCAATCGGATAAGAAATGAGCAAGTTATGGCCAAAATACGAAAAACTGGTCAAAATTGGAAATCAGAATTAGGAGCCAGATCGGTACATGTCTACCATGTACCTAAGACAAGCTGGCCAAAAACGACTGTGGTAACGACAATATGTACCAGTACATGTTCAAGTTGTACCGGTACATGTCACCCGAAATGCCCAAAATGTGTGTTTTTCTCCCATTTTTCCATATTTTTCATCCCCAATCAACTCTATACCTCATAAACACTTCAAGACCACTTCAAATTCATCTTATGATCTCTTTTCTACTCAATTTATCATTCAATTTCATGTCTTTCTTCAAAACTCTTTCATGAATTCCTTCAAAATCATTCTAATATGGGTCACAACCCATATACAAATCAACATGATGATTATTTGGGGTTTATTCCCAAACCACAGCTCGATTACTTGTTATTTAACATGTATCAATCATTAAGAAGAAGGATTTTATACTTATCTTGAGTCATTTAGAGTTTTTCAACCCTACCTACAATAAATCTTTGATTAGGGAAGAAATCTAACAAACCCAGATTTGGAACTAAACTTCTAGAATCCATACAAAATCCATGTGATCCATCTCTGAAATCCAAGTTCGTACTTTCGGATTAGTAGTTCCATTACCTTGGCTTGCTTGGCTTCTCCATAACCTCCCTCTTTCTTCTTCTCTTCTTCTTACTTCTTCTTCTCTTCTCTCCTTCTCTTCTCTCTCCCTCTCACGGTTCTCTCTCTCAAATGAGACCACTTTTTGGGGTCTTATCTCATGTTTGTTAAGGCCATGTTTGGCCAAGACAAGAAAACCCATTTTTTTAACACTTTTCTCATTTTTGCCCTTAAGTTTCTCTAATTGCATCTTGGTCCCCCCATTTCTCTCTTATTTCTATTCCAACTTTCTCAAATCTAATAATGGCATACAAACTTCTTGATTTATACCTTTTATGTCCTCAAGTGGTAAATTCCATATTTACCCTTGACTTTATTATTAATTCCGGGTCTCTCGTTTTATTTCCGAAAAATTCCATTTAGCTTATAATATACCACTGAACAAGTCCAGCATTAGGGTAGTATATTTCGAGATATTACAAATACTTATCACATTACGATCTTATACTTACTCGGGGAATTACACTTATGGCAGACTTATCCTTATTTGGATCTTATACTCATAGCACTCATTCTTATCCTGGTCTTATACTTATAACAATCGTATCTTATACTTATAGCGAGACTTATTCTTATTCAGATCTTATACTTATTCAGATCTCCCCGAAAGGACATATCGTGAACTTACATCGGAGCGATACTTATCTCGTAGGATACATATTTATACTTATGTTTGTATCGGACATATACTTATTTGGTCTCTAAATGACATACATATGAACTTATGCGATACTTGTCACCGAGGACTTATACTTATTTTGATCTCCCATAGGAGTTACGGAACCTAGCATACGAGAGGTGCCAATCGGGTATGGGTGTTATATCTATCTCGGATCTCAGGTAGGAGTTTGAGGAAGCTTTATCTTTGATACGGGTTTACAACTTTGTTCGAGAGTGCGAAGGTATCGCGAGAGATTCTGGCATTATCTTGGATTCGCGGAACTTAATCTTATACGGGAGTACCCGATGAAACCTTGCTTGATCAGTGTGCGCTCACGATGCTGACTTGTTTTGGTATCATATCCCAATAAACCCTAGGTTAAAGTATACATACTCATGCACGGAATTGCAAGTAGGTACTCTGAGTTTATCCTTATCCGAAACTTATACGGAGATACCCGTAGGTACTACAGAAATTAATCTGATACAGGAGTACCCGTAGGTACTTCAGAACTTATATTTATACAGAGATACTTGGTATCTTGTACTTGTACTACAGAGCCTATCCTTGTCTTACGGATCTTCTACTTGTACTACAGAGTTTATTCTGGTATATCGGATCTTATCCTGGTATTACGGAGCATTTACATGTATCTCGGATTTTATACATGTATTACATATCTTATACATGTCTTACAGAGTATATACTTGTCTTACGGATCTTATACTGGTCTTACTGAACTTATTCTTGTACGAAGGTACCCGTAGGTACGATAAGTCGGAACAGATCATAATCATATTACATACAAGGTCAGATCAGACGTATGTAGATACATACCAGATATGGACATTAGTCCATAGCGGTCTGAGATCTATGATTACATATCACGAATGCTTAGTAGTTACAAGCGGACTTTGACTTATTTTACCGTCTGAGGTACGTAAGGTACTCACAGAGCTTATACTTATTTCTTGTCTGAGTACCTTTAGGTACCCTACTTTGGACTTATTCTTGTTTTTCTGGAATGCGGGTACTGTAGGTACTGCGAAGTTATGCATTCGGACCTCGAAGTAGATTCTGAGTTTCTTCTTATACGGGACTTAACGGGCTTATTATCATTCGGGACTCCGTAGGAAGATTTACGAGCTTAATCGGATACGAAGTACTGCCAGGTACTACGAGGCAATCGGATACGGGTACGAAGTAGGTACTACATAACTTTAAGAGATGCAGGGAGTACCCCTAGATTGCTACGGGACTTGTTCGGATGCGAGGAGTACAGAAGTAAGTACCACGAAGCTTAATCGGATACGAAGTCTCGTAGGTACCCTGGAGCAGATCTGAGGTACATTCGGATCTTACACTTATTCTTTATTCAGTGTCTTATCATATGTCTATCTGACTACCTATACGGTGAAATGGTAGGACGGTACAATAAGTACCCGAAGGTGCGATCACGATCTTGGGGTCGCGAAGTAGCGCACCATCACAGGGACATGCACGCCCCGCCTTGGCGAGTGTCGTAGCACCCAGCGGGGAGTCTTGGAAGCACTAACGAGTCTTGGGAGCACCAAAAAACTAAGGCGATCCACTCCATTCATTCTTCGGTCCTAGGTAATTGATTTTCATATGTCTTTCAAGAACTTATAACCTTTCTTAATCATTCTATGATCCGCAGAAATTTTATCATTCATAATCATGTTCGAGTTAGTATTTCGGTTCGTTTCATGTTTCATATCCTATTCAGGTTTCATGCCTATTCCATATGGCATTTCAGATACTTATACAGGAATACTGATGTATTCATTCATCATTCATGTATTCATGTTCCTCGATGAATCAAATTTACTTAGAAATATGAATTATTCCAATCGGATCATCCAAACTCAAGTTATGGCATTTTCATGCCAACTAGTCGGTTTTGCCAATTTATCCGAGGGGCAGTTGCAATATTCATTTTCCAATGCCTTGTATCCATATTTGGCACTGGTTCTTTGTACTCCTTTAAAGTTAAGGTGCTAAGGATTCTCCTCCAATTTGAATCACCTAAATCGAGACAGAAACTCAAGATACGTCGAAACAACTTCCGGTTACTCTATGAACGATGCGTCACGAGAATTGACTTGCACATGACCCAGCTTTGGGTGAATTTTTGGGTCATGATCAGGGTGACGATGTCTATTTCTTTAGGTTTGAGACCTCCTTGAAGTCTATTTTAATTGGTCACTTGAATCCTCCATCGGATAAAGTAAGAAAGTTATGGCTAAAATACGAAAACTGAGGTCGAAACTGGGAGCAGACGACGGGTGTACGGTACACCTGAAAGTGTACACACATACACTTTGGCCAAATGACCATAACCAAATGTGTACCATTTCTGCAAGCTCAAAGTGTACCGGTACACTTCACCCGAAAATGCCCAGAATGTGTGTTTTTCACCCATTTTTCCATAATTTGATACCCAATCAACTCTACACTTCAAACACACATAAAAAACACTTCAAATTCACCTTGTAATCTCCTTTCTATTCAATTCATCTTTCAATTACATATCTTTCTTCAAAATTCTTTCATGAATTTCTTCCAAAACCCTTCTAATATGGGTTGGCCATCCTCAAGCAAAACATGAATATTATTGGGTTTGCTCTAAACCCCTAACTCATTCCTTACAATTAACCATGAATCCATCCTCCAAAGGAAGATTCCATAACCATCTTGTGCAGTATAGGGTTTTACCCACCTTACTTTCCAAAATTTTGGAGTTAGATAAAACCACCCCAGCAAAACCCTAGGTTTTGAGCAAGATAATCATCCATCTCGCCCAAAGATCCATGCCCAAATCTCATGAGGAATTCATAATCAAGGTGAGTTTCCATACCTTTTTGGCTTGATCTTGGCTCCTCCATCTTCTTCCTCTTCCTCTTCTTCTCCCCTTCTTTCTCCTCTACGGGTTCCTTCCACAAATGAGACCAATTTGGTCTTTAAATCCAGATTTTCTTAGGCCTTGTTTGGCCCTCAAAACCCATTTTTGGGTTAAGTTTCATTATTTGCTTTTAAGCCCATAACTCTTGGCCATTTGTATTTGATTTCCTTTTATTTCATTTGGCCCCAAATCTTCTTAATCCATATCTTTTATGCCCCTTTTGGACGAAATTACGAATTTTGTCCTTAAGTTTCCAACCAGCTTTGCAGTTCACCGTTTCCATCATTTCGCATTTAACTTGCGAAACATTCAAATTAAACTTACAAAATACCTAAACATGTAACGACGGGGTATATTTCGAGTGTTACACGATAACTCAATTTGTTAAGAGCCACGTAGCTTAGTTCAATAAGAGCCCAATGGCTTCGGTTTGTTAAAACCATGTGCTTTCAGTGTCAAAACCCGCGTGCTTCGGTTAATAAGAGCCCGGTAGCTCAATTTGTTAAGAACCCGCGTGGCACGGTTCGCCCGAAACCACGTAGCTCAAAAGTTAAAAAGAAGTCATGAAGCTCGGTTCAATAAGAGCCCATTACTTCGGTTGTAAAGAGCCACGTAACTTAGTTCAATAAGAGCCCATTGCTTCCGGTTGTTAAAACCATGCTTTCGATTCAATAAAACCTAGTAGCTCGGTTGTTAACGACACATGGCTCCAGTCGTCCAAAAGCCACGTGAAAACAGTTGATAAAGCCCGGTAGCTCGGTGTGTTAAGAGCGTAGCTGGTTTGTTAACAACCCGCACGCTGCTTCCGGTCGTCGAGAGCCATGTGGCTCGATTGATAAAAGCCCGGTGGCTTTCGGTGTATTTAAGAGCCACGTGGCTTCGATTACGTCGAACCCGCAGCCAGCTCAGCACAGCCTAAGCGCACAATAGCTCAGTTATTAAAAGAGCTTAATAGCACGGAAGCCTCGCAGCCTAGGTTGTAAAATAAGATGGTAAAGAAGACGAAAGGTCCAAAGGGTATAAAGGCAAATATTCGCAGATTGACAAAAATTAGGGTCAGCATTATAGAAGTCCAAGGCTTAGAGCCCGAAGTTAGCAGAATAAGCAAAAACTATAGGGAAAAGCCTAAATGTCTGATGCAAGACTCTGAGCAGCCTCAGATATCCAAACCTCCAAACCATGTAAGTCAGAAGGTGAAGTCCCAACGACCGAGCATGCAGAGCCTCAATCTCAGGATCACCAGGGAGAGGAACAGAGCTGGGGGCATTTGAAAACACCACGGGGTCCGCTTCGTCGTTAGAGTCAAATTCATACGCCTCCCCTCGGTGGAGCAGAAAGTTAAAATCATTCGGGGAAAACCTTAGCGACCTTGCGGCGAAAAGCGAAACCGAGGCCCACAAAGTACGACCACAATCTGGCTTTCGACCAAATGCCCTTTCCTTGACTGGCAGGCTTCCACGCCTGCGAAGATCTCCGCGAAGCGTGGCACTCCTCGATTAGGCTTCCACTTAGGAGCTCACGGCCGCCGGAAGCCTCTTGGGTATTTCGGCTTATGTTGCTGGCTTTGATGCGCAGCTCGTCCCAGACCATTTGTAGCTCGTCCCTGGCTACCTGCAGCTCATCCATGACCACCCGCAGCTCGTCCTCGGCAACCCTCAGCTCGCCTCGAGCTTTCTTTTCTTTATCTTCAGCTCGTGCTTTTCATGATTGTGGGTGTCGGGTGATTCATACTTCCACGACATCCTCGGTAAGGCGGCGCATCAGGAGCTCGAAGAGGTGGCCTTCTCGGAAGGTCGAGGAGGCCTTGGCTTTATACGCTTTCACTGCTCTAGCAGAGCCCTCGGCAAAGTTGGCCCTCCTCGCCAAGCTTTTAGTATAGATAGCCATCTGCAGAAACGAGATAAAATTAATGGACAGTTTGAAACAACGGTAGAATGAACAAATAAGGGCGTCTGGACATACGGTGGCCACTCCCTGAAGCGATAAGGCCAAAGCCTCCTCAATGGACATGGCATCCCTCAGCCCTCTTGGTCAGTCCGTAGGATGGATGATCTAGCCAGACAATGAGCTCATAGTTAGTGCTTGTGGTCTCATCCAGCCATTAAAGCAATCACCTCGACCTCCGATGTCGTAGGAGGAAGCTTGTGTTTTGCTTTGTAAGACCTGAGAAAATTCCAATTTTCTGAAAAAAGGCAAAATGGTAATTGCGGTCAAAACCTGAAATTTTTCTAGATCTCGGATGACGAAACGGACTTCACAGTTGGAATCGTCTCGCGAAATCTAGCTACCACGTCGAATTTCGTCGAATTCCGAGACAGTAAGAATTTCACGTTTTTCGAGGCACCAAGTGCCGTAAAACGACTCGTGAAAGACATGTGATATGACAAAAGTCACCTACTACATCTACATGTACTCATGTGACACGTGTTGCATGATTAGAGAGATGATGGAGATGAATGGCTTAGATTAAGCCATGTGTCAAAAGTCACTTAAAAAGGGACATAGATGGAATTAATGAAATGTTAAATGAATAAGACAATGGGCAAATAGTTTTCTTCTTCATTTTGAGACACAAATCGGCAGTGAGGTGCAGTGGGCTGAGATTTCAAGTTTTAGAGAGAGAGAAAGCTACTTTTCTCTAGATTTCCAGCCGTTCGGACCGTCGGTTCGCTTCGGGCCAAGAAGTAAAGTTGTTCTACGCGGCGAGGGCTACGCGTGGACACTGATTTGGTGGAGTTCCGACAACTCCAAGAGGTAGGGATCTTTTCCTACTTGTGTTATTCTTTGGCTAAGAGCCATGTAAATGGTTAGGGATGATGAGGCTTGGTTGGCCAGTAAATTCGGTCTCATGGCTTTGAACCAAGTGGGAAAATCCTATTTGTGTGTGGCCGTGAGCAGTGCCAGCAGGGAAATTTCTGTTCACGTGATTTTAATTAATTTTGGTAATGGTTGAGTGATTCAAAATGAATTACTTGTGGTGTTAATTAACCCTATAGAGCTAATTTTGGTGTTATTGATGTGAATTTAATAACGAAATTGTGTGAATTAATTATGTTAATATATACATGTTTACATATATTAGTATGAATATTTTAGGATTGTCATATAATGCATTCCATGTACCTTTGGGAGCACTAGAATATTAGGAGTGAGTGCATGACATGAAAACGAAAGAAAAGGAAAACTGTTTGTGAAAGGAATTTCGACGGAAGATTTTCCGGAAAATTGTGTTGGGAGATTGTCCAACAATTCACGTCGGAGGGGCCTATGAATTGTTTCGGAGGGTTATCCAACATATTCACCTCAGAAGGTTGTCCAATAAATTTACGAGCCTCGGTAATAAGTTTTCGAGAACAAAAAGCTTTTGTTTTGAAAACTAGATATTTTACTTGCATTTAGCTTAGGCATGTGTGAGGGAGTCGGTGAGGACTCGAGACATGGGATTGGGCATGTAGACCTTCAAGTAGGATCATGTATTTGCTTGGATGTGTTTGTTTGTCATGACATGTGCACTTAGGTGAGGAGTAACCTATGTAGGAAATTATCACTATTGGGCTTTGCTTACCCTGTCGAGGGATCACTATTTCAAGTACAGGGAGAGTACAGGAGGACGACGCTCACTAAAGGCCGCTTTTTAAAAGAAAGCCGACATGTGGCTTTGACATTTTCATTTTGTATAACATGTATTGGAATTGTAAATTTTAATATATGTTTGAAGTAAGAGTCATGTAATAACTCTTGAACTATGTTATATAGTTGACATGAATATTGTGAGTATTGATGCATGGGCCCAAGTTGTAACACCCCGAAATATACCCTAACAGTTTTCGAACATGTTTAGGGTTTAATAAAAGTTAAATATGAATTTTCGGAAATAAAGCGAAACGGAATTTGCCTGAGGTAAATCAAGGAGTACATATGTAATTTTCCAAGGGGCATATAAGTCATAAAATAAGAGGCTATGGGTTAAAAAATGAAATATACCTAACTTTGTTGCAAAAAGAAGAACTTAGGACTAAAAGTGAAATAAATGGAAACTTAACCCCCAAAAAAAATGGGTTTGGGAGCCAAACATGGCCCTAAGGAAATCTTTGATTTAAGACCCGAATTTGAGTGCCGTTTTGGGGAAAAACGGCGTGGAGAAGAAAGAAGGGAAGGGAAGAAGGAAGAAGAAGAGAAAGAAAGAAAGGAAGAAGAAGAAGCCAAATTTAAGGTATGGATCTTTGGAGTTTGTATGGAGATTATAAATTTTAATAGGTTGTGTATATTTGGACCATGGTAGGGATTTATGGTTTTCAAACCTAGGGTTTTCGGTTAGGATTCATCCCAACCTAGACTCCTTGAGTATGGTTGGTAAAACCACTAATGGTACGAAAGAGTATGAAATCACTCAGCTACTGAGTTGGATTCATGGTTTTTGAATTTCAAGTAATGGAGTTTGGAGTTTTAGAACAAGCCTAATTGAAATCACTTATGTTTGGTTTATGTATAGGTTATGACCCATATTAGAAGATGTTTTAGAGACGATTCATGAAGGTTTGAAGTAAGATAAGTATTAAGAAGATGATTTGAGTAAAATAGAAGGTTCTGAGATGGATATGGAGTGGTTTTTTGATGGTGTATTGAGTATTGAGTTAGTTTGAGTGGAAATATATGAAAAATGGGAGAAAAACTCTCTGGGCATTTTTCGAGAGATGGTACCGGTACCAAGCGGTGGTACCGGTACCATAAGTGTTACGTTGGTGGTGCAGAGTACTTAGTTGGTACCGGTACTTGATGTATTTTGAGCGGAGTATTAGTATTTGTATGCTTGGTCATTTCTTATCCGATTTAAGTGATTCAAGTGGCTAATTAAACTAGACTTCAAGAAAAACAAATCTCCCTGAAATAGGTACCTTCAAATTATGACTCTAGATGGCCTAGAAATTCACTCAAAGTGGGGCTATGTTCAAGCAAATTTCTGGTTCTGTTTTGAACATAGAGTAGTCTCGGTTATTTAGGACATATCTTGAGTTTTGGTGCTCCGATTTGGGTGATTCAAGTTGGAGAAGAACTCTTAGCACCTTAGCTTCAAATGAGTACAAAGAATGAGTGTCAGATACGAAGTTAAGACCCTTGAAAATGAGTATTTCAAACTGTCCCTAGTGTAATATGGGCAAAATGACTAGTTTGGCATGAAAATGCCATAACTTGAGTTTGGATAATTCAATTGGAATGATTCCAATTTCTAAGTAAAGTAGATTCATAGAGGAACAAGAATACATGAATGATGCGTGAATACATAGGTGTCATACCGTACAAGTATATGAAATGCCATATGTAATATGCATGAAACAGGAAAAATATAGGAAATGCAATATGTATAAATGTGTCATGAAACATGAATATGATATGAAACATGAAAACGAACTTAAACATGAACATGAACATGAAAGGCAATATGTCATGAATACATAATGTGGCTAAGAATGCCCTAATTATTCTGTAAGAATAAAAATAGATTATATATAATTATTATCACATATAATTGTAGAACTGCCTAAGACCAGATATGGAATGACACGACACCTGCATTGCACATTGGCTTGAGGCACGTGTAATCTTGATGCTCTCACGATTAATGCAATGACACTCTCGGCCGTGCTTTGGCACAATAGTACTTAGGTGTAACACCCCGAAATGTACCATAGTAGTTTTCGGACTTGTTTAGGGTATATTATAAGCTAAATGGAATTTTTCGGAAATAAAATAAGAGACCCGAAATGAATATTAGAGACAAGGAGTAAAGTGGTCATTTACCACTTGAGGGACATAAAAGGCATAAATCAATAAGTTTATATGCAATTATAGTTTTTGAGAAAGATGGGATGCGGATAATATTTATAAGTTATATTGAGATTAATAAAGAGAAAGAGTAGAAAGCTAGCAAAAATGGGAAAAGAAGCCAAAAATGGGTTTTTTATTGTCTTGGCCAAACATGGCCTTAAGTCAAAACAAAAATCTGGATAAAAGCATTTGGTCTCTCATTTTGAGAGACCAAAAAACGTAAAGAAGAAGAAAAGATGAAAAGAGGAAAAGAGAGAAGAAGAGGAAGAGGAAGAGAAGAAGAAGAGAAGAGAAGAGAAGAAGAGGGAGGAGCCAAAAAGGTATGGATTCTATGATTTTTGGTATGAATATTACATGGAAAGTGAGGATCTTATGGTTTTGTATGGAAGTCTAGGAAATTTTATGAGTTCCAAACCTAGGGTTTAGTTAGGAATTGATCCTAACTTTAGGTTTGAATGAAATTGAGTTGAAAAACTCTAGCTTGGTTAATATAAGTATGGAATCCTCCCTTTTAGGTTGGATTCATGGTGAAATTGAAAGCAATTGAGTTAGGGTTTAGAACAAACCCTAACTAATCTTCATGTTTGGTTTGTGTATGGGTTATGACCCATATTAGAATGGTTTTGGGGAGAAATTCATGGAAAAGTTTTGAAGAAAGATAATAAAAAGATGAATTGAGTAAAATTGAGATTACAAGATGAATATGAAGGGGTTTTGAGGTGTATATTGAGTATTGAGTGGATTTGGGTGAAAATATATGGAAAAAGGGAAGAAAAACCCACATTCTGGGCAAATTTCGAGAACCTGTACCGGTAGTGTTCTGTTTTTCTATTTTGACCAGCGTTCGTATTTTGGACATAACTTGCTCATTTCTGATCCGATTTGAGTGATTCAAGTTGCTGGTTAAAATAGACTTCAAGGAAAACCAAACATCTTGAAATAGATACCTTCAAATTTTGATTCTATGTGACCCAAAAATTCACTCAAAGTAGGGCTATGTTCACGCCAATTTATGGTTCGGTTTTTGAACATAGATTAGCCCCGGTTGTTTAGGACGTAACTCGAGTTTCGGTGCTCCGATTTGGGTGATTCCAGTTGGAGATGAACCCTTAGCACCTTAGCTTCAAATGAATACAAAGAACCAGGGTCAGGTATGAAGTTAATCCTCCTGAGAAATGAGTATTACAAACTGTCCCTAGTGTAATCGGTAAATTGACTAGTTTGGCATGAAAATCACGTAAGCTTTTAGTTGGATGATCAATTGGGAATGATTCCAATTTCTAAGTAAAATAGATTCATAGAGGAACAAGAATACATGAATGATGTGTGAATACATAGTATTATACTGTGCAAGTATATGAAATGCCATATGTAATAGTAACATGAAAATATAGAAATGCAATATGTATAGCCGTGTTCATAACATGAATAGAATATGCGAAATATGAAAACGAATCAAAACATGAACATAAACATGAAAAGCATTATGTCACAATCACGTAACGCCGACAAGATACATTATGAGTCTCTGAAAGACATATGATCATGACTACCTAGGACCAAAGAATGAATGATGACGCTTTGATCGCTGCTTCAGCAAGACTCGCCTGACACAAGGCTTCGCACTCCCCGGCCCCGATTAGTACTTTGCATTTTAATTAGTACTTCTAAGATCTCGTTAGTTGATTTGGCACTCCCGTCCCGATTAGTACTTACTCCTAATAGTGCTACTAAGACTTATCCCGATTACAGTTAATGACTGCCTGCACTTGGCATCTCGTCGGTGCTACGCACCTCAGCATCAGATTAAAATCTTCCTAGTACTTATCAGGCCGCGACCTACTCATTTCTTTATGATCGTCGTGCAGTCAAATAGTTATATGATAAGACTTTGAATAAAGAATAAAAGTAAAGATCTGAATGTACCCACGAGTATCTCTCCAGATCTGTTATAGCACCACGTACTCGCACAAGCAAATCCTCCCAGAGTACCCACGCACTTCCATTGGTGAAAGTGAAGGAGAAATTCCAGAAATACATACAAAAGAGTACCCACGGTACTCCGTATATACTGAATCAGAGTACCCACGGGCACAGATTAGTAAAAGAAGCATAAGTTCCATAAAATACATAAGTCCAAAGAATACCTACTTCGTACTCCGTATAATGAATCAGAGTACTCCATGGGTACTCCGCATCGTAAAATAAGCATAAGTCTCCGGTATCACAACATAAGTCCGCAAGTACTCCACGGGTACCCAGATAATGAATCCTCAAGAGTACCTACTTCGTAATTCAGATAATGAATCAGAGGCACCCATGGGCAATCCATACCTAAAGATAAATATAAGTTCCATAGCACTACTGCATCTCGTGATCTACAGAAAATGAGAGTTAAGTTCCTGTGAAGACTCACTCGCACTGCATCGATAAAATAAGTACAAGTTTTATAAAGACTCCACTAGCACCCTATTGGTAATATAAGCATAAGTTCCGCAGCACCTACTGGGCACTTCCGTACTCCAGAAATAAGTACAAGTTCCCAGAGTACCCACGAGCACCCAAAGATCGGTAATATAAGTATAAGTTATGCAAGACTCACGGGTACCTCCGTGACGGGTAAAATAAGTATAAGTTACGAGAACCCACGAGCACTCGTGATCGCAAAATAAGTACAAGCTCCGTAGCACCCACGAGTACTCCGTATTGGCAAATAAGCATAAGTTCCATAATATAAGTATAAGTCCAAGAGTAATCTACTTACTGCATAATGAATCAGGTAGTACCTACGCACTTTTGTACAAGAATAAGCTCCATATAAGATCCAAGTACAAGAATATGTCTGTATTACCAATATAAGATCCAACTACAAGAATGTTTTGTATATACAAGGATAAGTCTCAGAATATTTATGGGTACCTTTGTATCTGAGTAAATTATGTAGTACCTACGGGTACTTTTGTATAAGTATAGGTTATGTAGTACCTACAAGTACCGCTGTATAAGCTTCGGATAAGGATAAACTCAATAGTACCTACGGTACTTCAATATAAGGATAAGTTCAAGAATACCAAAGATCGCCCAGAATAACTCTGGTAGAGCACCACAGACCTCCAAACAAATGTAATCCCATAGTATAAGTATAAGCCTCAATCTGCCGTTTCAGAGCTCTCAACTAAGATATGATGATGTATGATGAGCACGGATAAGTACCTCCCATCTAAGTATATATAAGTTCGCATCAGATATATGAATCTAATAAATATGTATCCTACTAGAGATCGGGAATAAGAATAAGTCCGCTACGAGTGTGTTCTGAAAGGGCAGTAAGATCTGAATGCTATAAGTATAAGTTCGGCTATGAATAAGTCATTAAGTGTAAGTTCCGAAAAGTATAAGATTGCTATAAGTATAAGTTCGGCATGGAGATAGGATCTCGAACAAGCATAAGTTTGTTAAGTAAGATAATATGTATAAAATATGTGATATGAATTCTCAAGACTCGATATCCATATCGTTATATGTTACTTCAGGATTCAAAGATAATGCACGTTTCAGATAATAGGTTCCCACTAAGCGTAGTTAGCACGCTTTGAATCATGTAGGTACGGTAGAAGATGATCTGAAACATCCATTCAACGCCAACATTAGTAAGGGTTCATCATGAGGTCTCAGTTCAATATGTAATTGCAACGAAAAGTGCGCTTTGTATATGTAAATTGAATTTTAAAGGTATGTATATTATATTTGATTCTCATATAAAAAAAACAGAAGAGTTTCAGATAATGGTCTGCGCTCAACGCTTCGATCCGCTTAATCGAGTCTGACTAGAACGGGGTGTGATATTCTGATCATTAAGATTTAAGATTTCAATTAGTGCGACTAAGACTCCTCCAGATCGTGTTTCAAGACAATAAGATTTGCATCTCCGATTAGCATTCAACACTCCGACAGTGCGACGACACTCTCCCACCGTTTTCGCACTCCCATTAGTACTTGCATTGATTAGTGACTATTAATTATCCTGACCGCGTTTCAAGACAATAGTACTTCAAGATTTCATTAGTACTTGATACTTCTTATTAGTACTTCAAATTGATTAGCGACGACATCGCCGTGCGGTTTCCGCACTTCGCTTGTGCTGCCCTATGATCGTGACACTTTCGGGGTACTTATCATACGGCCCTACCCATTCCACATCGGGTTCAGTAATCCTGTCAGCTTATATGATAAGACTCAATAAAGAATAAGAGTAAAAAATGAATATGGTAAAGATCTCGAATGTACCTACGTACCTTCCAGATTGCTCGTGAGTACCTACTTGGTACTTTCTGTACAAGTAAAATCACCAGAGTACCCACAGTACTCCGCATCTGCAATATACATAAGTTCCTGAATATAAGAACAAGTCCTCTAATGCTGCACAGATCCGTAATACGTTACAAGATCCCAACACACAACAAGTTTCTCCCAGAATACAAGCATAATATCCGTAAGACAAGCATATGTCCAGAAGATGCTTACAAGATAATGGCACAAGCATAAAGTCCCATAGCATCACCACACTTATCATGTGTAAACCCGTAGTACAAGCATAAGCTCTATAGCATACAATGATAAACTTTATAGGCACCTAAGGGTACCTCCGTATACATAAGCCTCCATAACCTTACTGAGACTAAGACAAGCATAAGCTTGAGATAAGCATGAGCATGTGGATGCACCCGTATAAGATATGTATAAGCTCAAGACGCACACGAAGAAACTAAATATATGGTCCAACAGAGATAAGCATAAGCATAAGGTCCGACTGAGATACATATGCATGTGTCCCACTGAGATAAGCATAAGCATGTGTCCTACTGAGATACATAAGCATGGGTCCTACGAGAGATAAGTAAAAGTACGTGTCCTACGGGAGATAAGAAACGTTAATGTTATTACACGGAGATCTGGGAACAAGAATAAGTCCGCTATAAAATGCAAGATCCTGTAACACAGTTTGCTAAAAGATACGATGTTCCAAGACCAAGAGCATAGAGATATGAACAAGCATAAGTTTGTTACAAGACAAAAGCAAGGCCAATGACACGAAATGTATGATATAAAGATATGAAAGGCATACAGTAAGTATGATATGATAAATCACAAGAGATGAAAACCATGGGAGTATAAGATATGAATATTATGCATGAAAAATATAGGGAAGTACAAGAATATAGATGAAAGTATATGCCAAATATGCAAGTACTTGAAATCACATTGTTACTAAATATCCAAGAATATATGCCATCGTAAGGGCATCATGTGTTATGATGGAGTTATGAGATATGCTTCCCACTAAGCGTAAAGCTTAGCACGGGTTTTCAATCCGTGTAGGTACAGAGGAGGACGTCCGCGATCTTCCGCATACACCGGGCCAAGACACTAGCAGGGTTCATCGCAAGATACCTGCGGCTCATGTGTAAATGAAATTGTAAAGTTTTTGTATATGTGCAAGTAAATGGGACTCAGGACAGTATGTATGTATTAATAATGTAAACACCACCATGGTATAGTTTTTATTTTGGGTATTTTAGCATGATATGTTGATATAAAGTATAAGACTTGAAATACACCAACATCGTCCGAAAAAAAAAAAAAAATAGGTAAAGAGTCTCAATATATAGTCTCATGGCCGCGTGATGCCACAAGTGGTCATTTTTACTCGCATACGGACCATATGTGTCGTTGTTAATTATTGAACAAATTTTATACCTGGGGTAGTAGCTCCTCAGAGCAAAGCGAGACTCGGCTTCGATTTTCATAGAGTGGTATCGAAGCTACCCGACATCCACGACATTCACGTTGATTTGGTTGTCGTCGAGACATCCCGCTGGGGTCATATGCTCGAGGACTCCAAACAAATGGGCAGACTTCCGCAGGAGGCCCTGGTCATCCCCGAAGGATTTTTCTGACCCGCCACCTTGGACACCTCGGCCATGGAAGGAGGCGCTTGACCTCTCACCGGGACTTAGACAAACAACCCCCGCTTCTCGCGATGAAGGAGAAGACGTTCTAACCTAGGTTCATACCTAACGCAGGCTACTCCTGGGAGCCTGAAGCTAAGGCTAACGCTTCTCTTCTGCTGAACACTCAATCCTCAGTTGAAGCTCTTCCTGAGCGGGTTTCACGGCTGCTACCCTCTCACAGAAGGCTTCATACTGTGAGGGCGTAGAGCGCCAAAGCCAGGGGGTCGATAGGGATTCACACTAGAAGGCCCAGGAATATATGATATAATCAGCTAAAAGTACACCCGTGGGAGACACTTGACCAAGGCCAATTGTTGCTTCACCTCCTATCCCCGGAACTGGGTCGACTGACACCAAGGCAAAGACAAACTAAAGCAAAGTTAGAAACACCTCATGACTTTCGAAGGCTAAACCCAATTAACGCGAACGA
Organism: Tetrastigma voinierianum; assembly: GCA_016808115.1. Taxonomy (NCBI): domain Eukaryota; kingdom Viridiplantae; phylum Streptophyta; class Magnoliopsida; order Vitales; family Vitaceae; genus Tetrastigma; species Tetrastigma voinierianum. Next base: position 276,904 of record JAEQBH010005147.1, on the reverse strand, counting down.
AAGCTCACGTAGGTTCTCGAGGGCAGTCCAAACAGTTAGAATGTCGAGCGAATCTTCTCGATTAGCAGATTATACTCCCAATTACAACCACTAACGAAAAAATAACATTCCTTCTAGTGTTTGTGGGAGGACGGAAGATCCGAGATGATCAGCTTAGCATTGGTGCGTTTGGAAATGTACAAAAATCCCTTTGCGGCCTCTTTCACACTAAAGAAGTCCAACAAGAGCTTACGCTGGAACCCCCGAGGCCCATTCCTAAAAAACAACCGTAAGGTCGACTTCAAAACACCCCATAAATCGGGAGAAAGTCGACGGCAAACGTTGAAGTGTCAGAAGACGTTCTTGATAAAAATGGTGCAGAGGAAAGCTGAGACCGCTCGGGCTACCGTCTGGGAAGAAGTAGACCATTCGGGAACTCCGACGATGTCGAGGTGAGAAGATTAGGGCACCAAACTTGAACGCCAAGAGGGAGTCTATAGTGGGAAACGAAGGTTTTTTCATAAAGGGGCTCAACCCGACTAGGACCCACAACGTCCACATACTTCACGGTAGCCTTTAAATATTCGGAACCACTAGTGATACGAACCCCATCAACTTGTGAGGAGACCCGTGATCGAATAAGATCGGAAGAACTGCTCTAGCATCGGCTTGGATGGATGACTAATTGGCCGGCTATATGGAAGCAAGAACTTGGTATATGGGAGGACGCTACAATAGGTGATGAGATCCGATTGATAAGTCTTGATGAACGCCGAATAACTCATAAGTTCAAGGAGTTCTTCAAAGAACTAAAGAGAAATTGAAACTCTCAATTTTATTAATGCTTAAAATCAAGAATATGTGGATAAATAGTTCCTTAAATAAAGCAAAAAAATATGAAGAATATAAACTAAATATTCACCACAAGGAAAGTAAATATTTGGCCAAAAAAAAAGGAAAGGAAACTAATATACTTTTTCCTAAAGTAACACACTAAAAAAAAAGGAAACTAGATAATTCTAGGATAAGGCTTGGGAATCAAATCAGCAGCAATCTGGAATAAATCAAAAGCAAATCAGCACCAATTAGCAGCAAATCAGGAACAAATTAGCACCAAATAAGCTCCCAAAATAAAGGTGAAGAAATCAGAACAAATCGTAACTAAATCAGCTCCAAATAGCAAAGAATCAACACCAAATCAACACCAAATCGCTTCCAAAATAGCAAAGAATCAACAAGCCAAAACTCGCTTCGGGTCCAAGTCCGATTTAATTTGATGATGGACTATCTTCGCTTCCTTTGGAGTCAACACGCGAGCTTCTTCCACGGCATCTCTTTGATTAAAAACATGAAGGGCTTCTTTTGAACCTTAGCCCCGGCTCGTCATAGGTCTGGTGGACTTCAAGCCGGTCCACACTCCCTTCCTTAGCCTCGCTTCCACTCATTCCCTCCCTTCGGGAAAGGATTTGTCCTCAAATCGTCACCTTGCTCAGAGCGGATGACATATGGAAAGTTTCACAACCCATCCATCTGGGCATGTCTCTTATTCAACTTATGTTGGCCCTTCGATGCTTCAATGACTATGGTCGTGTGAATTACACCTCAGCAAGATAATGTTGCCAAGCTTCGCCCGAACTAACGTATACAACTCTCTTGTCATAAGTAGGGTATTTGCTGCTCTAATTTAGCTTTTCTAAAATATGCAATGGGTCGTCTTCATAAGAACTGCGCCAATACCAAAGACCAAGCATCACATTCCACTTTCAAAAGTTTTTGCAAAGTTAGGTAAAGCAAGCAAAAGGAGCATGAGTTAGTTTTTCTTCGATAACTTGGAATGCTTTTTCTCGCTCTTCACCCCACTTAAACCCAACACTCCTTCTTGATGACTTCTACATCCGTGCGGCCATGCTACTAAAGTCTCTACAAAACCGCCAAAGAAAAAACCAGCAAGTCCGAAAACTTCGAACTTGCTCACACTTGTCGACTTGGCCACTCTGAATCGCCTGAACTCTCTTCATCAACCTCAGATCCCTGCACTAACAACAAAACTAAGAAACACAAGCTTATCCGCGTAATGTGCACTTCTTAAGGTTAGCAAACAATCTTTCTTTCAAGCACATCCAAAACATATTTTAAATGAATCAAGTGATCATCCAAAAGTCTGCTACAAATGAGGATATCACAAAAATAAGACAACTGGCTAAATTCTCCAGAATGAAGCACGCAAAACATGGTTCATTAGCGTCTCATGAGTTGTTAGGGTAATAGTTAATCCGAAGGCAGCAACTAATCACTCAGTATAACTCCATATTTTGTTTTGAAAGCAGTTTTCCATTCATCACCTTCTTTCTCCCACTCGATGGCATCCACTTTTCAAATCAATTTTGGAAAAGATAAAGAACCATGCAACTCCATCGACATATCATCTAACCAGGAATGGGATGACGATATTTTACTATTTTATTATTGATATTCGGCAATCAACACACATCCTCCATGTCCCATCCTTCTTATGAACCAAAATAATCGGAATGGCACATGGACTCAAGCTGTCCCTCACATATCCCTTTTCCATTAATTCACCAACTGGCTGGAGTTCCTTTGTCTCCTGGATTACTTATGTTTTGCCCGTCATTTCGCAGCACTAGTGGACAAAATCAATTTAATGCTCGATCCTGATAGTGAGGTAACCCATTCGAATTTCGGGAAAGACATCTTCAAATTCCTGCAGTGTATAGAGACAATGAATCAGTAAAGAAGTGTCAAGTCATAGTATTGTGCGCCTCTTTCAGATAAAGTATTAATCGTAGTTTGCTTTAAGAACAATGCTTAACCTCACTTGCCCTTGTATAGAAATTGGTTTTTCTCCTTTTCTTTTAAATTTTCATTCACTTGCATTTTACTCTCTCTTTCTTTTGGGTTTAATTTTTTTCAAGCTTTTTCTTTGTTCACTTTCTTTTCACTCTTTTTCTTTGTTCACTCTCTTTTCACTTTTTTTCTTTTGTTCACTATCTTTTTGGTAACCTTACTTGATCTTCATAAACTTGACTTCAGCGCCAAAGCGAACAAAGAGTGACGGTCCAATGGTCAGTGCAGGGCACGAACGAGTACTTATCGTGAAGTCACGTGGCTGAACCTTCCTATCAAATTGCTATGGCCTCCTAATAATTGGGGCACTCCAAATTTCTCAGATTGGAACTACATCACACAAAACTTCATCTTCAGATTCCCAATGCTAAAAAGCTTAATTAACACTTGTTTATTCACCCTTACTTCCCCATTATCATTCAACCATTGCAATTTATAAGGTCGAGATGCTTACATGTCACATTCCGCTTCCACCATGGTCAGGCTAAGAACATTGGGCAACTTCCCCATCAATGATCACACTACATACCTTGCTTTGGACGTGGCACCTAGTGAAAAAATGTTATCCCGCTGCATCTTGTCATCTTCTTTAGCTTGCACACTTAAGGCCCTCCCGCCACCATTAGTTCTCCCTCGACAGCATACTTCATCATCTGCAGATCCTCTAAGGATGGCATAGAATCACAATTCGACTCATTGTCCTGCTTCAATCTCACCATTGTCCCAAAGATCACCATGACTCTTTGTTTGACATTGGCTTGCAATATGACCCCTGCCTTGGCATTTAAACATAATACTAATATCCGGTGCAGTGAAAGAATCGTGTTTATTCTGAACCACTAGTTAGTGGCAATTCTTAATCTTACTAATTTTCCTCGCTTTTCCCAACCTGGGATGGATGATCCATTGGAGGTTTCATCGACCACGGTGGCAAGATCATCGATCCACCGTCCTGTCTTAATCTCAGACTCAAGTGGCCTTCCTATGCTCGTACTGCAAGAACGATCGCCTTGAGGTCCGCATGATCGCAAGTATAAGAGAGGTCGAACGAATGATAAAGAGCGGAATCCCAGCCAAACACGCCTTAACAACCCTAAAGTCAAAACAATAACTCCCTATGGCTAAAATGCGCTTGACAGAATTCCAGCCAAAAAAGTGAGGAAGATGAGACAAACAATGATCACTAGGGACCCACGGAATCCAGAACAAGAAAAGGTAAACAAGGGAAGAAGAAGAAAGACGTACCAAACTAGGGAAGAGAACAAAAGAGACAATCCCAAGCGAGATAGAACGACATAAACCACCAAGAGCAGTCTTAAGCGATGATCAGAGAAGTTTAGAGAAAGAAAAATCCAAGACCACAGAGAAAAAGGTTTGAAGAATGGGGTGGAATACATTTCAACAATGCGGGGTGTTTCAAAGACTGAACGTCACTGAAAATGGGCACGAAAATCGAGAAAAGCCATCATCATCGTAGAACATTTGACGACGACAAAGCCCTGATCAGCCATCCTTGATTAGTCACATGGAATCCACACCCGATCCAAGAACGATCTACCGCTAAAGCCTCGTCAAATAAGAGTCGGGGCAACCGACGATGCCTAAAAAACATGCGACGGACCTGCATCACTCCAAGAGACAAACCATCAACGCGCTTTAAGCACTTAGGGGGCAACAGCGAGAGCCCAAATGTGAGATCGACCCATGATGACATCCCGATCACTCAAGGCTGAGCCCGTCGGGAACTGTCGCCCCATCTGGACAACATATGAGAATAATGGACGGGTCCACCATCCACCAAACAAGACGATAAAGCGGAAGCACCTACCCATGATTCGCTCTCCACTCATTGAGGGGGGAAGAATCTCTCACGATCACGGCACCGGTAAGGAAAGAGGGATTCCCTACCCAATTGGGAAGCAACCATATCGCCGTCTAACAAGGAAAGTCATCGTGATCACCCATGATAAATACCGAGCAATTCCACCAAAGAAACGTACGCAATCACAAAACCATCAACAGTTTATCCTTTTCCCTTTCGTAAGAAAGAAACTAACTTAGGTGACGGAGCGGTCGCCATTCCCCGTCGAACCACCCTTGTGTGTTACATCGATCAAAGCCCGATTCCGACCTACTACAAATGATCCCAGCAAGCCCAACCAGTGCATCGATAGAAGCAAAGACCATCACTTTGTTATTTTAAAGATTTAAAAAACTCTTAAAAAAATTTATACTACTTTGTTTTAAGTTCTTTGGTTGTGTTTTTTTATTTCCTACAAAATTATTTATTGAATCACAAAATTAATTCATTAATTTATAATTTTAATCAGAGTAGATAATTATTTTATTAATACTATTTTAAAATTTATTAATAAAGTTAGAGAAAATTAGAGAATTTTTTAATAATATTAAATATTTTAGTTTTATTTTTATATTTTTAATATTAATTTTAAAAATAGTAGATTATAATTATAATTTTTTATTTGGTTTTTAAACCGAACCGAATCTAATCGATTTAAATTATTTTAATAAGTTATTATCTATAAACCGAATCAAACTGATTTTATTGATTTTATATTTCAAATCATTGGTTTCAGTTTTAATAAATTAAAACTGATCATTATTGGTTTGGTTATATTTTTATATTAAAAACCGAACCGAATAAACCGTGGACAACCCACTATCTATAATCCTCCAAAGGAACTCACTATTTATAATCCTCCAAGGGAATTTAACAAAGAAATTTTGGTACCTGGACCGTCTGATCTTTGGGGCATCAGTAGTGTGATGTGAACCTGCAAAAAAATGGGGCCCGACGGAGGTGTGTCGGGTGCTTCTCCGATGCTTAAGTTAGAAAAAGGATGGAGAAGATGAAGAAGTAAGTTTGTGTAGTTAGAATTGCATACCTTTCCCTCGTGGGAAGTTTCTGTTTTATACTTGGATTTCTCTTTGATTCTTAGAAAGATAATCTTGTGATTTTGGCGATAGAATATCTCTTTCCTTATCAAAGACCAATTTCCCCTTATTTAGGATTATTGTTTTGAGACGTACTGAATTAAGAGATTCATGGACAAATATCATGTAAGTGGTAGGACAACCTACTAGGGGACTCGGGATCCCAAAAGGGATTTAAGTCTCTCCCATCTGGATAGTTCCCACATGGTTTTAATACGGTAGGCTAGCTTGAGTTGCTTCATGATGCCCAGGGCCAAGCAGGCGCTAGGCCTATTGAGCAATGGGTATGGGCCTAAAGGCCACGGTACTCACACCTTCCATATTCACCATTTAGAAATATTTGTCTTCAAAAACACCAAAATCATCAACTGATCTTCCTAATTTGTCATCGTGAATCACAACTACTAATATTAAGAATTTTTTCGCCAAAACCTAATTAAACTTAAAATGGTAAGTTGAGCTACCCAGACTAGTCTACCAACAAGAGAACCAACATGTTGTAATTGAGAATCGATCCGCTGAAAACATGCAAGGAGATTTTTGCTTGAGGCCATGCCAACTTAACTCCAACAATCTCCCCCTTTGGCATTGGAGGGCAAAAATACAAATAAGGCAGAGCATGTAGAAGAGGATAGAAGATTGTGCTTATCATAAGATAAAAAAGAGTCTTAGACATAAATAGGTTATTTTAAAATATATATATTAATATAGGTTGAAAACCAAAATAATGTTCAAACTAATGCATCTTAGCAAAGCCGCAATCATTGATTACGACATTAATTTTTTTTTTAAGTTAATGCAATAATTAGTAACTACAACATTGACTTAAAAAAAAAAAAAAAAAATCAATGTCGCAGTACTTGATTGTGTCATTAAAATGTTTTGAAATTTTTTTTAGTCAATGTCATAAATGAATTGGCTCGGTTACCTAGGGGATTTGACTAGATGGAGAACTCATCTTTCTTTCTTTTTTCGAAACCTAGAAAAACCAGATTGTGTGGGGAGACCATTGATGATAACGCTCAAAGTTTCTATTTTTAAACAGAAGAAGACGAAGAGGGGAGGGGAAGAAAGTGATGTTGCCTTCTTCTCTAAATGAGAGATTTAGCCCTTTTTCCCACTCAGTGGCACAAACCCAATATGCCTACTACCATGAATGAAGCCCATTCTCCATAAATGAATCCCACTTTCCAAATTGAATAAGGAAAATAATAGGGTTTAGTTATAAAAAGCTAAGATCTGTATAGATTAAAATTTTGTTTGAGAAAATACAAATCTAAGAGATAAAATCATCATCTAACAATGCAAAACTCAATAAAAATTTTGAAGTGAAGTTCTCCATGAACGAATTTCACTTTCCAAAACTAATAAGGCCAATGAACCTGATGGCTATGACGGATTTCAAAAAACCCTTCACGTATTCGACACCAACAGACAATAGTCACATAAGTCATCAATATCATGAAGAAACCATCACCGATTTCGTTAGTCTGTTTTATGTTTGGCAACACTCATATCACACCGCAGAAAGATAAAGTCTATATATCAGTTATCCGTTGTCATGTTTACTGAAGAAAGATTCATTATGTTGAGTTTTTATTGAGTTTTTGATAACAAGTTATTTGCTGACATCCAGAAGAAAGCCCACAGAAGAAGAACTCATGTCACATATCCATCAAGGATATAGATCCACAGAAATCATTCATGTCTAGAACTGCCACTGAACAGTTAACTAATCACGAATCTTTCTTGCTAAAAAGAAAGTTTTAAATTAACCATGTTTTACACTAACTTTTGACAGTCAGCAATAAACATTACAAAAAGAGAAGTATATAAGGAAGTAGACTTGAGAGCTTTATATACCACTTGTGAATCCATCTCTATTATCACCCGAGGCAATTGTATATGTTTGAGCCAAGATAGAGCTTCTCACATACTCATCACCTTTGCTTCATTCGGCGGTAAACTTATTTGGATCGGTGCAGCATGTGTAGATATGAAATTTCGCACTAATGTAGAATATACTTCCACACTCGTCAAGGACTTATCGGATCCACCGCAAAGATTCATTCATCTTATATCAACCTACCATTGGTTTTTACATGTAGCTCTGGATTGGTCCGGTAGTCGAGAAGTTACCACTATGTGCATTCCTTTATGATGCCCCGCCACCGATTCATCATTTTACCTCGCTTATATGGAGGTGATGCTGTAACCAAATTAATCACCTTTTGTTCCTCCATACCTTATTATTACGATTTGTCCATTGAACCCAACATATCATAACTGTGAGAATGGTTGACTTCTCCATTAAAATGGGTTCAATATTTCCCTATATTGACCATTTTTTAATATGTTTTTTTGCCTTATTACATCATGACTTTCTTTTTTTTACATGAATTAACATTTTCCTAGCTATTTGTTCTATAGATCTGTATTTTTGCAGATGGTATTTAGTCTAGAAAACTATTTTGTGATAGTAAAAATCTTGCAAGTTCATAATTGATTTAAGGCACTTAAATTTAATCAATGATTGTTAGAGTCAGATTCAATGACACTGATTTTCATTTTAATGCTTGACCATGCCCATAAATAATACACATTTTCATTTTTGTGTTATTTGAAAACGGTTTTTATTTATCTAAATTTAGTGTTTTTGCTTTCTTAAAAAAAAGAAAAGAAGTGATATTTTCTGTTATTTTGTTTTAAAAAAGCGATTTAAAATGAATCAAATAAATCTAATATTTTAAAAACATTGAGGATAGTTCAACTGATATAAGGATTTGGAGTTTAAGCACGATAGTCGTCGATTAAGTCGCCAAAGTCATTAGAGACTTGATACATCGTTAAAGCTCCAGGCCTTATATGAAATTAGTAGAAGTAGCGCAAGTGCTTGAATAAATACATTTATAAAAAAAGAAAAAAGATTAGTTCAAGTTTCATTAAATTCTTGAAAACTGCTTATCAATTTAGATTATATAAATCGCTATAAGAGAAAAAAAAATGATTTAATTCAAGAAAATTTAGTCAATTTCCTGTGTTGAGCATTAATTGATTGAAAAAGAAAAAAGATTGAAGCATTGAAGCTCGTATCTCTTTTTTTTTTTTGAAAAAAAAAGTAATTTGTTTGTATTTGCTTCATAAAATTATTTTGATCCACACTGAAAGATTAAAATCTTATGGCCTTTTAAAAATTTCAGAATTATCACTTCATTTAGAGTAAAATCTTATAAAAGGATTTAATCTTTTCCCCACAAATAATTTGTAAAGCATTTGAAAGTAAAATCTTATGTGGAAACTAAAGACCACTTCGATTAATAGGCAAGAATTTTTAGGCTGCCTTTTTAATAATGTGCAATTAATTAAAAAATAAATACAAAAAATCACTTTTCATTATTATTTTTATTTTTTGTACTAAATACGTCTTTTTTAAATGATGTATTCACTTTTATTTTTAAAGCAGGTAATTCACTTTCTCATTTTACCTTGAAACTTTTTATACACAATCCAGTTTCTAAAATACAAATTTAGTCAGTTTTAAATATGGGTTGTAATTTTAAATTTATATTTTTTATTAATGGATTCTAAAAGTAATTTTTTTTTAACAACTAAAAATATAATTTCAGCCATTATTTTTCATTAAGACTTCACTAACAATTATTATCACATATTCGGTATTTTATCAACATAAGAATTTATTTTTAAAATATAAAAAAAATTTGAATGATTTGATTAAAAGACCTTTTGAAACCCCAAATCTTGAAGTATGAATAAATTATGAACAAATAACAATTTCCAAACACAAAAAAAATCTACATTTCAACAGCATCACCCTAAATATCAGAGATTCCAAAGTTTTCAAGTAATCTGATTTAAACAAGTAGGAATAAATTATCAACAAACAACAACTTTTAACAAACAAACATTGTTAAGGTGTTCAATAAGATGTCAATACATATAGTTAGCAGAAAATAATAGTAATAATAATAACTGATAGGGTTGAAAAATGGCGCGCGAGCGGCTCGCCCAGGCAGAGAGCGTCAGCACAGGGTGAAGGCCGTCATTGGGCATGCATTTAAGTACTCGGACTACTTTCACGATGGCGAAAATGTTGAAGGCTGGTCGACGGTCGGTTTTGGATAACCAATGACCCATGATCTACGAACTAAGCGAGATAGGGCGGGCTGATTATGGGAAGACTCAGTAGGTGCAAAATAAACGATCCCCAATCATGCTATCCATCCAGCCAAATCCCATTAAAGGAAAGAAAGATAATAGATCACTTGCTTGATTAGACATCCCCGATAAGGAAGGAAGGTGCTCACGAATAAGCTGATGTACTACATGTCTGTACCAAATCCCGAGTATAATTTATAATAAGAAATATCCCTCAATGGGAAGGACTCTAATTAATCATTTGGTTGAATATCTACTATAAATCGGCCCACCCCATCGGTGGAAGTGCCTTGTCTCCTCTGGCATTTTTACACCGCGCTCTTGAATGGCATGCTCGTATCTGCAACAGATTCGCCATACAGCGATCTACTCTTTCTCTCAGCCCGGCTTAGGCATCGAACACCCGCGAGGCCTTGCCCTCGCCGACCCCCTTCTTTGTTTTGCGGAGGTGCTACGTCCGAGCACAGGATCAGCGGTCGCGATCCTGCCGCCGGCTGAAACGATCGAGACACACGCATCGACCAGCGAAGCGGTCCGGGTCGGCCGGCCCTGCGCTGCGCGGCCAGTTCCAGGTGAAAAAGGCATCATCGGTTGGCGCGATGCGTAGGAGCGGCAGGTTCCTTTACAAATATAACTGATTTCGATTCTTGTGATATCGGCTTCGAACCTGGCGGGGAGAGCAGCGCCCGATCCACGAGATGCGGGGATCCACGGCGTCGCCGCGGTGAAGCCTCACAGGACGGTAAGTAATGCGGTCGTCACGAGCGAAGTGGGAAGCACTCGCCTCGTCGACGATGCACGATAGAAGAGTTAGAGCGACACCGGACCGTCACGGCATCCACGGGAGACACGGCGGACCGGGAGGAAGGTCATAACCTCCCCCGTGAAGGAAGACCACGATCCGACGTTTGATCCGTAGAAGCGAGTCGATCGGCCGGAGGCATGGACCCGCGGTAATTAGTCGCGGAGAAGAAAGCGGCGATTACGAAGGGCGGCTTCCCTTTGCGAAATGTCTGACCTCATCGTGGACGCCCTTGCTTGGTTTTGAACTTCTGATTTATGGATACATTTCAGGTTACAACCGGATCATCATGGACCCAGATGACGAGAAAGACCTGCGTTCACCGTCCGCAGCCGCGGGGAACTATTGGTATCGGGTATCGTTTGGACTGAAACGGGAGGCGACTGCGAGAGGTTAATGGCCGGATGTTCGAGGGAAAGCGAGATAGGCGCGTATGGGGTATCACGTAGGCGACATCACGGTAAATCACCTGGCGATCTCCGCGTCGCTCGTCTCACGGCGTTCAGTCCTAAGGAATTCTGACATGAAGCTGAACCCAACCAAATGTGCCTTCGGCGTGTCAGTCGAAAAATTTCTGGGTTTCATAGTCAGCCACGAAATTGAGGCGAATCGGACAAAATAAAGGCGATTGCTCGACATGCCATCACCATCGAGGATTAAAGGAGGTCCGTGACTAACGGGAAGGATCGCGGCTTTAGCGGTTCGTATCGAGGCAAGTGATAGGCGCTCTTTTAAGTTACGAAGAAAGTCTTTCAATGGGACTGGGTGCTAGAAAGCATTGTCGGCGTGAAGACATACTTGAGTTCCCCTCTATTCTAGTAAGGCCTACAGCCGAGAGAGGGCTCCTCACCTCATACTTAAGCGTATCGGACTTTTCAACCCAGTGCTGTCTCGTCGGAGATAAGAGAGCAGAGTTCAACATCGGTTTATTCACTGCGTAGAAGCTCTAAGAGGAGCGAGGAGGAGGTACGAGAATAGAAAAATTGGTCGGCTCACGGTGACCATGACTCCCGGAAGCTCAGCCGGAATGTTTTGACTCATCTTATAGAAGTCCCAGTGAGTACCCGATGAAGCAAGTATTACATAAACCCAGACCTCCGCGGTGATGAAGTGGGCCGTAGATTTGGCAGTTCGATATCAGTCACAGACGAACACCGCAATAAAGAGGTGGGTCTTGGTAGGCCGTCATGGAGTTTATCAAGCGGAACTTTGCTAGGGATGCACAGCGGCGGCCCGGCCTCTCCATGGAAACTCTCGTAGATGGAGCCTCGAATGCGAGGAGGTGGGAGAGCGAGGTCTTATCTAACCTCCCGGAAGGAATGAACGTTGAGTATGCCATCGGATTTGGATTCCATACTTCCAACAACGAAGTCAAGTATGAGGCCGTCATAACAGGCCTCAACCTCGCCCATTCATTAGAGGTCGATCAGCTAGAGGTCTACAGTGACTCACAACTAGTGGTCAGACAGATAGAAGACACCTACGAGGCCAAAAGTGAAAGGATGATCTTATACCTCCAGGTCAGCGTGTAAAAATTTGTGTTGGTTCAGGTCAAACATGTCCCAGGCGAGAGGATTCAGAAGCCGGATGCCTTGGCGAAGTTAGCCCTGACCTCACGGAGAAGACTCGGCGGTCGACCTTTGTTATGCTGGCGGAACCCTGTCGATCCTTATAGCATGGTGGTTGCCGGTAGAGTTCGTCTTATTTGGATGGACCCATTTGGAATTATATAATAGACGGAAACTACCGGCGGGCGACGAAAGAAGCGACCAAAATAGGCGAGGTCGACGGGTTCACTAATCATAAAGGAAGCCTCTGCGGATTTTCCTGCCTTCCTTAAATGCATCGCGGAGAGGACACCCAGTACGTCTTTGAGAGGGTACACGAGGGTATATCACGAATCATATCAGACTGGGCATTACCATGAGGAAAAGTCTTAAGAGCCGAGAGGACCTGGCTAGCCATGCTGGGGTTACGAAGCTTAGCCTAGTGAAGAGAAATGCGGGATGCGCACAGGGGCCGTGAGAGATCCTGCGCCTCCAGTCAGCCCTTAACATCAGTCTGAGTCCTTTGGCCTTTTCAACAATGGGTTGGACATGGCCAGGACCCCCTTGCATTGTGTACTAGGGATGCTCGGTTATAATCGTCGCGATGGATTGCGCCACCAAGTGCGGGCGACGAGCCTTTAGCCCGCGATTACGGAAGCGAATGCGTGATTTCGTGGCGAGCCATCATATCACGAGTTTGGCATCGAGAGCCACAGTATCGATCGCCTTGATTCGACAACGCTAAATTGAGGTACATTGCCCGAGCTTCGAGTAAAATTATTACTCGTCCCAGCGCCGCAATCAAATGGACGGGCGAAGTCCACTGCTCAGGGAACCTTAAAGTGCCTTGAAGACCGAGTTGGAAGACATAGGGAAATTGGGTAGAATACCTCCGAGTGCTATGGGCCTGAGGACGACCACAGTCGACAACACGGAAACCAGTTTGCCTTAGCCTTTGGCACCGAGGCAGTAGCCCCCGTGGAGGTCGAAATAAAGTCTCGAGGTCGAGTTAGCATCGGAGGAGCATAATGGCGGAGCCCTTAGATCTAAACAGAACTCACAGATGAAAGCGAAGCGGGTTCAAAGCGTCACGGAGGTATCAAGGGAAAACAGGTACTATAATCAAAGTCAAACCCGAGGAGCTAAATGCTAGGGCGATTTAGTCTTAAAGCTCACTGGCGAGGAAGAATCAGTAGCATGGGCAAACAAACCCAATGGGAAGGTCCTTACATCATATCCCGAGTGAAATCGAGACGGACAATTATGAACTCCAAGCGAGAAGAGAGGGAAAAATCTTGCGGCATACATGGAATGCGGAACACCTTAAGTGTTTTACCGGTAAGTGTTGGTTTTGTAATACTGATAACTATTAGATGGCGAGTTGAGTATTTGTTGATTACGTTGTCAGACATCTCATACAGTTCAGATATACGAAAATCAGAAAAAGGCATAATAAGAAGGTTCATAGACATGAAAAGAAAAGTCTCTCTTTATTACAATCGGATTACAATCGGGTTACAATCAGTTGCATCATCTCACACATCTTGGCACAGTCTGTGGTTCCTTAAAAAAAAAAAAGGAGGGGAAAGCAAAAGACAAGAGAAAGACAGAGAATGAAGGAAAAAGAAGAAAGGAAAGAGATGAAAAGAAGAGGAGGAGAAGGGAGAAAGAGAGAAGAGGAGGGAGAAAGAGAAGAGGGAGAAAGAGGAAGAGAAAGAAGAATAAAGAAACCGAGAGAGCGATGCGAGATGCACCGCCCTCTCAGGGGCCTCCCTAGCCGAAAGCAGGGAATAACATGACTCCGTAAAGGGGAGACTGGAAGCGTTCTGACTCACGAGGCGAGAGATCGAGAAAGGCTGATCGAGGAAGCTTCGGAGGACGACAAAACGGTCGAGCTTGAACATCCACATCCATGCAAGCTTCATTCACCCTTGTAAAAGCGGGAGTCTTGAGCGTAGGATAAGGCAGCGGAACCTGTATAAGAAGAGCCCAGCTTTCGAAAAATTGGCCTTGTCGTTCAAATTCTCCATAAACCCGCATTAAAGGCCTTCGCCTCTTCCCGAATTGAAGTTAACCGGTGACGAGCGTTGGTACACGAAGCTCTTGACCACCGATGTAACACCAAAATATACCACTAGCGGTTTGGACTTGTTTAGAGTATATTAAAAGCTAAATATGAATTTTCGGAAAATAAAACAAAGACCCGGAATTAATAATAGAGCCAAGGGTAAATATGTAATTTACCACTTGAGGATATGAGAGGCATAAATCAATAAGATTATATGTAATTATGGGATTTGAGAAAAGATGAGGGGCAAAATTAGAATATGTCATAAGTTGCCTTGCAAAAGAAAGGAGTCTGGGACCTAAGCTGCAGTATAGAAGACTTAAACAAAAATGGGTTTTCTTATCTTGCGAAACGTGGCCTTAACTAAAAGTTGGTTAAGACCAAATTTGGTCTCAGGAAGGAAGAAAACGTGAAGGCGAAAAGGAAGAGGAGAAGAAGAAGAGGAAGGAAGAGAAGCCAGATCTGATTTAAGGTATGGAACTACATAGGCTTTTAAAGCTTTAGATGGTTTAGTACAATTGTATATGGTTATTAGTTGTCTCGACTAAGTTTGCTAAGAGGTTTCATCCTAACCCGATAATTATAGAAAGCTAATGGATAAACCATAAAAAAGAGTACAAGAAGCATAATCCTGCTCTTTGAGGATGGATTCATAGTTCAATAAATGGTGAGTTAGGGTTTAGGAACAAGCCTAACTAATCTTCATATTTTAGTTGTGTATGGTCATAACCCATGTGGGATTATTTTGAGAAATTCATGAAAGATTTGTGAAGTAAAGATAAGTATTGAAGAGGAATTGAATAGAAAAGAGATTACAAGATGCATAGGAAATGGTTTTGAGGTAAGATAAGTATGAGCTGAACGGGGACTCAAAAATATGGAAAATGAGAGAAAATTACACATTCTGCATTGGTCATGTGTACTGCACACCTGAATGTGTACCGGCACACCCTTCCGTATCTCCAAAGTACCGGCAGGTACGCTAGGGGTGTACCGGTACACCCCCGTTTTGCTTCCCACTGACCACTTTTCGTATTTTGGCCATAACTTCCTCATTTCTTATCCGATTTGAGTGATTCAAGTGGCCAATTAAAATAGACTTCAAGGAGAATCAAACATAAAGAAATAGACATTGTCAAATTCTAACTCTAAGTGGCCCAAAAAGTCACTCAAAGTGGGGCCATGTTCAAGTCAAATTCTGCATCAGTTGAACATAGAGTAGTTCGGGTTGTTTCGACGAGTTCCTGAGTTCGGTGTTCGAATTGGGTGATTCCAGTTGGAATAGAACCCTTAGCACCTTAGCTTTAAATGAGTACAAAGACCTAGTGTCAAATATGAAGTTAAGACCCAGGGAAATTGAGTAATACAAACTGTCCCCAATAAACCCAGAAATGACTAGCTGATATGAATATTACATAATTTATTTATAACTGATATTGATCTCCATCTTAGATAAATTAGATTCATAGAGGAATAAGAATATATGAATGAGGTGTGATTTCATAGACATCATACTTTACAAGTATATGAAGTTCTATATGTAATAGCCATGAAACAAGGAAAATATAGAAAATGCAATATGTATATAGGTGTACAAGAAAACATGAATATGATATGAAACATGAAAACTAATTGAAATATGAACATGAACATAAAAGTAAATGAAAAGTATATGAAAAAGGACATGTATATGCAATGTATATGATATGATAGGTATAAGTCATAAGATATAATAAGATATGATAGGATATGTCATAAGATATGATAGTTCAAAGTACATGAATGATAGGCACATATGAATATAAGATTATATGATGAACATATGATTGTCATACACAAACGAATAGATAGAACATGATGGAAATATAGAAAGCATATGAATAGATAAAGACATGACAGAATATGTAAATGATATGGAATATAGTATAGATATACTGAAAGGACAGTGATGGAATATGCTAGAACACATGATAGAAAGGCATAAAATGATAAGAACGTATAGAGATAAGCAAAGATGACAAAGTATAAGAATGAGTGATATGTACATGAATGATAGGTATATATATGAATATATGAATAAGTAAAAGCATACATGATAGAAATATTAAGAGTAAGCACAAGAATAGATAAATCATGATAGAAAATGCATAAATGATATAAAGGGATATGAATATAGAAAGATATATATGAATATATGAATACAAGAGTGCATAGATGCATTCATGGTATATGATAGACTTACATATATGATACGAAGATAAAACTAAATGATAGAAATGAATATATGTATTATATAGATATATGAGAACCGTAATATGAATCTACAAATATGAGAACAAATACATAATAAAGTAATAATAGTATATATTGCATGTTTATTATGATACCGTTTCAGTTATTCATGCTTATGAGATATGTACGTAAAATGTAATAAAGTCATCAGTTCGCTTAGAACCCTGCAGGCGGGACAGATAGGCACGCCTATGTGATACGTGATACGTATGCTACAGATATTGCATATCGAGGTCCCGTCAGTCGACAGTGACATAGATCCTGCTTGATCACGGCACCCCAAAAGGGTCACTACATAGCATTACGGTATAGTCACCTGCCTCGCATAAAGGATGATACCTTCCGTATAAATAGACAGAGATCATCGCTTCGCATGCTGATAGTATCTTTCAGTACATAGATGCAGATCACTGCCTCTGCATGCGATAGTACCTTCTGGTACATACGCTATTTCCCCGTATCTTCTAAGGTATTGCGCATGAAACCTAAAAGGAAATGACATGTATAGAATATATGATATGATATGAGAAGCATAGCACTGCTATGCAATGAAAGTATAGACAGTTACAAAAACAAGAAGTAAAGTACAAGATGACAGTATATGAAAAGCATAGCATACGAAAAGCATAGTATATGAATATCATATAAAAATATATGACAACATATGTAAGTACATAAAAGAGAAAGCCATATGAAAAGTATAACATGAAAACAGTATAGGAAATGAACAAAGACATGAATACAAAGGTAGAAAGTACAAAGTATAGTACACAAAGGAAAATGAACAAGTAGCATGTAAAGTAGATAAAAGAGAAAGGTATAAGAAAAGTATAGTATATAAAAACACATGAAAGTGGTGAAACATATGAGGTAGATGATATAATAGTAAAGTATAAGCTCGAACCCTAAGTGAGATAAGGAAGATGTGACAGAAATTCACTATTAATCGAAAAAAGCAATAACTTATAGACAACAAATGAACACATGAAAAGGATAGAAAGTATATAAAGGTACAAAAGTAGATGAAAGAATATGTAATAGAACAAGAATAGTAATAAGTTACAGAATAGGTATTGGAATACCGTAAAAGTATAGATAAAAGATATGCCAAAGACATAGAATATGTACCAAAAGAGATTGACATGCAATAGGCAAAGTATATGTGATAGATGGGGCAATTAAAGTTATATGAATATGCATATGTATAAGCTGACGGTCACCATTGGTGGTCATTCATGCTTATGTTCCCACTAAGCGCAAAGCTCTAGCACGATGCTCAACTGCCAGAGACCAAAGAGGAGGCTAGAGGACAGACATTCCACATCAAAGAAAGAAGGCGACTCGTGAGATAGGTGTCACCAAATACGCTCCGCAATCTCTGATGTTTTGTAATAGAAAATGGTACATGTATAAGTAAATGGGACTTTATATATGTGTATAGATTTTTATGGACACCACTACGGTGATAGTTCTTTTGTATATGTAAATTATTTTTGTTATTACAGAAATTGTTTGTATACTATGTATAAGTAATGTTTCCGAAAGAATGCGCCAATAAGAGGCCCTAGTAAAGCATAAAGATATGTATAGATAGTCTCGCGCCCGACTCGGGTTCGATCCGCCACTGCCTGACCGATCCAGCGGCGTGACAACTATAGCTGGGCGCCGCCAGAGCCCAAGCATCACTTCGACGAGCTCATCTACTCCGCATGTGCCACGCCGCTCGTGAGTCGACCTCACCGCAGTTACATCGCCATCTTCGGCTTGAACGCCACTGGGCGTCACAAACGCCGAGCTCATTTGCTCACTTGGACGGTCATCTACTGCAGACAAAGCCACGCCGCCTCAGAGTCGTGCACTTCAGCTCAGCTACATCACCATGCCCGGCTTGAACGGCCATCAAGGTCACAACGCCAGAGCCTGGGGCCTTGCTCACTTTGACGGGGGCTCATCTACTCCGCACAGCCACGCCCTCAGATCGACCACCTCGCCATCGCCTATCTCGCGTGAACGCCATTCAAGGCCACAAAGGCCAGGAGCCCGCTTGCTCACTTCGACGAGCCTGGCATTCACTTCGCACAGCCACACCGCCTCAGAGTCGCACTGTACCAAGCTACATCGCCATTCGGCTTGAACGCCACTAAGGCCACATCGCCAGGAGCCCAGTTGCTCACTTTGACGAGCTCATCTACTCAGATTGCGCTTACGCCGCTCTCGTGAGTCGGATCAAATTTCAGTTACATCACATCTCGGCTAAGATCGCCACCCGGCCGAGACGCCACCGGCCACATCTCCACTCCTACCACACATCGCCACTCCTGGCCATATCGCCACTTCCCGGGCCTCATCGCCACTCTGGCCACGCGCCCGAGCCTAGCAAACCACTTTGACGAAGTTCGGCTCTACTCCAGACAGTCACGCTACTTAAGGAGCCATCTCGCTTAGACAACTCGTACCAACGAGCCCAATAACTCATTCCGAATACCTTGCCCACACCAGACCGACGGCGCTATTCCCAAATAGCCACATGGACGAGCTCTCGCCTCAACCTGTCGTATTTGACGAGCTTTTCCCATCGGGCTCATTACGGACTTAGCTCCCGCCAAAATGATTCATTACTGACGAGCTCTTCCCATCACCATCTTCTCGACGAGCTCAACTCAACTGCTCAAGACCGACAAGCTCTTCCCGCCAGCTCATGGACGAGCCTCCGCCTTAATCAGTTCGCATTGACGAGCTCTCCCATCAACACTCCTGACGAAAGCTCTACTCACATTCACTCCGACGAGCTCTTCCTCCCATCGCCCACTGACGAGCCCCACCAACCATTCACCCGACAAGCTCTTCCCATCGGGCTCACCTGACGAGCTCTACTCAACCGCTCACTCCGACGAGCCTTCCCACATCGCTCACTGACGAGCCCCACTCAACCTGCTCACCGACGAGCTCTTCCCATCAATTCACTTGGACGAGCTCCTGCCAGCCATTCACATTGACGAGCTCTACCCACCTACTCGCATTGACGACATCAACCACAAATGACGCGGCAAACTAAGGAACCAGTTAACTCATGCCGCATACCCGACTGAGGCTAGAGGCTCAATTTGACGAGCCCACCTACACCGATCGCAGACACCCTAGGAACCCCCGGGCCAGCCTCGAGCAAAATAGCAAACGAGGGCTCAATGACTCACACGAGCCCGATTGCCTGCACTTCAATTCGAAAGCTATATGGTTCAAAGGAGAAAAGTAAAATATCCCAAAGAGAATCAAATCTTTAAAAAATGAGTATTTATTAAAAGGAGGGTTACATAGGTCTCAGGCCCCAGGCCCGACAAAAGGAAAACGGGTAGATAAAAATAAATAAATAAATAAATAATATATATATATATATATATATATATATATATATATATATATATATATATATATATATATATATATATATATATATATATATATATATATATATATATATATATATATATATATATATATATATAAGTCAACATCAAAGTAAACAGAGATGAGCACAGGAGTTCAGCTGCCAGAGGAATCCGGGACGATTTAAGACGGGAATGGGCTTCATAGAGTACCAGATCTCGAGGAATAGTTCAGAGAAAGAGACTCTCCGCCTCTTCGCCGCTTGGGAGGTCAAGTTGAAGTCCAGACCGAGTACGCGTGAACAAATTTTTCGTTGAAAAGCGAGCCACCAGAGGCCCATTGAGCACTCCGGCTTCTGGTCTCTCTGGTTTAATAACCTCATCTCCTCCTCGGGAAAGCAACCAAACTAACCTGGCCGATGAAGATCTCGCGCAAGAATCCGCGACACCCTCATCTCACCGCCCGGCCAAGTTTGGCGCCTGGCACCACACCAGCGCCTCACAGCGCGATCTGACCCCTGAAGCTTCGCCGACCGCCGCCTCGAGTTGCGCTTCCTTATCGCTCAGACACTATCGCCGCTGCGAACCCACTCAAGATCCCGCAGCCGCCGGATGTGATGAGCTCCTCCCAACCATTCAAGCTCACACCGGCACTTCAAACTCCTCTCGTCTCAATCAAACTAGTCGGCGCCGGGCTCGAGCGATCCCGAACCTCTTTGCTTCGCTGGTCGCCACAAAGCTACTGACCTCATCTTCTACTTTCCCCAGAAAAGGAAATACCGGGTATGTTTTAGATCGGGATGGTCGCCCACTTCTCTTCATTCATATCCTCGTCAGCTTCCCGCACTGTCGCTTCAGATGAGAGCGGCGCCCTCGCCTTTATAACCGGCAATTTCACATGCTTTCATTTAGTTCGCCTTTCACAGTTCTTCAAAATGAGTGGCTACCTGCATATCAAACATGAAGTTAACGCTCAACACGGAATCAACATGGGAGTAAGCACAATTGGAAACTTGAAACCCATCACAACCCCGAAGGATAAAGCCGCAGCCTTGTATTACCAGCAACGCTTTCGATCTCCCAAGGTCAGAATCCTTGAGGATGGATGAGACTGCACCTGCCGCGAGCTCGGCACTAGAGAGCAAAGAGTCCATGTTTTCGTCAACTTTTGGTTTCGGTTTCTTTCTCTTTAGCTCTGCCGCCCTTCGAGGAGGTGACTTGGCATTCTCCGAAGGCGGATTCCAGACGGTTATAGGCATAGTCGCCAACGGCTGCTCGACGGTCGCACCTAAGAGACTTTTTGCCTCTACGATGTGCTTGTATGGAGGCTGGGTCTCAAAACCACGAGGCCGCCAAAGGCGACGGCGCCAGCCGGCTTCGGCGTGAGAAGCCTGAGACGCCCTAACTCGAACCTTGGCCGGAACCGGCCGGTCCTTCTCAACGGAGCTTGATTTTTTCCTTTTCACACTCTGGGGCTTCCGGGACATTGCCCCCAAATGAGCAAAAATCTATCCCCCGGGTAGAGTGGCGCTAGTGAAGCCTCCAACGGAGGAGGACTTATGGTGGAAGGAGGCTAAGGCCTCGCAGGAACGTGCGTAATTTCAAATTAGATGGCCGTGAATGTCCGACTTATCAACTCCGCTGTAAGGACGCAGCAGATTAATTTAACGCTGCAGCTATGATGATTATCTTCTACACAAGGTCATGACGAGCACCTCGGGAAACACGAAGATAATATAAAATCAGAAACATTCAATCACCTTTAGACAAGACATACCGAAATGGGCGGTAAATACTCACGAAGATTATCAGGGCACTCCAAGCCTTCGAACACCCGTAGTGTCGCCCCCGGTCGGCTGGATTGTATCTCCAATTGAAACCGCCACAAAGAAATAGCGCCCCTTCCATGACCTATAAGGCGGAAGATCGTACTACCGTGAGAGCTTCCTGAACGCTCCGGAGAAATAAAGGAAGCTCCTGTGGTCTCCTTGACCGAAAGATAGAGGGAGCAGCTGCCACTAGGGACGCCAAATTGCCCCAAAAAGGCCAATAGGCACTAAAAATGCTCCCAACCGCTGGGAGCGAAAGCTAGGATGACAAACGCTGAAATGCTTCGCAGAACCTCTTCCTAAAGGGATGTAGTGGAAACAAGACCATTGTCAAAAGCGACCTCAAAGAAACATACCATCCTGCGACGTGAGCCGATAAAAGTCAGACGAGTCCATACTCGACGCCGTGGGAGGTCGATAACGCTCGGAAGCAAAGGTAGCCCCATATCGGCTGACCGACCTTACAGTCCTACAAATACAAAGATAAACAACTCATTTGAGGTAATCACCCTGTGATATTTAATTAGGTTTATTTTCCCTTTATCCTTATTCAAAGGAAGAAGAGGCGCCTCTGTGAGCCGCTTCGAGGTTCGACGCGCCGAATCCAGCTGAGCATCCCTAACCCGCCTGCAACCCAACAAATAGAAGAGTCATCGCCAATACGCAAAGAAGAAGAACGACTCGGACCCATAATCAAAGCGAACAGTAAAAACGAAACCCAATCAATTTAACCCTAGCACCTCGTCGTACCAATGGAAGAAAAACAAAAAGTTAGAGACGCAGTGATCCCAAGAATAAGATGGAAGAAGCTATCCCAGGAAGAATGCCAGAAAAAGACTCTACACAAAAAGGGTCAGACAGAGAACTCTGAGCCAATAGCAATGAATCATGGAAGAGTGTTGGAGGACCAGAGAAGCCACAGGATGAGAGGGGAGGTTTGGCAAAAGAAACAAGAAGAAATAGGGAAACAAGCCGCCGGAAACTCCAAAAAGTCATCATTATCACAAGACAAATGACAAGCACTCAAGCCCTAACTAATCCAGCCCCGCACGTGGAAATTGCATCCGATGCAAGAAACGACATGTGCCCCTTGCTCACACACTGTATCTAAGGGTCAAAATCGATGTGGTTTGAAATAAAGGCAGTCTACTCACAGCCCAAGAGAGAGACATCAACTCGAGGTGAAGGCCCAATCCACTGGACATACCCATTTGAGTACTCAGACTACTTTACGATGGCCCAAAGTTGAAGGCTCCACCCGGCGCAGAGATCAATTTTCGATAACCCAAAGCAGCCATGATCTACTAACCAAGCCAAGATAGGGCTGGGAGCGACAGGGGAAGACTTACAGGTACAGTAGTGCTGAACGATCCCAATCACATGCTATCCATCCAACCAAATCCCATTAAAAAGGAAAGAAAGAACAATAGATCACCGCCGCCTGACATCCCCAATAAGGAAGGAAGATTATCCCAAATAAACTGTTCTTTCTATATCCTGTACCAAATCCAATATGGACTATAATAAGAAATATCTCATCCAATGGGAAGGACTCCTAATTACCATCCAACTGGTTGAACATCTATTATAAATAATGGCCACCCCATCGTAAACACAAAATAAATACTCATACGTGATTCTGTTACACGCACCTTAGACGCATACTCATATGCAACATTCGCCTCTGCGCCCCTTTTCTCTCAAAAAGAAATCGACTTAGCATCGGTTGCCACCTGACACTCCGCCTCGCGACTTCTTTGTTTTTGCGTAGCGGAGTGGGCACGCCCAGAGCCTTCCGCAGACAACAGCTGTCGCGATCCCGTCACCCTGCATAATCCAGACACTGCATCCTAAACACTGGAACAATCCGGTCCAACCCAATCCCCACACGCCCACAAATCTTTAGCCCGATTGAAAAAGGCATCATCACAAACAATATAATGAAATGTTCAATAGAGTGCATCAACTGCTATCATTTCGTTCTCTATTAGGACAAGAATGTCGATTGTGACCAAATTGCTTGCAAAGTCCACATGTTTGTTGAGTTTTAGCTTCCTTTGCATCCATCTCATTATGAAGTCGACTTGATTTTGGTCGACCAGAAGTTACACGCTTCATTGTATCAAACGGTACAATTACCGGTCCATCATATTGAGGCCAATCACTCTTATCAAATATGGGATAAAATAAGGGAGCCCATGTCGATAAATAAGCCCGTGTGGTATAATAACTTTGCACGAATTGTCGAAAATCAATCGAACGACGATGACAAACAACAAGAATGTGTGAACATGGGAATCCTAACAAAAGATTTGGTACATGTGCAAGACCATGTTTGAAGGTCAACATGATATGTGCACGGTTTTATATTGTTGCTTCCAACAAAGCTTCTAGTTTTAACATGAAAAAGTTTTTGCACATGATCATACAAAAGCACCTCATGTGAACCCGCCTTATCAACCTTAGCTTTTATTTTGGCATCAATATATGGAGTGAATTCTTCACCAGCTGCAAGTCGACTTGCACCAAGCTCTCGTCTGACTGTGACATAGTTATTAACCCGATAAAAAGTTAATTGGACCAAAGTTGCTATTGGTAAGTCACGAGCACCTTTAAGGACACAATTAAAAGCTTCAAACATGTTAGTTGTCATGATCCCGTATCTCCTTCCACCATCATGTGAGAGCGCCCATTTTTCCAAAGGAATATGCTCCAGCTAATTTTTAGCTTCAGAATTTATCCGTCCAATTGTATCCATGTGAGCACAAAACTTTTTAACTTTGCTCTCCATTGCAGCTTTACACATGAGATCCTTTAACATCTTATTTTTTAATCTCGTGTTGAATTTACTGGCTAAATGACGCATACAAAATCTATGATAAGCATTTGGCTCAGTCCACCCAGAATCGATGCCATTTACAACAGCTATGATGTCAGAATGATGATCAGATATCAAACATAATCCTTTCCTTTGGGTCACTCCAATTCGGATGCATGTAAAAAACCATCTCCAACTATTTGTATTTTCACCTTCTGTAATTGCAAAAGCAAGTGGAAACAATTGGTTGTTACCATCACATCCCAAAGCAATCATCAAAGTGTCGTTATATTTTCCATTTATATGTGTCCTATCAATACTAAGAAGTGGTCGACAATGAGTGAACCCTTTAATTGATGGAGAGAACGCCCAAAAAACACAGTGAAAAATTGTTTCGTTTGGGTTGTTTCCAGGAACTGTTTTGGAGTACACAATGCATCCACAATTTGATTGCTCCAAAGCAAGAAAAAAACGAGGCAACTCTGCCTAAGACGAAAATTAATCACTAAACAATCGAGTCATTGTTTACTTTTGCTTTCATTGCTTTTTGATATGAAATATGGTAACCAAATTGTTATATTGTTAAATTTCGAATTACAAAGAACCGTAATGGTCATTTGTGTCTTTACCAATGTTTCAACTAACTTAGATACAAAGTTAGAATCCAATTGCGAATGATCCCGATTAGTACATGGATTGACACATGTATGAAGACTCGTATTTTTTTTTTTTTATCAGTAAAAATCAAGTATTATAAAAAGGAAAATTCCTAGGAGTACACAAGACGTGGACAACCAGAAAAAGCCAAAACAAGGCAAACAAAAACCTACCTACACCCCAACCAAGTGCGAGACATCTGAAAATAGATTTTGTATTGGGCGTTGTTATACGTAAGCTAAATTTCAAGTCCATAAAATTAGAGATAGCAATTTTAACTCAATGTGGGTAGCCTGCTCGAACGCCATCCTCGCTTTCTAGCACGCCAGAGTCCAAAATGCATACGTGGAGTCAGCCCATATTTTTTTCCGCTTCTTTCCCACTGCGACACCTTGCCAAGCTAAAAGTGTATGAAGGACCGACTTTGGGAACACCCAACTAATCCCCACCATTGGCATAAACAAGTCCCACAACATTTTTGCACTTTTGCAATGGATCATATAGTCGGCTGGCCTCTCGTCCTCCTCACATAAAAGATTCATGAAGGAAGTCATTCCTCTACGTTTAAGATTATCCTCGTATACTTCGTGATTTTAAACATGGATGTATCTTTCACGATCATCGCCCTTAGTCGTCATTGACAATCTAGTACTTTTTTACATTTGAGGACCAATACACTTGCATTTGAACTATAAACATTAAACTCAAAATGTGACCTCATGGAATACAACTTCACAAAGATCAGAACCATTTCTTTGAGGGAAATATCACTAATTGACAACTCCACGATACTTCTCGGTTTGTTTTTTCCATAGAGCCCAACTCACTTACAACACACCATTTATCCCATCTATACTCAAAATTTGTGGCGAGATGGCATATAATATAAAATAGGTGCAAAGTGCTCGATCATTATCATTTATATTAACTCGGGGTGTCAGTGGGAGACAACCGATAATGTGTTTTCCACCTTCACCTCGACATCGAGATCATTGTATCTGTCACCAACTTCAAGGTTCACATATCTTGTACTTTCAAATTCCGTAACTTGTTGGACTGTAATCAAATCAATGCTTTCTCTGTGACCACAATTTTCATCATTACCCGACAAAACAAACTCATTAGTTGGAACAACATCATGCATGTCATCTTCCTTATCTCTCTCAATTTCCTCATCGACGTCAATACCATTTGTAGACGATTCCGTGAAATGGCCAGTTTCATTATTCAAAGGAGGATGATTAGGAGCATGCTCTATGAATAATTCAACTGAAGACATTTCAAACTTCGACGGCATTGCTAGCATACATGCCACGGTACGATCATTTCTAACAACTAGTGGTTGAAATTTGTTCACTCCAATTCGATAACGACATTTTAAGATTAATTGAGATTGCTTGTCAACACCAATAATATCATATACCATATTCAACAACTGCACAAATGTCGTTTGAATTGGGACATCAATAGGCTCAATCTCCACATCATTTCCGATATATCTCAAATCTGTTTCTGTCCTCAAACTTTTTCCATTCCAAAAACACATTACTTCCACCATGGAATCAGTCATAATGCCTTCACATACAATAATAAAATGTCATTAATAAGCTTACTAAACAAAACAATCAATTATATATATAATAAAAACAAATTACTTATATATTAATATAAAAAATGATCATGATAACATATTTTCATGATAAAAGAACCCATTTGATTTTTTTTTTTAACCAGCAAATACGATGAGAAATTTATGGATTTTTTATGTTTAAAAATATGACTAAAATTAAATAAAAATTTATAAACTTTTAAATCACTAAATCTACATATAGAAATAAAACAAGAGCTAATTATCTCTAAATTCATTTTCTTCATTTATTTTTTATTGTTGTTTTTCATTTTCTGTCCTTTATATTTTTCTTTGGATATTTTGACTCTTTGAGAACTAACAATTTTATTGTTTTTTGTCTTTTTATTAATTCATAATGTCAAAATTGATTTTTATGTTACTTCCTGGATATCAAACTGGTGACTAGAAGATAAAGTTTTATGATTTCCAACCTGTATATGAGACACATACTAAGGGTGTTTGATTTCTGTTTCTAAAAACTGTTATCAACGCTGCTTTTAAAACATGCAGAACACAATTTTAATTGCTTTCCCTGCTTTTCGCACAAAACAATTTCCGAAAACTATAAACAAACAGGTCCTAAAATTTTAACATTCATCAAAATTCTCTAGAAAGTAATGAAAAGGATATGGAAAAATAAAAAAATTACAGAAAGTATCGCAGAAAGGGAATAGAGTGTGGACAATCCAGTTTTGGCAATACTTCGATCATGTGCATTTAGGAAAATATACTGAAACGGATGCACGAAATGGCATTTTCAATGCTACAAACACAAATAATACCCATCATAATCTTAAAGCATTGAACACAAAAATGTTTTTATGCTTTCAAAATGATAAATAATGAAAAATAAAACATTAAATGAAAGAAAAAAAACAAACCTTTTGTGAGTAGATGGAAGATAATGTGTTGAAACAAGTAGGGAAATGGCGGGATTAGGGTTTAAGGGAGAAGCAGCAACAGCGTCGGGAGAGAAGGCGAAGTAAGAAAAGAGGGAAAAATGGGAAGTTTTTATTAAAATGCTTTTCAATTTTTACTAATGAAATCAGATTTTTAATCGCTAGTCCGAAAATGCCCTTCTAGATTTTAAGTTCCAATCGGTCCGTAAAGGGTGGGAAATTTTCAACCTGATGAACAATCCAATAACATAATACCCGATCTTGGTTTGCATAATATTTTATGTTCTAATTAAATATTTATATAATCGACTCAAGATTTTTATCTTGTGATAAATATGGATTTGAGTATATCCTGCTCATTAATTGTCAACGACTCGAACACTCGATTATTTATATTTATTTATATTAAATATACAATATTATATAATATATGATATATATGAAAATAGTAAGAGTTGAGATCACAATAATTATTATTACTATTATATGATAAATTATTTATAATATTCGGTGATTTTCAAAACCAATTAATTTCAAATTTTGGGATAGGGTAATAGTACACGAAAGATCTTATGAGCATGGACATGATAAAAAATTTGGAATCCCAGTTTGAGATTTTACATAAATGTATAAATAAAAAAGGGAGATGGATATGATAAATCTAAAATCCTACCCAAATTCGACTCATTACCATCCATAACAGTTCCGTTCATTTTCTTTTTGTAATTTTCCTAGGTGCCAAACATGGGAAATACATAATATAACTATTTTTTTTTTCTTAAATATAAATTTTATTGATTCAAACTAACAATACATCCGACAGAGCACATAATCACTCTCAAGCAACACGAAAGGATTATGGTAACATATGGTGTTAATAATGACTCAGCACACCCTTATATAAAACAGCGTATATTTGAAAACTCTATAATGACTAATCTTCATAAGATTCAAATTCGTAAACATACCTACGACTCGATTTAAATAAACGCTCTGTCAATCTAAATACGTTTTTACCGTCTCGAATCACCCTAAAATATTAAGTACACAGACAAGCCAATAAAAGGCAACACAAAACAATAGGCCATAATAAGACGATGATGAATACACAAAAAAAAAAAAATCAGAGATTTATACTAAAACCATTTTATCAGATAATGAATGAAAGAAAAGTATGGCAGTAGTGATTTTAGGCCAAAATCACAAAAACGAATTCTTATTACCATGGAAAATTATATAAGAGAAGAAGATAAGAGACAAATAGGAAAGGTGACTTTATTTATAATATATATTTTGTTAAAAGTTTATTATATGTTCTCAAATAAATAATGACATTTCGATGATTAAATTTTGGCAGAAAAGTGCTAAAATAAAAAAATTCATCACTATTTGCCGCTGGTTCGTCTAATATAAGGCTTGTGGGCCTTAAAAGCCCATCCCAACCCATCTTGCTGACATTGATGTTTCATAAAGCTTAATTTCTGGCGTCTCATTTCTTTTTTGGCTGTATTTATTCACTCGTTAAAGACTTCTGATATATTTATTTATGATAAAGATTTAAGGTTTCACATTTTATATTTCATTATATAATTGCTTCTTTTATTTATTTATTTTATTTTTGAATAATTATATAATTATTGTTTTCTAAAACAGTATTTTAAAAATTGCCACTTACAATGCATGGAGTAAAAATAAGAAGGGCGTACGGGCCGGGACATCATCAGGCAATTGAAGGCTCGTCCAAAAATGCCCTTCTAAGTTCTAATAACATCTGACTCATTTTTTTTCTTCGAATCCCCTCTTTCTTTTTCTAATTTTCCTAGGCGCCAAACAGGGGAAGGGGGGGAAGGGAAATTTGGCGGGAACCATTAATATTTGCGATCGCGGCAACACCGATTCATCGGAATTTGATATTGTGCCCATTACAGATGTATTCCCACAGTCAGTTCGACGGCAACGCCGCCTTCTCTGGCGGCGGATCATGCCTCATGGTATTACTCAGACTGCCGAACCTGCTTTCTCTCCCGCTAGAGTATGTTTCTTATCATCATCTTCCTCTATTTAGGGCTTTTGTTTCTTTTACTCTCTGTTTGGTTCCTGGAAAGAAAAAAAACGCGGAGTAGAAAGGAAGCGACAATTTGAAACCTATATTGGAAGAAGAGGGAAAATAAAGGAGGGCATGAGGTCAGATAGTTGTGTTAGGCTTCGGTTTCGTTATATGTTAATTTTCACACAATTCTCATCAACCAGACGGCGTTGCTTCAGGCCGTTTTACTCTCTTTTTTTTTCCTTTTCAGTTGCCCTTCACCCGCCTGTTAGGTTCCCGAGAAAAAAAGGAGCTGAAAAAGCAACGAGTTCTGAAAATCCATGTTCTCTGTCGTTTTTGTTTATAATAAAAGAAAAATAACTGGTGTGAATATGTTTAGGTTGTCGTCTTTCATTATTCTCATAGATCAAATGGAATTGACGGAATACAGGGGAAAAAGATAGAAAATTACATTCTGGAAATTTTAGCTTATTTTGTTGTTCAGGTTGGTTAGATTGTGGTTTTCCTACCATTTATCCCCTACCACTGTTTGAGGCTTTTCTTGTATTTGATTGCAGAATCGAGATACACAAGCTTTGCTTCCTCTGACTGTGAAGCAGATAAGCGAAGCTTTTCTCTCAAGCGATGATAAATCCAATTTTCTCATTGACGGTGTTGAAGTGAACAATGTAGAGTTCTTGCAATTTGATCTTTTTTCTGGCTCTTTTTTTCTTCAATTTTGGTTTCTGAGTTTGGGAAGTGTTTAGGTTACACTTGTGGGGATGGTATTCAACAAAGCTGAAAGGGTTACTGATGTTGCTTTTATGCTGGATGATGGCACGGGCCGTATCGACTGTAACAGATGGTAAAATTTTCCTCTATTAATCATAATTGTGACTTAAATTGGTGTCTGTTTAGTTTAATTGCTGATTCTGCCCTAATTTTGCGTATTTTATTGCAATTAGGGTCAATGAAGCTGTAGATAGCAAGGAAATGGAAGGAATTCTGTATGTTCCCAACGTGCTTTAGTTGCTGTTATTTGCTTGTTATTGTAACCTATACATTATGTTCCTTAAATTTCCTTCGAATCTTTTTTAACTATTATGATGGTTCTCATTTGTCTATTTGTTTTTTCCTTTATCTTTGAGACGGCATGTATGTTCGAGTTCATGGACACTTGAAGGGTTTTCAGGGTAAAAGGCATTTAAATGCCTTCTCTGTTAGGTATAAATTAATTTATTTAATTTTTTCTAATTTTAATTATGTTGATTATTTTGGAGATTGGGTACTTTCTTTGTTCTTGAATTGAAAATTTTCTACTTCATATCACTCTTAACATGGGTTCATGTTTTTCTTTCTTTAATGTTTTTCCAATCTTTTTTGTCTGTGATTTGTGCAGCAGTTTAGTTTTATTTAATGGGTTTATGTTATTGGTTAGAAAGTTTCAGATCGAGTATTTCTTTCTCCTGTAATGATAATCCAGCTTGGCCACTCGCAGATTTAGTTTGCCAAAGGAAAAAATGTAACAAGTTTCATTATAAATTATTATTGAAGCGTGAATAAGCCTCACAAAATGCTTTCATTAGTGTTCTGCATCTTGTGGTTTCAGTGTGAAATTTCATTTATAGTTTGAATCAATAAAGATGGGTAGCAAGCCAGTTTGATATGGATTTTGAGAGATTGGCTCAACTGAATATTACATTGATCAAACCCTTTGGTTAGAATGCTTCATTTCTTTTCATTTGAAAACGCTGAGAAAGAGTGCCATTAAATTTTGAATCACTAATACAAGTGAATGATTTTGTTGGTTTTTTGGGCTATGAAGGGAAGTTTCAGACCAATACATAACACAATTGAGAGCATTTGTCATAGCATTTTTAATGTAGAATGACTTTCGAATGATGTGAAATGGAATTTAAGGCTATTTCAGGTATGTCCCTGCTCATTTAATTTTTCTTCGAAGGTGGAGGTGTTAGGGCTCAAGGGAGATGCTTTTTTCTTCAATGAAAGAACTCTAAACTTTCAGTTATGATTTTCTTGGGGTATGAGGCATTAGACAGTGATTGATGTCAGAGGAAATTTAGATAAGGTCAAACGGTTTGCTTATTCGTCAGGGTTGCAAAGACATTCTTAAGGTTGTCAGAGACTCCTCAATTTGTCCTCAAAGACTTGCATTTGATCCTATGGGTGTCACACTTCACCCATCGTTATCGTAGATAACACCATTAGGCCCTTTTAGGCTTAGTTTGTCTCTCGAGCCTCGGGTGGGCTTGTATGTGGTCCATTGAGTGCGTATGTAGTTCACTCTTAGAGTGTCGCGGGCTTCTTTTTTTAGTTATCGCATCGTGCCATAGGAAGCAAGTGGGGGCCCCTGAGGTTTTGGCTCAATCGGAGCTTATTGGAGTATGTCAAATTCGGAGCACTTGGGCTTGTTTCACTGTATTTCCTCATTCGAACTCGAATCGTACCGCTTGTTTTGTTGGATTCCTTATTCGCCAAGGAGGTTTCGTTAAAATTCATAATTTTTTGTCAACCGCTTTCACCAATCGCTTTGACTGTCTGGCCGAGGCGTAAAGATGCATACAACACCGCTGGGTGACGGCAAGCACTCCTCCTTGCTCTCGATCATATCTCCTCATCTGAATTTGGAATAGCACCGCTGGTTGGTCTCCCATTTTTCGTGAAATTATGTCAAAATTTCATAATTTTCCTCAATCATTTCACCAAGTTGGCATCCGGTTCAACCGGTTCATCTAGCCAACTTGTGTGGAGCACGAATTTTTGTGATTTTGGAGCCCAAATCCCATATGGATTGTGCCCATATGCTCCAGATCGCTTCGCGCATTTTTGGTCCATTTTAGGCTTTCGCTTTGGTTATATGCAACTCCACCATGAATCCATGTGGATACTTGGTGGTGAAGCAAGTCGAAAACTTGGGGGATAGTCACTTGCATGGAAAATGAGGAGGGAGTTAATGGGGAAGCCGACCAGACTCGATTGGCTTTTCCAAAGCTTGAATGAGAGAAAAACTGTGCAGGCTCGTGAGGCCGAGAGGAGGAGAACTCAAGATAAAGGAGAGAAAGATCAGAGTGGAAGGGGCCTTTGGGCACTTTTCTAGGCTCGGATGCACATTTGGTGATTTTTTTAGATGCTTAGCTTGGATTTCTGCGTTTTGTGGAAGAGGTAAGAAATAGACCTTGGCTCCACTCTATTCTTTAAGGGATGTGCTGACCAAATTTGAGGTTTTTCCTCAACCATTTGAACTGGTTTTCACGCTCATATGTGAGTAAGAGTCTGCCTAATGCTTTTGTCGGGCGCCTCAGCTTTTAGAAAACAAATGACAGTTTCGCTGGTTCACTCATCCGAGCCGAGAATCACGACCGCTTGTTTTGTTAGTTTCCCTATTTTAAAGGATAGCTCGACCAAATTCTTAGGTTTTTCCTCAACCATTTGAACCCGTTTTCTATGCTCATACGTGAGATTTCGCTCAACAGCCACGGGCAAGCCCCGATTTTAGAAAACAACGGATTGTTTCGGTTGGTTCTCACTCATCCGAGCTGAGAATCAATCATCGTTTGTTTTGTTTGATTCCTGACTCCTTGAGGAAGGTTTTGACTCACTTTTCGTAATTGTTCCCAATCGTCTAACCGGTTGGGAAACCGCATCGCTTGCTCATGAAGTTCGCCTCTAGGAACAAGAGTTAGGCACTTTGTTTTGTTTGGATCGATTCTCACTCATTCGAGCTGAGAATCAATCAACAAGTTTTGTTAGATCTCGACTCGAGGAAGGTTCTGCCCAATTTTGAGAATTGTTCGCAACCGACTCAACTGGTTAGGAAACCGGACTGGCCGGTTCATGAAGTTTAGTTTCAGGAACAACGCTAGGGCACTTTGCCTGTTTGGATTCTGCTTCACTATCCGGAAATGAGAATCAAATACCGCTTGTTTTGTTAGATTCCTAATTGCGGAGGAAGGCTCGGCTACAAGTTTTGGTGGGATCTTTTCAACCGGCCGACCGGAGCCGGGAAACCGAACGCTTGTCTATCGGGTTCTGTCATTAACGCTTTGGGTACTTTGCTTGCTCGGTGGCTCTGGCTTCGTCATTCAAAAGCCTGAATTTCACTCCATTTGTTTTTTGGCTGATTCCCCGACTGTGGAGGAAGGTTTGAAAGTTTTGAGATCTTTCAACCGGGGCTTAGACCGCTGGGGAAATCGAACTACCGGCTCATCGGGTTCTCGTTTACGGAATAACAGCTTTGGGTACTTTGCTTTGTTTGTGCTCTGCTTCTGGTCATTCGTAGTCGAATTGCACTGCTTTGTTTTGTCGGATTCCCCCGACTATGTAAAGGAAGGTTCGAAAATTTTGAGAATCTTCTTCAACCTGCACAGATGACGGGCTGAAACCTGATCTGCTTGTTCATTAGGTTCTTTAGAAATACAGCTTAGGTACTTTTGTATTGTTTGGTTAGATCTCATTCATTCGGTGTCTGAATTGTACACCGTTTGTTTTTTTTGGTTTCCTTTTACTCGTAAGGGAATGTTCGACAAATTTTCGTAATCACCTCAACGGACAATCGGGCTTGGGAACCGGATCGCCCAACTTGGTCGGGTTTTGTAGGGTCGCTCGACTTCGCTAATTGAAGTCCATGACCTTTTGTGAGTCCAACCCATCTGGCCCGCATCGCAGGCTACGTGTAGGGTCCGATATGGGGTTTAGTTCCAGTTAATGTATTCAATTTTGGATTCGTAAGAATTAGGGTCTATGCGGGTCAATGGGTGGTTAGTTAAGCAATAGTAGTCTAGTGTTTTGTCGAGACCGATTCTTTGAGATGAATAGACGTGTTTGTATAGCTGGACAAGTGTTGTAGCATCAATGAGTGGCTGAGATGCAATGTATGGTTTCTCCTGGCTTGCTTTGCTTTGCTTTTGATATTTAATTTTGAGAACAGTATGCCCGAAATGTGCGACTAACCTTCCCCTACAGCACTTGGCTAGGGAACACAGGTATGTGCTTTAATGTTGGGTAATGAATTTCACATGAATGCTTTGTGTTTGAGTGTCATGAATGCTTATGTTTGTCAAGTTAACCTTGATGTAGCATCGTGAGTCAGTGGACCACAAGTACACTTCCTTTGATTGAGTGTTCTAAGACGCTAGATACCACCATTAGGGTCGGGTGTGATCAAAAGTTTGTATGTTTAGCCTTGGAGACTATCTGCTCTTTGACCCATATGCTCCCACATACCCAATTCACTAGTAGAGACCGAGTTCCGAGCCCAGAGGGATGCTACCTCATATGAGGTACCTTCCCGATAGGTAATTTGATCCCTGGACCCAGAATCTAGTTTTCGCATACCTTTTTTTTTTCATACTGGAGTCCTTAGGGGTTTTTTGTTCTTTCTTGATTTTCCCCTTTATAAAATAAAAATAAAAAGTAAGTAGCAACTCCAAAGCAAAACCGTTCCTCCTCGGGGACGGATTTTCCAAAACTCGAAAATCAACCCACATTTTCTTTTCATATAAAAGCGAGTCACGTCGGCCCGTGGATCGGGTAGGGTCCATAGTTGCAGTTGATTTATTTGAAGGATCTGTGGTGTTAATGAACTCACGACAGCTATGAAGCACTGCAATGGGCAAAGTTGTTCATTAAAAGGTTCCTAGATTTCTTGTTGGCTACATTACATGGATATGATAAAACGATAGTTTGGCTATAGCTTACCATGTATGGTTGTAGACAACCACCAAACAGCAGTCCTACGTCACGATTTCATTTGATTGAGCTATGTTAGAAGGTTAGAAAATCCATGGAACTACTTCGGTGAAGATCTGATTCTAAATTAAACCATGTTACATCCCAGTTCTGGATTGCATGTATGAAGTTGAACCATGAAGCTAGAATTAAAATGTTTTTGCATTTTCATCAGGAATGATCGGTTCACTTCCACCATGTTGCAGTACTGCAATACATACATACATACATACATACATACATAAATATATATATATATATATAGAGAGAGAGAGAGAGAGAGAGAGAGAGAGAGAGAGAGAGAGAGAGATCTGAAGTTAAGGAAGTACGGAATTCACATTCCTAGGGTTGTCTACTACTTAGTTTCCTCTTTTTTTCTCTTTCTTCTATGGATTCTTATGACATTAGAAATTGCCCACATGAAAGCTAGGAACTAGAACTGCCTTCTTAGTCCTATACCACTTTAAAGAAATAAAATATACTTGTTTCTTTGGCAATCTATATCTTTTTTTTTTTATGGGTAAAGATAAGTATTTAATTGCATTAGTTGGAATTAGTTGGTTATGACAATGGCAATCTCAAGAAATTTTCATGATATGTAAATTTCTATATTTGCATATGAGATGTACACTTACATATGTATATAAAAATGAGTGATGTTGATACCCATAAGACATGTGGAGGTTTTGGGGTGTGGGGTGCTGTTCTAGACATATTAGCCTATTCTATATTTGCTCTCCTAAAAGCATGTCAACAGCTTATCCAAGTTTTTTGTGATGATTCTAAATCATAGTATCTAACCCTCAAACTTGGCTGTGGTTTTCAGGCCTGTAACGGACTTTAATGAGATTGCAAGCCACTTGATCGAGTGTATCTATGTGCATACCTACAACACTAAATCACGGGTATCAGTTTTGAACTATCATCAATGTGCTCTAATTTGCATATTCATGTTCTCTTTTCTGGTTTGCCAATGGTTTTGTGTTTATGCTGATAGAAGGTACAAGGTGGTGGCCCTCCTCAGTCCCAGGTTACAAATCCAGCCATTGGTACCCCTTTAAAGGGTTACCAAGCTGCTCCGCCAAATCAAGTAAGAGACTTAACTCTTAGAATTGAATAAATGGTAATCTCCTGATTGATTTGTTTGCGGGTTTTCTGTCTTTTTACCTTTCCAGCTCTCTGGTGGGCAATATGGTGGTGGATTTAAGGGCACTGATCAAATGGTCATAGAATACTGCAGCAACTCATGCTGTGAGTCATCATAATTCTAACCTCAAAAAAGATTGTGTTTTTCTGTTCATCTTTAATCTTCAACCAATTATGGCTAATCTGACATGAATACTGATAGGAAACTTCTAAGAAAGATATATCGACATCTGTTTTTCCAAGAAAATGGATGAGAGATGTGAAATGTATTCTTCCACAGTGGAATTGTCTTGTGTATATATTGTTTATCTAGCTTGTATGAAAGCGGAAGCTTTGATGCATGAAAATATGAATTCAAACACAAAGATAAAAAAATCAACATAAAGGTGCACAAGGGTTTTAACATGGTTTGGCCTATTATATGCCTACATCCATGGATGAGAGAATCGTTCCACTATTCTTGAAACCATAGAGTACAAGATTGGAGTATCAAAGTATTGCAACGACTAGGAAAAATCACAAAATAAAAAAAATCCTAGGATGCACACAATACCAAGAAAATACCTCAAAAAAC
Source organism: Tetrastigma voinierianum (assembly GCA_016808115.1). Taxonomy (NCBI): domain Eukaryota; kingdom Viridiplantae; phylum Streptophyta; class Magnoliopsida; order Vitales; family Vitaceae; genus Tetrastigma; species Tetrastigma voinierianum. The sequence goes on along the minus strand of JAEQBH010005147.1, from coordinate 239,507 downwards.
TCTTAATCTCTCAAACCGTTATATCTCTGCACACATCGAATAGCTTTTACAAGCCCATCTCTCTCTCATAACTTTTTCTTCTTGTGACCTAGAATTTTTATAAGGATATTCCTAAAATATTTCCTTATTCTATAAGGAAACCTAATATTACAATAATATAACAACTATGAATTATCTTATAAAGTATTCGTTATAAAAAGGAATTAATACAAATTAGGAATTTAAGACATTAATTTATCAAAGCAAATAGGATCTAACTTGTTAAAAGTGTTGGGATACATTGTTCCCGCAACACTTGCCCATCAAAAAAAATTGTTCCTGCAACACTATGTAGCCAATTAGAGCCTTTGTTCATGGGAAAGAGCCTAAGGGGTAGCTCAGTTGGTATAAGGCCTTAGGGTTTAACTCAATAGTCATCAGATTGAGTCCCTTTAAGGCCATTGGGGATTTACTCGGCCATTAACTTCAGGGGCTCATGGGATTAGTCGAGATGCGAGCAAGCTTGCTCGAAAATCCATCAAATAAAAAAAAAACTTAGTTCATGGGGAAGTATCTTGAGACACCTGTTAGACTATCATAGCCAGTATGCTTGCTGGCTGCATTCCTTCATCAAATTCTAGATTTTTCTATTTTTTTTAGAAAGGTATAATAATTTGATCAGTGTTTAGCTCATAATCCTATAATCATTCAGCCAAATCAGAAGATTCATCTTTATATAAAGTTAAAAAAAATCTGATTTATGGCGTTTGCCCAAAATTGTTAGATTTTGTTTATTTGTTTATTTTATTTTAAAACGGTGGAACTTTTTGATGCAATCATTATGAACATAGGTAAATCTAGACTTGTGGATGAAATATATAAAGTGAATGCAATGCCATTAGAATATAATTGTCTGATACCTTAATTATTTCTGCTTTACATATGAGGATGTTCCATTCTTAACTCAATTAGCTTAACTTCGAATTTCATTCCTGCTCAATGTTTTAAAAATCGGATTGGTGACTGAATCAGAAAAGTTACCGATTCATGGTTTAGGAGCCGAACCGTGATTGAACCGATTAAACTGGGACCGGAAAGATCAATTCGGACCAGCTGATTTTTAAAACACTGTTCCTGCTTCATTCATGCTTACTGATGTTTGAGATTTTCTCATGTTTCAGGGCTCGAGAAAAGGGAGTACACCGGGATGAGCTTGGCCAACAGCTAAACATTCCAGTTGATAGAATCATGTCTGTCTCTCTTACTAGCAATTCAGTTAGAGATTTAGGGCCTGTTTGGTTCTGGTTTTTTAAAACTGTTTTTGGTTCTCAAAAACAAGGAGAAGAAATAAAACATGAAGAACACATTTTGTTTCCAGTTTTTTTTGTTATGAAAAAAAACATAGGGTACATGGAAAACATTAAATTCAGAGAATAAAAACAATTCACAGTGGTGTTCTTTGTGTTTTCAAAAACTGTTCTTAAGAACAGGCTTGCCTGTGTGGTTCATGTTTTTTAAAACCGTTTTTTATTATAAAAAATAAGAACAAGAAAACAAGGAGTCAATGTTTGGTTCCTAGTTTTATTTTGTTATGGAGGACAAAACACAAAAACACTAAATTAAGAGAACAAGAACATTTTTTAGAAAATACTAAAATGGTGCTCTTTATGTTTTCAATAATTGTTTTCAAGAACAGTTTTCAAAAAATATGAACGAAACAGACGCTTATATTCACATCCACAACTTATTACTTATTATTTGATCTGGGTTTGACAGGGAATCTATTAGAGCGCTTGAGGAGGAAGGCCTGATTTACTCAACAATTGATGAGTGCCATTACAAGTCAACTGGCAATGGTTGACCATCTCCCAGATCATCATATTGGCCATCTTTTCCTCTGTTTTCTTACCTTAGATGATGACTTTCTTCTTTTTTTTTTGCATGAATTCACCTTTAGGCTGAAAACTAGTTTGGGATAGTGAAGATCTTGCAAGTTCCATAACTGATTTAAGGCATATGAATTTAATCTGCGATTGTTAGAGGGAGTCAGATTTGATGCCTTGATTTTCATTTGGATTCATGATATGGGCCTGTAAATATTTTATTGTTCCATTGAGAAATGGATCAAACATGGGCTTGAGTGAGTCTCAGAAGTTAGCTCAGTAAGTTCTTGAAAATTGCTTGTTGATTGATCGTTTTTGATTTAATTGCTAGAAGTGACAAAATTTTGATTCCATTCAAGAGAATTTAGTTGACCATTAGTTTTTGTTATTTTTTATTTTTAGTTGATTGATAACAAAAAAGAAAAAAAAAAGATTTCCTATAAACTAAAAAATAATGTATTAAAAACCAGATCGGATCGATATTTAAAACCAGTTTGTGTGAATCGGGCAATCCTTACCAAACCTTGACCCAGCTAGGCCTGAGTTACTGATGCACTATCATAACATGTTTATAAAACCTTGCATTTCTCCTCTCCTATCCAATGTGGGATAGGTAATTGGAGGTTTAATCTTAAAAGATTGGTTGCAAGTAAGGGAGTTTGATCAGTGAATCGTGAATCGGTAATTTTTTCGGTTCAATGATAGGTTCGATTTTTAAAACACTGTTTAAAAGAGTTTCATTAATACGGGAATCAGGTCGTTAATAGAGTGAAATGGGTTTAGAGATTAATTAGTTTTTTTTTTATCTTTTTAGAATAACTATGTTGAACAAGTTTTTCTTCCACAAAATTTTGGAAGCGTTCCAACCCTGTTTTAGAAGTCTTAGACGGTCAAGGGTTGGGACTTCTTCATTGAAAGAGAAAAGGATTGAAACTCTAAACTTTTCTTTCCTCTTTTTTTTTTTTTTTTTTTTTAATATTAAAGTTTTAAAGCATTCCAAAAATATCAAAGGTAATCTTAAGTCTTAACATGCTGGATAAAGTCTAATAAAAACATTTTATCTACCCCATGGAATCATTTTGTGTAGCATAAGAAATTATTGGGGTTGTTTGTATATAGTTTTTAAAAATTGTTTTTTGTTGTTGAAAACATGAAGAATAAGGAAAACATAAATAATTCATTTGGTGGTTAGTTTTTTTTTTTTTTTTTTTGTTATGAAAAATACGAGTAACAACAAAAACATTACATTCATAAAATCAAAACAGATTTTAGAAAACATAAAACCACTGTTCTTTATGTTCTCAAAAAATGTTATTGTTTTCAAAAATAGACACCAAAACAAGACCTATTTCTTTACATGAACTTTAGTCAAAGATCAAATCAAGAAACTAAAAATGAAAAGGATGAGATGGTGATTTCAGTAGAGATATGAATAAACACTAAACAACAATCTGTAATATCATTAACTAATCTAACTTGTTTATTACACATACTTGATTATTATTTTTAAATAAAATTGGCCAATTTGGACAAATTAAATTATTTATGGTGATTGTACCTTTATTTAATTAACGGTGCAGATAAACTCTAGCAATATCAATAATTTTTTATTATCAAAATTTAAAATTACAACCATACAACTTGTTTTAAACTATTGAATAGCAACACCTTTTCTAGATCTTCAATAATTGAATATATCCGTATAATTAAAATACTTGTATATTCAAAAATATATATTATATACCAATTCATTCTCCTCTTTAATATTAATAGCTAACAATAAAAACATATTAAATTTTAATAATTCAACTCTACCTCTCTTTTTAAGTTAAATAGTCGACCACCGACCTTAACCTTATACACATTACATTGACCCTTACACATCACACTTACAAATAAATTTATTATTGAAAACTAATAAAAATATAAGAAAATTTTGATAATTGAAAATAAATATTAAAAATAAAAAATAATGTAAATAAATAAGAAGGAAGGAGGCAAATATCACATGTTAGGTGAGAGAAGATGACATTGAACACGATTCACATACGCAGAATGTGGATGAATTTAATTTAATTTATATATAAATCAAAAGAGGAGGAGGTGGATCATGTGAGGGAGGATGGATGATAGAGTAATAATAATAATAATAATAATAATAATAATAATAATAATAATAATAATAAAGAAAAAGGAGAAAAAAAAAGATAAAGAGATATGAACGTGACTACGTGAGGAATGATTCCTTTCACTGACTGCAAATCCACCCCTAGTTTGACCATGGAATGCCACCACCAACCAAAAGCTACCCTTTTTTTAACTTTTTTTTTTTTTTTAATTTACTAAAAAACAAAAGGAAGAAAGAAAGAGACACTCCCGCCGATATCTATGCCAATCAATTTATTAATTTATTTTTATTTTTTGGGTTTCATGACTTTTGAGGTTGCTTAGTGTAAAAGGGTTTTCAACTCTATCCAACCCTCAACTGTACATCTCTTTCTACTTTTTTTTTTTTTTTAAATAAAATGGTTATTTTCACTTGGACTAGGGAAGTCTAGGCGCATATGAGGGGGCCCGAGTCCGGGGTGTTGGGTCCAACCCTAAGCACTATTAAATCGGGTATTTGAGGAAGAGCAATAGTATTGCTCGATCACCTATATCGCCTCAAACATGCCACTATTCGGGCTCGAGGTTGGAAGATCAATCGAAACATATAGAATTGTGAAGACCGGGTCGTTGAAGAATATGTTGCATACTTAGTTGAGACTTAAGCATTAGCTAACATATGGACTACCATGAACTCCACTCTCACTAACATGATGGACCATAAGCCAATAATGAGGTGACACATGACAGACTACAATAGCATAAATTGATTCAATTGTAATCTTAAAAACATATATAATCTTTTTGGCAACTCGAGGGAAATCCAAATTCTTTGTGAATTGAATCATTTCCGTATATGATTTCATTTTGTTTTCATTATTTCGTAATTTTGTTTGGGTGTACTTCTCTTATATCTCCCATCTATCCCTTTTTTTAGTTATTCAATAGAGCAATTATGATCTATTAGTCGATCCGGGGTAAGTGTTCGGATCTATTATGACATAGCTTTGAGGTGCTTAGTGGACGCGTTTAATATTATAAAACCTTTTTAAGGTCTTTGAATTTGAGAATTTGAACGCAAAAACGCTTTTTTTTTTTGTGCAACTTAGTGTATTCATATCTCAATTAGAAGTTCTTAGATAGAGCTACTTAATGTTTTATATAAAATGTATTACTAGCACTTCCATGTAGGCAGTCATTAGTCTTGATACGATGTTTTATTTTTTGTCATTTTGTTACGGATGCTTTATTTACTACAGAATTCAGATTTCTAAAGAAACATATTCGATGTTAAAAAAACAAATTATATTTCATCACACATGTTATGTAACTCAATATTCTTAACTATTATAATCATATAGTATTATTAAAATTATAGGTTTTGAGTTGATGTATTATATTATTAACTTATGATAAGTACTCAATCCTAATAAGAGAGCCCTACTCAAAATATCGGCTTGATAGTTGGGAAAACATTAACTTATTGGCCCATCTTATAGAAGTCGAAAGGCTCAAGACAGCTTCGACTCTCTATAAATTTTCACTTTGTGATTTCATCTCGAAGACCAGCAGCTCCATTTCCCGTAACACATCAACTCTTAATGAAAGCACCAATGATAGATATCCAAACCTAATAGAATAACTCAACCCAAAATACCGACTGGAGCAGCTTTGAGAATATCTCAAGCTATGCATTCACCCACAACTTTATAAGAAGTCGATATGGATTATGCTTTTAATATAATAATATAAATGTTTTTTCTTCTTTTATGATTTTTAATTTTTGGATATATTTATTACTAATGTAAATTAATTAAATTATTTTTTTCAAAATAGAAAAAAGAAAACTTTATCCAACCCAGTAAAATCTGAACCTTCTGATTCTGTGGGTGGTGCCTAACTTATTAATTTAATTTAATTTAATTATTTTATAGGGATTTTCATGTGCTGTTTGCTTTGGTAGGGAAAGGAGTAGTGACTGTACCTAACTTTTCTCTCTATCTGCCTTTCTTGTCGGCGAATTCTGGGGTTGTCAGAAAACATAATAAAATAACATTGCCTGTCAGATTTTTGATATTTCAGCCCTAACTTTTCTTTTGTTTTTTTTTTTTCTTTTTGAGATATTTTTTTATTAAATATTTTTTGTAAAATATATTATTAGTGATTTGTGAATATTGTAATGACTTTTTGGAAATAGAAAATGTATGTTTAGTTCCAGTTTTTTTTTAATGAAAACTGTTTTTAAGAACAGTTTTTAAAAGCACAAATACAATTATTTTTATGTTTTTTTTTAAATTATTTTTGTTCTTTTTATTTAGCGTTTTCTGTGTGTTTTTTTTAGAACATATGAGTTCTCACTATTTTTCTAGTTTTTAAAAACAATAACCAATGCCATATTTGTCATTTTTTTATAATAATTTTTAAGACAAGATTTTATTTTCTAAAAATATAACAAACATGGAAACACTTAAATATATTTATATTTTTTAATTATTTTTATTTTTTCTACAAATTTTGATTTAAAACTTAATTAATAAATATAAAAATTTATTAAATATATAAATTATTTTTAAAATATATTGATTTCAAAAAATGTTTTCAAAATTTATGTCCAAAACCGTTACCAAACATGCCCCTATTTTTTTCAGACCAAAAACACTTCTTAAAATTGGTGTTAAAGTGATGTTTGATGATACTGGTTTAAAACATAAATTTGAAACCATAATCAGGAAATATGATTTTGATTTTTTTTTTTAATCAAAATAGTGGTCAATAAATTATTTTATTATAATATTAAAAAGTCTAAAAGAAAAAAAGGGCATTATTTTGGTTGTATGTGGGTTTCTTTTAAATATATTATTTTTGCTCAAACATATTAACATTTTTTACCTTTAGGAAAATTAATATTAAAATCTTAAACTTTTATATCTTTTACATTTAAATTTGTTCAAGTTTGCTTTTTTAATATTGTAATTTTCATAAATTTTGTTTTTATATCTCAAAACCTTTACCTTATCCAATATGTCGTGACAAAATACGGCTGCTTTGATGGTATAAATATAATTAAAATGAAAGTTGAGGTATAAAAACAAAATTTATAAAAGTTATTATATTTAAAAAATAATTTGTTTTTTTAAATTTAAATACAAAAATCATAAAAGTTTAAGATTTTAATTTCTATTTTTTCCTTTTACTTTTTAATTTTATTTGGGAGTTTTATTCAAATAATTATATTTTCCAGTATTTAATTTGCCCTTGGTAAAACAGTAATTGTTTAATGGTATAAGGAGGATGGAGTCCAGTTCCAGAGAACAAATTATTACCTTAAAAACTAAAGTATATTTAAAATATATATATATATATATATATATATATATATATATATTCTATTTTGATAAAAAACTGGATTAAAAATTTAAAATGGATTTATATAAAATATTTATTTATTTCAAATTCAATTATTTTTGTAGTTAAATAATGTGGAGTTTTGGATATGAATAGTGCTTTTAAAATAAAAAAATCCAAAATTTAAGGTTATTTAAAAATACGCCCAAGCCTAATGCTCATCGATAGCAAAGAATTAAAGCGCAGACGCTCATAACGCCGGTTAATCAATTTACAAAATTTTCAATGATCGGTGTTGTGAATAAGGGTTAAAATAAATCTATCCGTGTACGTAATAATTTGGACATATTTTTAAAACCAGTCTTAAATTTTAGATTTTTTATTTTAAAACTACTATTCACGTCCAAAACTCAATAATGTGAAGTGAACGGTACGGAGAATGTTTAAAAAACATTGGAGTACACGTGGCAATGGAAGGAGCGGGAAAGAAGTATAAAATTAGGAAGAGATCGTGACAGCTCAACAAGAGGTATCCAAATGCCACGTGTGAAAATGTTTAGTAATAATTAAAAAAATTTTGACTTTAATAATTAATTATTTTTAAAAAGTACAATAATACTGTATGGTGCACGTGTCTTCTATGCACGTGGGTGCCCATTACTCCTGCCAAATCTAATGCACCCACCACCCCCCAGGCCCCACCCTCTCTCCATGCCTCTTTCTCTATTCTCACCCCATGGTTCATCCAACTTCTCTCCCTCTTTATTCATTTTTATTTTAATTATTTGATGACATTATGTTATCCACACCTCGTCTAATCTCATGGGACCTTCAAATTAATGATTAGATAAAACTCTAGTAATTATGAGGAGTCGATCCAAAGCCGGATGAACTTAGCTAACCCTTAAGGTTGATTCTTCGTCTCTTTATTAATTTTTATTTTTTGATCATCATGAAGTGTCCTAAGTGAGTCGTGCACACACAAAAGAACCTTATAAGCCATATCATGTCTATACTAATTCTCATATGAGCCGAGAGGGATTATAAAGACGGTAAAACACTATCATATAACATAATTGCATTATCAGAGCTTGAATTCGAGATTATTGGTTAAGATATGAAAGACCCCAACCATCTCACCTATATGTTTGGTTATTATTTTTTGCCTTTTTTTTTTGTCAAACTATAAGGTGTTCTGAGTGGGCTCGTACACACACAAGAAACGATTTTAAACTATATCACATCTAGACTAATCTTCATTCGAGTCAGACTAAATCACAAAAATGATGAAGTTTTATCATAAAATACAATTGTATTTTCAAGCTCAAACTCAAGGCCTCTTGTTAATTAGAAGAGACCTTTACCTCTTTATTCATCTTTTATATATATATATATAATTAACTTTATAGCACATAATGTCCAAGTTGTTATCCAAATAATATGAAAAGGGTATTTATTTATTTCTAACATTTTACTAAAAATGACTTGCTTTTAGACGTTGTGGTTTACTTTACTATTTTTTCATTTTAATTTTTGTTTAAATAGAACAGTAATATATTAGTTTTTCTTTACTTTTGAATGTTAAATAAAAATTATTATCTTAAAAACAAATAATTTAACACTTAATATTATTAATTACTATTTAATTTTAATTTTTTTATTTTATTCACTTTATATATTATATTATAATAGTTTTGGATTCTCAGGTATACTTATCTCACCAGACGAATTGAGATTAAGTAAAACCCAATTTCATGGTTCATATGCTTTGAATTTTATTTAGCAGTATGTAATAACCTTCACAAATTACAATTTTAAAAATAAAATAAAATAAATTAAGTCCACTTTTAAAAGAAAAATAAATCAAGTTTATCATGTTTATCTCAAACGATGGAACATTCACCGTTTTTAAGTAAACAAAGGGCATAAAAAGGGTGTTAAAGTTCGAGTCCCGGATAGTTTACTACCTTGAGATTAAAATATATTAAAAAAAATCAAAACCTTCACAAATTATCATTTTCTTATTTTAAAAGAAAAATAAATTAAGCATCGTTTTCAAACAAGGAAAAGACATAAGATGGTAAGGGTGGAGCTAGATAAGGTTTAGGAGGTAAATGCCACCTTAAAAATTAGGAAAAAATTATTTACAAAGGGGCTTAACCCATAATTTAAAAGGCTTTATCCTTGATCATTACATTATTATGTCACTTAAAAATATTTATATCCTTGATTATATTTTGTGGGTAGAAAAAAAAAATCAAACCCTTCACAAATTACCATTAAAAAAAAAGAAAAAAAAGCCAATAGAAATGATTTAAAAGGCATCCAAATGGGTCAGGCTGTTTCCCTCCTCCTCCTGCTTCCCCACATACATACACTGATCTCAACTCTCTGTCTTTAATTTGGTCAAGGATTTCGACCCACGACCGCCCACTTATCCCATCAAAATCTTCCATTTGCCTCTATTGCTCCCCTCTTCTCTTGAATGATCGATAATCAATATTCCCTGATATTATTATTTTTAAATAAGTATTTTCCCATGCTAGCTATTCACCACCTTGGTCCTTGTGCACAATACAACACCTCTCTCTCTCTTTCTCTCTCTATCTCTCTCTCTCTCTCCTTCCATTTCTCTCCTCTATATTTGTGTCATCTTCATTCTCCTTTTCCTCCCATTGTTTCACCCACTTCCCAAGTTGGAATCTTCAACCCCTCCATCTCCCTTATACATCAATGGCTTATTCTTCTTCTTCTAATCACAACTGGCTCACTTTCTCTCTCTCCAACCCCTCTCTATCTTCCCCCTCTGACTCCTCCCAACTCTGCCTCTTCGAAGCCCTCTCCGCCTCCACCCACCACCACCACAGTACGATCTTAAACAGTCTCAACATCCTCAACAATGAATTCCATAATCTATTTTTTTTCTTATATTATCGTGTTTTTTTAGATGGCAGTGGCAGTAGAGAAGACGAGTTCCCCGCCGCCGTCCCCAAGCTGGAAGACTTTCTCGGCGGCGGAGCGGCGGGTCTCGACCAGTTATCGGCTAAAAGTCCGGCGGGTTTGTCTGAAGCTGAGATATACGAGTCGGAGCTGAAGACCATAGCGGCTAGCTTCTTACGTGGGTTTTCTTCCGAGCCGAGCAACGCTCAGAAGCAGCAGCCGCTGACGCTCACGCCGGGGCCGTCGCCGAAGAAGTCCATCGACACCTTCGGCCAACGGACCTCCATTTACAGAGGAGTTACACGGTGATGATGGGAAAACCATGATTTTTTATTTTATTGGGAAAATAATAATAATTTTTTCTTATTACTATTATCATTATTAATATATGCTTTTTCAGACATAGATGGACTGGAAGATACGAAGCCCATCTATGGGACAACAGTTGCAGAAGAGAAGGACAGAGCCGGAAGGGACGACAAGGTGAGGTTACGGATTCCCTCTAACGTGCGCATCTATGGTGTAGTGGCTTAACCTGCACCAGAATATCCGGGTCTCACCGCCTCGGATCTTCTGGCCGGTTACACCACCTGCGCGATTTAGATTTATTCCTGTCTTTTTTGCTACCGTGAGCATATTATCAGCTTAGGAAGAAAGAGGAAGAAGAAGAAGAAGATTCTAATTTTCTTTTTTTTTTCTTGGTGCTTTCTTTTTGTGGAATGATTGCTGCCATGGATAAACAAATGATCACCGATTTTTTTCCTTTTCAGTTTACTTGGGTGAGTAGAATCTCCATCTATCTCGTTTGTCTTGTCCTTTCATTTTTACAAAATCATGATTTTTCACTGTAGAATCAAAGATTCCTGATATTTGATATTTCCTTCAAGTTATAGATTCTCACTTCGGATCTCTTTTTATTTTTATTGTTTTTGTTTGCAGGTGGGTATGATAAGGAAGAGAAAGCAGCTAGAGCTTATGATCTCGCCGCCCTTAAGTACTGGGGTCCGACCACCACCACCAATTTTCCTGTAAGTTTGTTTGGGTTCCAAGAAAATTTAAAAGCAAAGTTTTTGCAATATTAATCTTTTTTTCTTTTTTCTTTTTAAAGGTTTCTGACTATGAGAAAGAACTGGAGAGGATGAAGAACATGACCAGGCAAGAATTTGTTGCTTCACTCAGAAGGTAAATAAACAACCACTTATTCAATCCTTTCCATAGAAGGCATGCATTCTCAAGTTTCTTTTTTTTTTCTCTCTAGGAACAGCTCAGGATTCTCCAGAGGAGCCTCTATTTACAGAGGAGTGACCAGACACCATCAGCATGGGAGATGGCAAGCCAGAATAGGAAGGGTTGCAGGGAACAAAGATCTCTATCTTGGAACATTCAGTCAGTTTTCTCTTCTGTCCATTACTTTATTATTACCAAAGTTTTCTCATGAATTGCTGTTATTTATGTATAATTCTTTTTATATTTTATAGATTTTCGTGACGGTATGTCGAAGAAGAATGATGCAATTTGCACCTTTTAAGTTTTTTTTTTTTTAAATCTGTTTATGAATTTTGGTATTCTGTATGTATGAAGGTACTCAAGAGGAAGCGGCAGAAGCATATGACATCGCGGCAATCAAATTCAGAGGCCTAAACGCCGTAACAAACTTCGACATGAGCAGGTACGACGTAAAAACCATCGCTAACAGCAATCTCCCCGTCGGAGGAGGAGCTACCGGCGCCGGAAAAGCAAAAGCTTCTCCCTCCGATTCCTCTTCCGACAACAGAACCCGGCGGCCGGAGGATCAGTCAAATACGCTCATTTTCTCCAAACCAGACGACCACCAACTGTTCGATCAATTGTCTGTGTGGGGTTACCAGAAGAACAACATTAACAATCCCATCCTGGAATCCTCCTTTCCATTTCAGAGTTGTAGCAACAACATGTATATCTCCACAGCTCCAACAGGATTGCTCAGCAATGGCAATGGTGGCTACATTCAACAACAACAACAGGAAAGCAATATTACTACTACTACTACTACTAATAGTAATTCAAGTTCAAGTTCAAGCTCAATCTTAATCCCATATGCCACACCCATTAATGGTATAAACAGCTATGAAGTTTCTGGCTACAGCAGCTGGTCTGCTGCTACAGCAAAGTCCAGTCTCTCTGTGTTTCAAACTCCAATTTTTGGCATGGAATGAGGGGTTTTGGTTTTGGAGGGTACAAATTAATCATGAAGTTGAAAAAACATGTAGGTTTGGACAGAGGAGAGATGGTCTGACAATGGTTTCACATTTGAGCTACCTCTTATGCTAGCTAGCTACAGCTGACTGTAGAGAGAGAAAGAGAGAGAGAGAGATAGAGAGTAGTACTTAGTCCTAACTGAAGTTCTTTCTTTTGGGGAGTTGATCTTTTGTTTTTTCTTTCTTTCTTTCTTCTTAGACTGACATGATTTACAAAATGGGTATAACGGGAAAACAAAAATCCTTTTGTAATCCTTCATATATCCTTCTCTGAGTATCAAATATGTGAATAGTACTCTTTTCCTCTACATCATATTTCCAATATTCTATCATTCTATGTTCTTTTCATATCCCTTTATAATCATCCTTCTGGCTAAGATCAACTGTTTCTCTCTCTCTATATGTGAATTTTATCATAATCTACTCATTGATGCTTGCTTTTGTGATATATATATATATATATATATATATGGGGAAATTATATTAAAATCTTGAATTTTGATGACTCTTTTTATATTTAAATTATGAATAAAAGTTTATGTTTTAAATATATTAATTTCATATAAATTTTGTTTAACTTTCATTTTAATTATAGTTCTAATATAAAAACGACATCGCTTAAATAAAATTTATAAAAGTTATTACATTGAAATAAAAAAATTTGTTTGTTGGGTTTAAATTCAGGATTTCAATATTAATTTTTCTTATGTAATACTAATTTTCCATATATATATATATATATATATATATATATATATAGGATAAAAAGTAGGCTTTGAATTTAGAAAATATATTTGAGAAATTATGATATATAAAATAGTTTGCATAGTGTATGTTATTTTTTTTTATGTAAAACTGATCTTTCAAATAGGACTTTATAATTATTCTCAAGTAAGTTGGCAACTCATGAGAGACTCTCAACTCTTAGAAGTTGCTTATAAAGTAGATTTTTTTTTTTTGGTAATATTTTTAGAGATATTACATCATCTGGAATGAAGTACATAGGGGCTGTTTGGTTGCTTTTTTAAGAACAATTTTTTTTTGTTCTCACTAACAAAAAAAACAGTTGAAACACGTTTGGTAAAAGACGGTGTTTTTTTTTTTTTAATCCATGTTTTGACACTGCATGCTTTCATATAACATCTAAAAGTTGTTCTTTGTGTTTTGTACAAAAAACACCTAAAAACCAATTATTCTTAAAAAATATTTTCTAAAACAAATTTAAATAACAGTAACCAAACTTATTCTTATTTTTTTCCTTTTTAAATTTCTTAAAAAGTTTATTGATTAAATTCAAGAAATAAGTTGGTAAAAGTGCTTCTCCTCGGTGTACTCATATCAACTAATAATCTCAAGACATTGGAAAGCTAAATCGTAAAATAATTAACTTTTTGTTCGAATATATTTCTTATTTTCTGTTTTTGAAATCTTCTTATATTATGAAAACAATGGTTTTTTTAAGTATCCTAACTTAATATCTATTCTGTCAATTAAAAATTTAGTATCTATAAATGATTTTCAAAGATAAAATTAAATTTATGTCATTTATATTAGGGATGTCAATCGGTAGAGTTCGGGATGGGCCGACCCCATCTCTTAATTTAAATTATTTTTCATTCCCGTTTCGCTTAAAATATTATATTGAATGAAATGGGGGTGGATATGTCAAGAATTATGTATCTTTTAGTTTTTATGGTTCATGTTTTATTTATTTGTATTTTTATTATACTAAAATTAATATATATTATAAATAAATAAGTTATTATATTTCTATAATTTTATTTTATTAATAAAATTATAATTATATATTAAAATACAAAATAAAAATAAAATGAAATAATTTAAAAATCATTGTTATATTAATTAGGTATCCATCTCATTAGGAATGAGTTAGGAACAAAAAAAACCCGTCTAATTACCATCCATAATTTTTACATGATGTTAGACTTTCATGTGAAAAGTTTCTATTTTTAAAAATCAGAACACAATAAGTATTCCACTTTTATGTAAATATCTTTATTTTAGAAATAAAAATAGGAAATATGTATAAATACAAATAATAAGAATTTATTTGATAACTATTTCTGAAAATAGTTAGAAAAATAATTTCTAAAAAAAATTTATTCAATATTTCATAAAATAAAAGTCATTCATGAAACTTAAAATCTTTTAAAATTTGTCTCTATGTTCCATTCTTTGTTTTTAATCACTATATATATATATATATATATATATATATATATATATATATATATATATATATATATATTTGTATAACTATTTTTTGAAACAATTTAAAGGAAAACAAGTGAAAAACAAAAACTAAAGATGTGTTTAATTCATATTTTTGAAAATTATTCTTGAGAACAGTATTTGAAAATATGGATAACACTAAAAATGTGTTATTTGAAAACTCTTATTTGTTTTTTAAATTGATTGTTTTGTTTATGTTTAAAAAAAAAGTGGAAACCAAACATGTTTTTCTTATTTTTGAGAACATAAAATAGTTTTTAAAATTACAAAACAAAACCGACCCTATTTGGTTCATTTTTTTTGAAAACTTATGTTGAAAATGAAAACAGTTTTTAAAAACAAAAAAATATAATTTTAGTATTTTCTAAAAACTATTATTGTTCTCTAGTTTTAGTATTATTGTATTGTTTGTGTTTTTAAAAAAAAAAAGAACTAGGTTTTAAAAACGTATTCTTTCTTTATTTTTAAAAAACATAAAACAATTTTAAAAAATGATATCTTATTTTTAATTTTTATTATTAAAAAATAAATTTAGATATTTAAAAAAAAATGTTATTGTTTCGAAAGTAGTAGAAAAAAATCTGAATAAAAGTGGACAGGTTTCAATGAAAGGACAGGAAGAGTACATTCAGTTATGATGAAAATAGTAGTAGATTCATTTTCTGTCATAGCCTTATTATAGCTCCCCAACTCTCAGACAATTTTTCTTTCCAAAATTGCTTGGACCGATCAAAAGCTACACCCATAAAAGCATTAAGAGAGAGAAAATATATATTTAAAAAAAAAGAAAAGAAGACCTTCAATTCAAACACTTATTTTTTTAATTATTTGAGCTGTACCCAAAAAAAGAAAAAAGAAAAAAAAGAATATTCATACTAGCCCTTTGTCATTTGAATTTTTGAGTTTGAGAAAAGCAAAAAGGAGCTTATCCTTTGTTTTTTGTTTTTTCTTGAAAATAGATAAATTTATTTATTCAAATTAGTAATATAATATATAGAAACATAAAATAAAAAAAGTTAAATACTTTAAAAAATAATATCATGAAGAGCTTCGAGTTCCTTTCACAATAATTTTTTTTACCGCTTCTCCAATGTAAACTAGAGCCCAAAATGATTTTTTTTTTCTTTTTTTTTCTTTTTTTTCCTCATTTTTTTCTATCAAAGCCAATGGGCTTTTTAGAAACTTATGAGGTATACAATTATAAGTGGTTTTAAATTCGTGGCATAATGCTTATGTTATATATTAATTATGGTATAACGTTTATTGAGGTGGATGAGGAAATGTGTTATTCTCATGTGCTCGAGGCGATTTGACTAATCTAGCGCCTGATCCCATGCACTTCGGTGCTCGAGACGATTGAGATGAGTTCGATGCTTTATCTTAGTGGATCGCATGCTAAGCGGGTCTTTACTGAGTTCGGATCGTCTACGTGACTAACACGTGAGGTACAATTTATCAAATTCTAACATTCAGGTTAATGACAAAAATGATCGACTAAAAGCCTACACATTTGATAATAAAAAATACCTTATATTTCATATCCATAAAATAATTTGATATAATGACTATGTCGGATCTAACTTTGCCATTTGAAAAACCCATGAAGAACTAACCGTTGATGACACAATTGCTTACTTTGGCAAAACTTATCACAATAGGCTAATGACAAAAAAAAAAAAAGCAAAAAACAAACACAAACCCAATTCGATGAGAAAGAAACCATTTTATTAGAAAAAAAAACCCATATTTTGGAAATGAACGGTGAAAAAGTTAATTTCAACCAAAAATACAAAAAAAAAATCACCTTTTATATTAAACGAATAAGGGCTTAAAAGAGATAACAAAGAGAGGAACGATTAGGGTTTTGAGAGAGATTTCTTGCGATACCGTCCGCTAAACCTAGGAGCTTATCATTTGTTGGTAATCAAGATATAACTTCAAATCACATTATATATTACTTTTGAGTCATTTACCAAAAAATTAATTATGTTAATTAAATAATTATATTAAATCATAATCTTTCATGGAATAAAATTATCATTAAAATATAAGATGGGGTTTTGATCATCTTATGAGATAAATTATTTTAAAGCTCATAATTTTAGTATAAATTTATAACTTTCAACCTTATGGGTCAAATTTTTTATGACATTCTACCTCCTATCTCATAAACATATTATAAGAATCACTATTTGAGTGATACATATTGAAATTTAAATATGGAGTATAATATTCAGATTATAACCAAATCCTATAAGTTTGATCTTTTAAAAAAATTTGTAGTTTAACATAACATCAAAGATTGATTTGATTCCGTTTGGTTTGTTTGATTCTACACTAATGAATATGGGGTTGGATAAAGGACTATACGGTTGGTAATTTAATATAAAACAATATTATTATATCATAATAAAATTATTTATATTTTTAGAAAAATTTTATATTTTAAAACATAAAAAATCGAGAGAAATAAGAGCATTAATTTTAAAATTTTAAAATTTTAAAATTGGATATGTGAAGACTAAGGGTCTATTTGATTCTTATTCAAACCGTTATCGTATCGGCTTTGAAACACGTAACACCAAAAAGGTGTTATTTAAAACTCTTATTTTGTTTTTTAAATATAGTTTTTTTTTTACTTGTTCGATTCCTCTGGTAAACTCGTTTGTCGTTTCAAAACAAAGCAAAACGAAAAAATACGTTATTCCAATTTTTTCGCTCTAAAAATATAAAAAACACACAAAAATACTATATTCACATAACAAGAACAATTTTCAAAGAATACTAAAATAATGTTTTCTATGTTTTTAAAAACTATTTTCAAAAACAGTTTTTTTTTTATGTTTCTAAGAAAAAGAACAAGCTGGAAACAAACATATTTTTCCTTTTTTTTTTTGTTATCCTTATTTTTTTGAGAAAAAAAAACAATTTAAAAAAATAATAAACAAACAGCCCTAAATCTTCATTATTCATTAACAATAGCCGCACCAAAACAAAAGATGCAGTAGACACACACTTAACTAACAAAGAGAGGGAAAAGGGGGGAGCCAGTGGCCAGACAGACTACTTTGACCAAACTAAAGAAGAAATATAAATAATATTTAAATAAAAATATAGAATGGGACAGAAACAAAGCCCATATTGCTGTGAATTTGTGACCTAGGTTTCCTCTTTTTTTTTTTTTATTATTATAAAAATAAAAATATTATTATTATTATTGGAATATTGGGGGTGGTGTCACTTTCAAACGTGAGAGAGATTCAAGTGAAATGCTGTCTTTTCTTGTTTCTTTGGATGATGGCTGTTCCCTTATACCTTTCGGCGCATATTCACCACATCAAAACTGCTGGAAAAACTTATAGACTTATTCTCGCATTACTCTTATATTATCCATGCTTATCAATTTATAATGTTTTTTATTTTTATTTTTATTTTTATTTTTAATTGATGTGGGTCTATGCACACCTAACAATCCTTATCTCAAAATAAGTTTTACTTTTTCTCTTGCTATTTACCGTATTCGAGAATATGCCTTATATGAAGACATGATACCTATAAAAGGCTCATCACACTATTTTATTGGACATGCACCCACACGATTAAACCTGAAACTTAACTCTAAAAATATTATTTTTTTCTTAGAGTTAAACATTTCAGTTATAGCATAGTAAACTTATTACATCTCATATTAAAGAGAGGATAAACTTTATGATATAATATAACATGTGTTTTTCAACTGAAAAGACACGCTTTTAAAGTTCGCAGGCTCTTTTGCGCCGAAATAAACAATATTTACATACTTGACGTGGCTGCTATAAACTAGACAAGTCAATTGCCGACCTCGACAGAGGCTTGTTTCGCTTACCGACGGTTCGCTTTATTGTTTGGATCCCGTTAATCTCACGACACTATATGTTATTTAGCTTCATCTCAACCTAATGGGATGCTAAGTGAAAGTCGCTACGCTCATTTGATCCGGCTGACACAATATCTATACGAATTTATCGAATCAAGCAGCAAAACTATACCCATTGAGACTCGAACCCGATTGATACCCCACCCCTTCTTATATATGTCTTGCCTATTTAAATATAGAACACCCTATCATATGAGTTAGATATGATAGACAACTCTGATATTACTTATTATATATGAAATCTTATGAACCCATTCTTTCAAATTAATATGATATTGTCATAATGATAAACTCATAATCCTTTCGGATTCTAATCAATTGTTTATTAAGTCCCACACGAGTTACTTAAAAAACTTTTATTTTTTCATAAAAACAAATATTAAAATTGTCATATTTTGTTACTATTATTATTTATTTTTTATATAGTAAAATGAGTAGCTTACATACATTTACACCCAACCACAAAGCCTGAAATTAACGACGTGATAAAGTTCTCCTCCGACATCGCCTAAAATGACTCGAATTATTAATCATTAAAAAACAAAAATGATTATCGTGATATATTAATTAAGAGAATATTTTATCACAATATGAAGAGTTTAAATAATGTTTTTGAGACTTTAAAAACTCGATCTGCAAAGGTTGAAAGGAATACGATGGTTTTGGGAATTTTGTATGTGGTTATGTGGTATGTGGTTATGACAAAAGAACTTTTTAGACATAATTAAGAAGTTGACTGAAAATAGCTTTAAGCTTTGAATCTCTTTTTACTTTAAACTCTTCTAATTATGGCATTAATCCAGCTTTGTAGATAATCATTTTTAATTCATTTTAACTTAATCATAATGACACCATCTATCAATAAGAAGTTTCTATTTTAGATACTCATTTGACGGTGTTTTTACCAAAAATGTTTATAATAGAAATAGTGTTTCTTAAAAGTGTTTTATGAAAATAATTTATTTATTAAATATCATTTTGAAAACCACTGTAAGTGATTTGTTTAGATTTTTAAAACTACTTTCTAAATTTTATCAAATACATATTTCTTTTTTCAAGAAACATTTTTAAGATAAAAAAAAAAATTGCTTCCTAAAATTATCTTCAAATGAACTGATCTAAGGGTGCATTTCACTGTGATATTCTAAGTAGTGTTTTATTTTTTCATTTTTAAAACTTGAATGATAAAAAAAAAATTCTAATATTACAAAATTGCAGTAATTCTTAAAGTCACTATGAAATGAACTCCAAGTTGATGAACGGGAATTGGACTACGATTTCACTATTGTAAAATCGAGTTTAAACAATTCCAATATCTTATCTTCTTAAAAAAAAAAAAAAAAAAAGAATTTATCCTGAGAGGATAATATTTTAGCAGGGTGATTTATTATATTTTGAAAGGCATATATTAACATTCCAGAACAAATTATTGAAGGAGTACATATATTAATTAATTGTGACAAATGTAAGTTGAGATGAATAATATAAGAAGTAATTTAATGCATTAATAGGGGCTAATTAAGGAAGCTATGTAAAGATATTGGACACGTCTAGTTTATGCATGTGAGGCCTAATCTATATATATATATATATATATATATATATATATATATATGGGTCGTCATCAACTAGCCACCCTACGAAGACTGTTAATTCTATTAATTTTCTCATACAATTACTAGCTAGTCAAGAGGATAGACCCTTGTTATAAATGAATAAATAAATAAATTTAAAAAATCTAGAGTAATGTGAATGAAATGAAAAAAAGTCTCATATCGGTTAGACACGATTTAATTGGAAGGAATATATATAATTTAATAACCTTCTTCTCGCTTATGCCTTTTAATAAGCATTTAAATTCGTTCCTAAAATATTAACACGGTGTCAGAGTTGATCAATTGTCTAGATTACGGTGGAAGAGACTCCACATTTATAATTTTTTGGAAGGGCTAGAAAAAGAGAAAGAAAAACCCGCATCCGTGAGCGGAGGTTGGCAGCCCCAGACGGCCGAAAGACGGCCAAATTCGGGCGAATATATATAACCTTCTTCTTGCTATAAAGCCTTTTAGTAGGAGATGAAAGTGGTTCTAAAATATTAACAGGGTCTTCGTATTTTTTGTCAGATCATGAAGTGTCTTGAGCGAGCTCATGTACACACTGAAGACATGGCTTACGCCACACCTGTGACATCCTCATACGAATACAGATTTCGATCACAAGAATCTGTGAAACTCTACCACAAAGACGCTTATATTCTCAACGCTCGAACTCGGCATCATCGACAAGCTAGTGAGACGCCAACCATCTCACTACATGTTCGATGGTAGTTGTGAACTCATACTATGTTAACTAATGAAATGTTTTAATGATTATTAGGTAATTGTTAATGATCATTATCTTATCTAACTAATTAATATTTTAAGTTAAATTATTAACATAACTAGTTGAAGCTCCAATTAATAACTCACGTGTGATAGGATTATAGGATATTAAAGTCATGTATTTGTTAATGTATCATCTTCCTTTTTGCTATTATTAGTCTATTTTCTAATGGCATGATAAATTTAAATTAAAAAAATAAACTTGTTAATGTGATTTGATACATCATGAGGGAGAAAGTTTTTTATGCTATATAAGTTGAGATTACTGTTTTATCCTCATAGATACATTTTAAAATCATAAAATATTTTTCGATACCAAACAGATAATAAATTATTTACATAGAAACCACAATTTATTTGGTCTCATCAGATATTAGAGAATTTCTGGTTTTATATGTATGGAGTTGAACATACAAATACATATGAAATTAAGGGCCGTTTGTTTACAATTTTTTAAAATTATTTTCTTATTTTGAAAAGCAAAGAAATTTTGTTTTGAAGAACAAAAAGAACAAGGAAAACACAAAGAATATATTTTATATTTGGTTACAGTTTTTGAAACCTGCTTTTTATTTTAAAAAACAAGAAGAACAAGAAAAGCAAGAAAAACACGTTTAGTTTTTAGATGTTTTTTTGTATTCTAAAAAACACAAAGAACATAGATAATATTAAATTCAAATAATAAAAACAGTTTTCTAAAAACACCACAATCAGATTTTCCGTGCTTTCTCAAAATTATATTCAATAACGGCTAAATATAAGAATCAAGTAGCTGCCTCTTAGTTTTTCGTTTCTTAAAATATAAAAATAATATTAAATTCAAATAATAATAATAATTTTTAGAAAATACTAAAATAATGTTGTTTATATTTTTAAAAACTGCTTTTAAGACTAATCTTGAAAAACAGGAACAAAAAATACCATAAGTGGATGTTTTTTTTTTTCTTCAAAATTTCCATTTGATTTTTGGGGCTAATAAACATAAAGGTCCGAAGCACATGGTACTCATGAGAAAAGGGTAACATTTAAAATGAAAATGGAGGTAGTAATAGTCAAATGTAATGCTGCAAAAGCTCAACCCTTTTCCTTTTCTTTATTCATCTCCTTTAAAACTTGTGGGGGACCTCTTTCTCTCTCTTTCTCTCTCTCTCTTTTATTGGTTTTTTTTTTCTTTCTTCTTTTATGAGAGAGAGAGAGAGAGAGTCTCAATCCATGTTTCCTGACTTTTTCTTTGCCACTCACTTCCGGCCTTATAATAAAAATGCATGTCGGCCACATCAACTCTCCTTTCCTTTGACTGATGACTTACTTTATTTTAAAGACTCAATAGTAGTATTCTTCCAATCCCTCCACCCAAAAAAAAAAAAATAAAAAATAAATAAATAAATTTTTGTTTGTTAATGATGGGTTGTCTTCGATGTAAACAATGCATCGTGAATCAAGGACACCCATGTTTGATGTTTATAATTTTCTTTTTCCTTTTTTTTAAGGATTTTTCGGTAAAAAAGATAAAAAATGGAAGAAAAAAATGGTAGGAAAATAGAAAATATGTTTAAACTTAATAAATTAATTATATATATTTATTCAAATTTAGTTTATTTATTTTATTCTATTATATAAGAATTAAAAAATATATAAAAATTTTGAAGAATTTTGATTATATTTAATTTTTTTAATTTATTACAATAAAACCAAATATGATAAAATTAGGTTTTTCACCAACAAAGAAATGTATTATGAATTTATGTTAAATCCCTTGTGTTAAAACTCTTTTAAGGTAGAAAATTTTAACCACACTTATAAGTTTTCCTTAGAAGATTTTTTTTAATGTTTTTTTGATAATTACATAATTTTTGTTTTCATTGAGACTCGGATCCGACTCCCTCATTTCTCTATGCCCATCCTAATTTTTAACCAACCGAGTTAGGCCTCATTGGCATCTTTTTTTAATGTTGAAAACAAAATTTGAATGTAAAAGGAAACTTTCTAAGAAATTCAACTATGTTAATGAAGACCAAATAAAAAATAATGATACTATTAATCTCATTACTTAATTTATATGCCATATGTTTATAAGTCAAGTGTAATTTAAGCAAGAGATTATCTTCAACAAGAAGCTTTGAAAATGGAGATGAATATCTTAATTAGGGTAATCTAAAGTTACATCTTTACATATAAGCTAAACAAGGCATTCTATATATCAATGTCAAGATTAATATATGAACTAAGAAGGAACAAAAATTTATTTTTATAAATATTCTTCACGTCTCTTCTCTTGGGAAACCCTAGCCATCCATTTTTCTTTTCTCTCTCCATTCAACAAGACGAGGTGATTTTTTTACTATTTTTGGCCTGAAATCACATTTTCCATCGTTCTTCACCAGATTTGGGTTTTCTTTTTCAATAACGTGGTTTCTTCCACACCGATCTAAAAGCTCTTTGCTTCCTTGTTTTTCGCTTTTTGTGTAATTAATGTCACCTACTTTACTTTTACGCTATTGCCGACCAAGGTAACGCTGCAGCTCATATCGACGATTCGCTTCTTCGCTGTGGTTTTTACGAAGGCTTCAAACGACAAGCTTATCGATTAATTTAAATATTTGTAACACCAAAATGGTGTTATCTCAAAATTATTATTATTATCTAAATTTAGTGTTTTTAGTATTTTTTGTGTTTTTCATAAGAAAAAAAACTATGAGTGAAATGTATTCTCTGTGTTTTTCTTGTTATTCTTATTTTTTATAACAAAAAATAGTTTTCAAAAACTGTAAACAAACAAGTCCTTAGCTATTGTTTTTCATACAAAAGTTTAAGGTTGCGTTTGATTCTCGTAGAGTACTAAGGAAAAAAAAATGTTAAGAAAAACAATTTTTTAGTGAAATTATTTCCCTTGCACTTTCCTTAAGATTTTCCCAAACCAAACATAGCCTAAATGAATGTCAACATGGTTATGAATAGGGGTCTAATCGAGTCGATACATACCCAAACTCGAACTTAATCGAGCTTTTTTTCAAATGTTTGGAACTCGACTCGAAAAATAGTCGAGCTACTCGAACTAATCAACTCGATAAAACTTGAATCAATTACAAATTAATAAATAATTATACTTGAACTCGACTCGATTAATAAAATAATAAAACTCGATTAAGCTTGCGAGTAACTTGAATCAGGTATTATGATACTCGAACTCGACTCGATCAACTTCGAGTATTTTACGAGTTGAGCTTAAGTAGGTTATGAGTAGCTTGACTCGTTTATAACTAGTTATGAGGCTTCCAGATGTAAATATATGTACATGTGTTTTTTTTTAGTCTAAAATGAATATTTACCGTGCTTTGAAGAAATGTGGATACTTGCAAGCTGTCCAACCATGAACAAATCAGAGAAAGTAAAAGGAAAAAGGATTACAGGTCAAAACAAGAAGGCAATATAATCATTTCACTTGAACTTTTCTTTTAGAAAGTATGTATTAACCAAAGGGAGTTGAATTCCCTTTCTTTCTTTTTTTTTTTTGTTCTTTCCCTCTCTTTTCTTTTAAAAAATTCCTTTTTTTTTTTTTTTTTAAATTTTAGAATTTACATTTTCCTGCTCCACTTTTTTTTGAAAAAATAAATAATTTTATTGATTCAAACTAGTAATATATCGATAGAAACATAGAATCAATATCGCTAAAAATCATAACCGAATCTAAACAACATATGTGCTAATAACATACCGAATCATGCAGCGTTATACATTCGAGCATGAGCCTACACTTGATATTATTATTGACTTAATTTTTTTTTTTTTTGATCGGATATACTTTGCTTGTCTGAATCGTTTGCCTTAATAATCACACGTTGCATCAAGACGACGATTAAATCACGAAAAACAAAGAAATCGATTAATAACCGCTTTATCAAAATAAAACGAGCAAAAAGAGCAGATAGGATGAAGGATTTTAGGTCAAGAATAACAAAAAAATCATCTATCCTTGGTTTAAGAAAAATAGATTAGCAGAGAAAAAAATTAAGAGAAAAGGAGGCTAGGGTTTTCTCACAATTTTTTTTTTTGACATTCATTAATTTTGCATATTATATTGTAGTACTTTGTTCTGAATTGGATCCCGGTTCTCCTATATGCTCCTTCCATCTCTTTATTATTTGAGTCAGACTTCAAAGACACCTCTACTTCCTTCTTTTATCGCTACGGGGATAAAAGAAAAAGTTCATTCAAACAAGCTACAAATAGAATTTTTTTTTTAAAACTTAAAAAAGGCACTTATATTTTTAGATTCAAATAGAATATTCTTTTATTTCTTAAAAAGGCTTATTTGATTAAAGGAAATGCAGACATCCTCTACTTTTTTTTAACTATATAAAAAAAAATACCCATTTTGAACAAAAATATCTTCACTTTTTTCTTACAAAAATAATTAAAACTTCACGTTTTTCTTACATGTAAATGATCGATATGTTGAAGGGTAATAAAAATGGGTTGCTTTTAAAATAAAAAACTTATTAATGTTTTTTAATTACCATAGTCATATTAGAGAAAGAAAAAAATTAAAATTTTGTTGCATTCTTATCCATAGTTAGTCATGGAAAAAGGTTAAAAGTAAAAGAATTATATGAATATTATTAGAGTAGAATAAGAAATATTAGGAAGAACTTGAAATTAATATTCCATTTATTGTGGAGAATTAGAAGTTAAAGCTGAAGTTATGATTTCAAATAATCACAACTTTCCAATAAAGTGGTAAATAAATGGATACCATTTTATTTCCACTTTTACTTTTCTTCCAAAATTCAAAATTGGCCCAAGTTGAATGTAAGCAAATACATTGAATAGTTGGGTGGTGTTTGTTTTTTGTTAAAAGCAATTTGCTTTTAGCATTTAGTTTAGTTTAGTTTTTTTTTTTTTTTTTTTAACTTTTTCACTTATTATTGAATTTTTACAATTTTTGGCTGAAAAGAAAAAGCCAAATTATTTAGTTTGTAGATTTTTTTTTAATGTTTTTTCTATTAAGAAAAAACTAGATATTTACATACGAAAAAATAACATATTTTATGATCAAATTGAAACTTTTATGATATGTTTTATGTCTAATTAAATAAAATAATTATTTTTTGTAAGAATGATAATAATAAATTACTTTTCATAGTAATTTTATCATTTTGATTTTTTGTAAATATGATAATATGTTATAAAAATATTATACAAAGTTTTTTTATTTTATCATAATAGTAAGGGTGATTTAATTAAAAGACCTTTTGAGAACAAAATTTGGAAATCTAATATTTTATTAATTTTTTTACCTAATTTTGACAAAAATATCTCTCATTGTTTTCTTGTAAAAATAACTCTTTATTTTCAAAGATATATGTAAATAAATGAAATGGAAAATGGCATTTTTGTCCATTAATACCCATTATTGAAGAAAAAACATGGAAATGATTAGCTTTACAAATTTTGAAGTTATTTGAAGTATTTTAACCAAATATTTCTATTATTTGATTTCTAATAATAAAGTTATATCATCATTATACAAATAAGTACTAACCAAAATTATTTTTCTTAATATATTTAAGATGTTGATTTTAAGCATATAAAAAACAAACAACCTAATACTTAATATAAATAAAATATTAAAAAAATAAATGATTTAATACTTAATACTATTAAGCCTTATTCAACCGCTCAATAAAAATTCTATTCAACATTAAGTAAAAAAAACAAACACTCCTTAGTGTTGGTTCATTTTAAATCCAAGCCATGTGGTTCATTTTAGGCCCATATTTAACTACCAACAAAAATGAGAAGTTATATCATCATCACGCAAATAAGTATTGACGTAAATTATTTTTCTTAATATATTTAAAATGTTGATTTTAAGTATATAAAAAACAAACAACTTAATACTTAATAGAAATACAATATTAATAAAATAGACGATTTAATACTTAATACTATTAAGCCTTATTCAACAGCTTAATAAAAATTATATTCAACATTAAGTAAAAAAAACAAACACTCCTTACTGCTGGTCCATTTTAAATGCAGGCCATATGGTTCATTTTAGGCCCATATTTAACTACCAACAAAAATGAGGCCTGGCCCAAGTTGGTTGTCAAAATTGGGCCACCTCTCGTAGCCATTTTGGCTGTTGCATTGGCCCAAATTGAATTTAAGCAAATACATTAATACATTGAATAGTTAGCGCTGGCCCATTTTAAATCCAGGCCATGTGATTAATTTTAGGCCCATATTAAGTAGCCAACACAAATAAAGCCTGGCCCAAGTTGGTTGTCTAAATTGGGCCAACTCTCATCCCAATTGGTTGTCACAGTTGCCCAAGTTGAGTATAAGCAAATATATTGAATAGTTAATGCGATTTATCAATGCTTCAAAAAGACAGTAAGATAAAGGAGTAACAGATCCCGAAGCCAGCCATAAAGGAGGAGCACTTTACTATATCAGAATTCAAATTATGAATCATAAAAAAATGCTAGCCTATTTAAACTGTGCCATGTGGGTTCATTTTAAAATGATATTATACCACTCAACACAAGCCGGGTTATTATGTCAAGCTGACTCATTTAAAAATTAGGAGGAGTAATGGATTACAAGGGATTAAAAAGTCAATGGATATTGATTTACAATTTTCAAAGACTCTATAAAAGTTA
Organism: Tetrastigma voinierianum; assembly: GCA_016808115.1. Taxonomy (NCBI): domain Eukaryota; kingdom Viridiplantae; phylum Streptophyta; class Magnoliopsida; order Vitales; family Vitaceae; genus Tetrastigma; species Tetrastigma voinierianum. Next base: position 211,802 of record JAEQBH010005147.1, on the reverse strand, counting down.
TGTTGTATTGAATAATTACTTTTTGAGACTTTAGAAAATAAATAAAATTCAAGTTGTATTCAATCACAACTTATATAGACTCTATTAAAGTATATTGATATTGAAAAGTCATTAATTTTCATATGCATTAGACTTTAAATTACTTTTGATGACTTTTTGGGTAGAAATACATATACTAATCCTTCAAAATTCTCCTCCTTCCCCTAAAGATTTTTTGATCGAGTGAAATCGTCTACGGGAAAAAGAAACTATATGAAATTGGTAAAACCATCGATTCTTTGTCTGTGATATTATATAGAATTGATATTCAAACATTCAATTCGTAATATTTTTTTCTCTCATATGAGGTTGATGCTAGGATACCCAAACATGTAGGATTCTTTTTCATTTCTAAATAACATTCGTTTTGATAGAACTCTAAAGAACATAAAATTGAAAAAATTGAGAATCTATGGTTAGAAAATCAGAGTTTCATGTAAGGGTTTAACCCTAAAAATTAATTTATTAGATATGCATTGTAGTTTTAAATACCTTCATTTTTCTTTGGCAAAAAAAAAACACACTTTTTATAGAGATTGGATAACATATGGGTTGGAAATGTTGAACTCTAAGATTCAAGATTGTATTTTTCCACTTAAAATTGTTAATTCATGAGTTATTAGTTTAGATTTGTGAAGAATTTTTTAACATATTACGTTTTCAAATAAATTTATTAATTATGTATTTTAGTTTTGGTACTTTGCTAAATAAAGTTATTTAATTATTTATTTTTTAATAAATATGAATTTATCACATTTGCTTAAAGTCCAATGAAAGTCCATTAAAAGTTTATCAATATCTACAAGAGTCTTTCAAAATCTATAAAAGTCTTTTAAATAAAAGTTTATTAAAGTCATCTATAAATTTGTAAAGTATATAAAAGTCTTTTAAAAATTTGTTAATCCTGTAAAAGTCATTGGAGTGGGATAAGTCTCAGGACACGTGCTATATAGTTATCGTTTATTGGGAGCAAGGCCCAGACCTGATTGAGTACGCATGATCTGGACTTAACCCAGCTACAAGCATTTGAGCCCGAGTAGAGAAGGATAGAAGGGCGGATGACAGCTTAAAATGACCACCTCGGGAAAGGCAAGAGAGCTACCTTGGACAACCAGCTTGAGTATGAAGATGAGAGACCACCTCGGGAAAAGGAAAGCAAGCTACCTCGGACAACCAGCTTGGGAATGAAGATGAGACCACCTCAGGAAAAGGCAAGTGGGCTACCTCGGACAACCAATTTGGGCATGAAGATGAAGAGAACGATGTGAAACAAATGACTTCACCCAAAGCTCTTCATAAGGACCTAGATGGGTTTGGAGATCAGCTGGGATGAAACAGTTGATACGACGACATACAGGAGTTCTTAGTCATAATCACTCACGAACAAGCCATATGGAGCCAACGCCACTATAACACTCAAGTGCGACATGAGAGCCTACCAACCACCTACCTATACTCAAGTGTTGTACAAATCACTACTTAACGATCTCCAACTCCTACTGGTACAATCCGACACGTGGTCGCTATAGGATAATCTATGTGGTAAGGTACTTATCACCAAGAGGGAGAAAAAAAGAAAAACTTTTAATCGAGAGGCCCACAGATCGTCAAAGACTCTTCCTCATCGGGCAATCGATGTGGGAACCATTCCCCCATCATTGTGATTTAGCTACAATTCACCGATTCAAGAAGTGAGCCAAAGAAATGGGAGATCTACTCACCGATTTAGAAACCTCCATGAACCAGCGCTTGAGGCAATTGGAGAGACGGTTGAAGGAACAACAAGACTCCCACTAATAGCAGTTGGCCTCTTTCCTAGCAGCCAACTCTTCTTTGCGCGAAAAAAACGCCGCCCTACAAAACGTTGCCCCAACCTTACTTCTCCCGAACAACACCACCACCATATGGATGACCCGTCACTGTAGGGTTCCTGGCGTGTAATCCGAGTCCACGAACAACTGGCCTCACCCGCATCGCCACCCACGGCGGCATGGAGGGCTCCCATTGGGGGAATGAATGCCTTCACCCCGGAGGAACCTGGACCATGAGTTGCAGGCATTAGACTACATCTCGGCGTTGCCATTCGTTCATGCTATCCTCAACCAAGAGGCTCAACCGCATTTTGTGTTGTTGAAATTTCAAATGTACGATGGGCTACAGGACCCCTTTGACCATCTGATGCATTATCAATAGATCATGACTCTCTAAACAAGGAACAATGCCCTTCTGTGCAAGGTATTCCCATCCAGCTTAGTAGGTCCAACCTTGTCGTGTTTCCATTGCTTGGCCCCTAACTCGGTAATGTATAACACCCCAAATTATACTCTAATAGTTTTATAACATGTTTTGGGTATAATAAAAGTAAATGTATATTTTTCGGAATAAAATAATGCTAAAAATAAAATAAGCAAAAATTCGGAATTAATACAAAAGTTAAGGGTAAATTAGTAATTTACTAATTCAGGACCCAAGGGTCATAATCTAAGAAGATTGTATGTTGAAATAGGATTTGAATAAGTTGAATTGCAAATTAAAGGAAAAGAAAGGACCAAATAGCAAAAGTAAAAAAGTAAGCCAAAATTTGGATAAAGCAAAATATGGTTTTAAGAGAAACTCATTTTTGGCTTTTGGATAGGGCAAATTCGATGAAGAGAAGGGAAGGAGAAAGAAGAGAAGTTCAAGAAAAGCCAAGGTATGGAAACTATAGTATGAATTTGTATAGATTTGTATGGATTACTAGTATGGAAATCCCACTTTGTCTAAGTAGTGAAAGAAAAATCCTATTAGGTTATTGTCAGGGTATGTATGAGTTTTATGTTTTATAAACTGTTTTTGGTCAGAGCTGGTTGTAGTTTAGAAGGAGATTTCCGTCAAAGGCCCAAATCACAATTTCTACATTCAAATGACACTTACGCCAGCGTAGGAGTGCACGCCTAGCAACCTCAGGGAGCCCAAGTTTCCTTTGACTTAGTGCGCCTAGTATAGCAATGATCTTCCTAGCTAATATCTCGCCAGCATACCATTGCTCTGCCTAGGTACTTTCTAGTCCCTGCTTTCGTTCATCTCTTCCGTTAATTTTAACAATCGTCCATCGGACTAATGAGGATCAATAAGTGAATGAAAGGGTTCGCATAAGTATAAAATTATATGGTGCAATGTTCTATTCCTCATCGCCGAGGTGAAGCCGGGTTGTGGCAACATTGTTTCTTGCCCTCATTTGCTAATGTGTTCAAATGTAGCATTATTTCTTGGTCAAGGGATGAAAAGATAAATGTGAAATGAAGGCATATAGAAAAATGTATAAATGTCTAAATAATACAAGAATAAAGATGAATGCGGAAATGATAAAAAAATATCACATATGATTACCAGATAACAATAGTTATTCGGGGATATAAGATATATATTGTAAATGAAATAAAAGAAATAGATTGTCTACTTAGAACCTAGTAAAGGGAGAGATGGACATGTTTATTGTGATAAAATTCAGAGCACATGATCACTGGCCTGGTTGTTATTACAACGCCGCCCTTATAGATGGTCATTTGGTCTGGTACAATGATAACAAATACTTTCAGGCCATTATAGACGCCACACATTAACTCGCATAATGATAACAACACATTCGGGTCCTTATAGTTCCCGTGTCTACTTCTAAGGTATTTACAGGCATGAAATATAAGATAAATGACAAGAATATGCAAATGACATGACATGATATATAAGATAACATCGCTAGCGGACGACACGATACAAATTGATAAGTATAGGAAGCAAAAATGTAAATTAAAGATGATATGGAATGAAACATGATAAGACGAATAAGTATGATATATGTAGAAGCATATTTATAAATGATATGTTCAAAACATGAATAAGTACGCAGATACGTGAACGAGCTGCTAAAGTTATATGCAATGCCTAAAGTGTGATGACCCCTATTAGAGGTCGTCCACATGTATTATTTCCCACTAAGCTATGAGCCAGCAATCTTGCTCATCCGGCGGAAGGCACAGGAGAAGTAGGGAACAGAAGTCTCAATAATCCACATCAGCAACCAAGGCTAACACACTACTAGGTTCCCATTGAAGACCTTTTGGTATATAAATATATATTGTATATGTTTTGCTTTTGTAAGCAATGTAAAAAATTGTATATATTGAACACTCCCATTTATGAAGTTTTGAATATATTTTGTAATCCGCTGCTATAGAATATATTTCAAGATAAATGTTTAACAGTACATGAATGAACAAGTTAATGGTATGGTAAAAAAGTAAAAGGAGCATATAAGTTAAGCGGTACTGTGAGCACCTGTCAGTATCACAAGTTAGATGGTAAAAGAGGTGTGACATAACGTCCTTTCGCCTGTTGTCTGAGAAATGTGTTTCCCAGTATATGTGCTCAATGCGGCGGAAACAGAGTGTCACCAGTTTGTTTCACGTGCAGATGGGGAGATCCGAGACCATCAGGGATTTCATGAAGCGCTTTGGGAGCCACCCTGCTTTAGTTGGATTCTGTTAGCTCCGATACTATGCCGCAGCCGTCGCGCCATCTCGCTTGAACACACAGCTTGACTCTCTCCTGCGTGCGCCCTCCGCCCAATCGATGAACCGTTTCCTAGAGAGGCAATCAATACGCAATGCTCGAGGAAGATGTCGTGGCTGCAATGAAAAGAAAGGTTGCTAGTGCGTCTGACGGTCGAAGTAGTGGTGGAGGCAAGGGAAAGGGAAGCTGACGGGATAAGGACATGGTGCACAAATGTGACGACGGAGTCCAGATTCACGCCAGAACTGGGAAAGCCACCAACCCCCGTCATTAATTTGTAGACATCCCTAACTCGACAATCCATTAATGGAGCGGTAAGATTTACAATCTCGCCGGTACAACTTCTTCCAATCATCCAATCACTTCCAGGTTTCACGTGGCCGCCCTTGGCCTCGAGAGGAGGGACAAGTCACGATTCTAGGAGTACCATAGGGATGTCGGACACAAGACCAATTCCTGCTTCCGACTCCATCTCTCATTGAGTTACCTTGTTAGCAAGGACACCTCAAAGAGTACGTTGAGGACTCGAGCCCGAAAAGATCACTGTCCCTTCCTCGACTAGCAAGCGGCCTGGCCAGACACACACTGCTCTTAAGCCGCCTCTATGCTCGAGGGTAGCCGCATGCAGGATTCCAGGGCCGGGTTAGCTACTGCTTTTGCCCCGGAGTGCCCGGCTTCCGACGGGCCTCCTCACCTTCTCCGAGTCGCCCTTGAAGCAGTTGGTTTAGCCACATGATGAGTCTCTTGTCTTAACCTTGGAGGTTGGCGGCATTTGATGAAGCGCATATTAGTAGACATGGGCAGTGCAATAGACCTCCTATACTTTCTCGCCTTGATTCGACTAGGCTACAAACTGGACAACCTACGCAACTCAGGAAGGGTCCCGGGTTGGCTTCGTTTAATAGGCACGCTGACTCACCTGTCGTGGGGAAATCGTGCTACCAATCTCTCTCGACGGGTCTAGTTATCGCCTTTAATCTCAAGTAATGCTGGATCGATGAGCCGTCGAATTTCAATTCCATACTGGGCCGCACCTAGATCCATGCAATGAAGCCATTGCCCTCTTCCTATCACCAAAGGTTGAGGTTTCTAACCCCATAGGGATAGGTGGACATTAATGGAGATCAACGCACCGAGCATGTTGCGAGCCAATGATGGTGATGTCGCCAACAGCAACGAATGCTCGAGGCCTGGCCAAGCAAGCAGAGAAGGAGACAAGGATCGCTGAGCCTCTACAACTACGCCCCCGTTTCGGCCACCAGCCTCGAAAGGTGTCACTGGGGCTTCGCTTGATCTCAAAAGGTCACCCCATGTCGTGTCTCCTCCTGAGCTCAAGATATTTTGCTTGGTCCCACGCCGATATGCCATGGGTTTTGGGTTCCGAGTCAGCAAGATCGAATGAGCTTGGCGGCGGTCAGAGGCCGCCTGTGTAGATATCGAGGCGGCTCCCATCCGCCTCAGAGGCGATAAAACAAGAAACAGAAGTGGATGGGATATCAGAGGTCGGGTCTCATTAAAGAGATTCAGTACCTAGAGTGGCTATCCAACGTGGTAGTTGTTCCTAAGAAGAACAACAAGTGGCGAGTGTGTGTGGAGTATACAAATTTGAGTGACGCCTACCCGAAGGATACTTTTCCCTTCCCCCAGATCGATCAGATTGTTGATGCGACAGCTGGCCATGAGCTCTTATCTTTTCTTGACGCTTACTCAGGCTATAACTAGATCCTGATGTACCCGTCCGATGAGGCAAAGATCTCTTTCATAACACCCTACTACATGTATTACTATAGGGTAATGCCGTTTGGATTAAAGAAAGCCAAGGCCACCTATCAACACATGATGTCTCGGGTTTTTGAACCTCTGCTAGGAAAGATAGTGCAGTTTATATCGATGACATTCTGGTAAAGTCTACGACCCGAATGGATAACTTGAATCACTTGAAATAAGCATTCACTTTACTTCGACGACATCGGTTGCGATTAAACCATGCTAAATGCGTGTTTGGGGTAGGCTCTATCAATTTCTTGGGCTTCCTAGTCAGCTAAAGAGGGATTGAGATGGCACTAGGGCAAATTTGAGCTATTTTTCAAATGAAACCCCCGACGATGAAGGTTTTGGCCAGCCATAAGTGATTGGCGCCCTTAATAGGTTTATCTCAAGAATATCGACCGCTTGGGTACCTTTCTTTAAGGCGCGCTGAAAAGCGACGGATGCAAGTGGATGGGGTCCGAAGCGATGAGGCCTTCCGACCATAAAGGAATACATCAGTTTCCCTATCACTCTCCTAGTCTGGCTGTAGGAAGAACTCTATCTATACTTCTATCTCTCCTTAGGGAGGCCAATGCCACTTTGCAAGGTTTTTCGATTCAAGAAAGAGTAAAGGCCAACTTTATTTTGTCAAGAAGGCTTCAAGTCAAAGTCGTACTGTGATTGGAAGCCATCGCACTAGCTCGTAATGGCAAATAAGAAACTTCGGCCATATTTTCAAGATCACACCATAGTGGTGCTCATGAGTTCACCGACCAAGGCTATACTCCACAAACCGGACGTCCGGGAGACTATTAAAGTGGGCGGAATGGAAGCTAGTTCGATTATGATTATAGGCCTAGAACCCGCTTATCAAGGGGCGTGTGCCGTCGACTTCATCAGGTCAAGCGAAAGGTGGAGGTGGATAAATCTTAACAAGGTACTGGAATCGATGGGTCATCCCGGCTTAAGACGGAGGCGCCGGATAACTTCAACTAAATCAAAATCGCCTACGCCTCTAACAATGAAGTTTAATATGAGGCGCCATCGGGATTAACGGCGGGCGTAAGTATCTCAATATGCATAGATCTTCGATGTGACTCTCAATTGGTGGCAGCGCAACTGAGGGGTGAGTACGAGGCTAAGAATAAGAGAATGGAACAGTATCTGTAGATAGCCAAACCCTTACTAGCTTTATTTATATGTATCGAGATAATGCACGTCCCTAGGACTAAAAATCAAATGGTAGACGCAGTTGCTAATCTGGCAACCAGCGCTTTGCACCCATGTAACGTTGAGATAAGTGTTATGGATCAACCGTCCATACAAAGCACAACGGTCATGGCCATATATCAACAAGCCGGACCATCTTGGATGATGCCCATCACAGAGTATATGTTGCATGGAACGTTGCCTGAGAATTGAGTCGAGGCTGTCAATGTAACACCCCGAAATATACCCTAGCAGTTTTCGGACTTGTTTAGGGTATATTAAAAAGTTAAATAGGAATTTTCGGAAATAAAACAAGATACCTGGAATTAATAATAAAGCCAAGGGTAATATGTAATTTTACCACTTGAGGACTTAAGTTATAAGAGTAAAAGATGGGATGCCAAAATAGAAATTTAATAAGTTATGGGAATAAAGGCAAATAGAGAAAGATGAAATAGAAACAAAGAGAATAAAGGCTTAAATGCAATTATGAAAAGTTAAAGTCAAAATGAGTTTTGTTTTCACAACATGGCCTTAACAAACATGGGGTTTTAAGACCAAATTTGGTCTCCAAAAGAGAGAAAAAACTGAGAGAAGAGAGAAAGAGAGAAGAGAAGAAGAGGAAGAGGAAGAGCAAGAGAAGAAGAAGAGAGAAGAAGAGAACTGATCAAAGGTATGAAACCCACCTTGATTATGAATTCTATGATTTGGCATGTATCTTGGGTTTGTATGATGATTATTTTGCTCAAACCTAGGGTTTTGCTAGGGTTTCATCTTAACCCGAAAATGATAGCAATTAAGGTGGGTAAAACCCCATATGGCACAAGAAGCCTGGCGAAATCCTTTGAGGATGAATCCATGGTTAATGGAGAGTAATTGAGTTAGGTTTAATAAACCCTAACTAATCCTCATGTTTTGTTTGTGTATGGGCTATAACCCATATTAGAAGGGTTTTGGAAGAAATCCATGATGGATTTGAAGAAATATATGAAATTGAAAGAGAAATTGAGTAGAAAAGAGATTCCCAAGGTGAATTTGGAATCAGGCTGAGGGGTGTTTGAAGTGATGGGCGATCGGGGGATCAAAGTATGGAAAATGTGAGAAAACACACATTCCTGGCATCTCGAGAGTGACTTGTACCGGTACAACTTGAACTTGCACGCATCCTAGACTGGTCATTTATTATGTTGTACCGCACAACTTGAGCTTGTACCGGTACAACTTGTTCTCGTTTTCCGCTTGACCAGCCAGTGATTTCGCCATAACTTACTCATTTTTATCCGATTTGGGTGATTCAAGGGCCAATTAAAATAGACTTCAAGGAGTACAAAACTTAAAGAGAAGGCATCGCCAAATTCTGATCCTAAGTGGCCCAAAAATACACTCGAAGTGGGACCATGTGCAAACCAAATTCTGGTTTCAGTGTTGAACATAGAGAAGTCCGAGTTGTTTCGGACGTAACTTGAGTTCCGGTGCTCCGAATTGGGTGATTCCAGTTGGAATAGAACCCTTAGCACCTTATCTTTAAATGATTATAAGGACATAGTGTCAAAATATGAGGTTAAGACCCCGGAAAAATTAGTAATACAAACGGTCACCGTAAAAACTCCAGAATCGACCAGCTTTGCTATTTAAACGCCATAACTTTACATGATCCGATTGGATTGATTCCAATTTCTAAATAAAGTAGAATCATAGAGGAATAAGAATACATAGGTTGATAATGTACAAGTATAGAAAGGTATAGGAATATGTCATAAGATATGATAGGTATAAGTCATAAAATATAATAAGATATGATAGAACATATTATAAGATATGATAGTCTAAAGTACATTTACTAGGTACATATGTATATAAGATTAAAATGATATGAATATAAGCTGTATGATAGGATTATAAGGATAGATATACTTAAATGAATAGATAGAACATGCTAAGAACAAATGATAGGAATACGTAAAAAGATATGAGTATAAGATAGACACCGAAGTAATGTTACGGAACACGCTCAGAACATATGATGTAATAAAACTAAAATGATAGAAAAAGATATGAATATATGTATTATATAGATATATGAGAACCTAAATGTGAAGCTACGCTATGATAACTAATACGAGTAAAGTAATGATATATATATGCATAAGCAATTATGATAACAATAGTTATTCATGCTTATGAGATATGCATTTAAATGTAATAAAGCCGATTGTCTCGCTTAACCCGGGTAGAGGGATAGATAGGCATGCCTATGTGGAAGATACAATGGCCGCAAAGATATTCATAGACGTATATCGAGGCCCGCTTGGTCGATGATATAGATCCCGTTTGATCGTGGCCCGCGGTCACCATTAATAGATAGAAATCACTGCCTCGCATAAATGATAGCAGACTTCGGTACGATAGCATATGATAGTCAATGCCTCTGCATAAATACGATACCTTCTAGTATTATCAGAGAGAGATCACTGTCTCAGATGTGCTGATAGTAATCTTCTCGGTACACTGGGCTATTTCCCGACCACTCTAAGGCATTCACATGAAAATAAAAGAAAAGGAAAAGTATACACAAAGGAAATGTATATGAAAAGTATAGACTAGGATATGATATGAGCAAAGATAGCCTTGCTATGCGATGAAAGTACAGACAGTTACAAGAATAAGAAGTACATTATAACCTGATATGAAAATAGGTATAAAAACACAAGAAAAGTAGGAATAGTACAGGATAACAGGATATGAACAGTACAAGATGAACACCTATAATAGGAAAGTATACAATAGTACAAGTATGAAAGTGAAGAATGAAATAAATCATAGAACCGAAAGATGAAAAAGATATAGACTAGAGATTACGTTATGTAACCTGATTAAAGAATAGAAACATCAAAAGACATATAACAAGCGTGAAAGATGAACACAGACAAGTATAGGAATATGTAAAGTACTCAAATAGGAATACAGAAAAGTATAACAAAGGAGATGCTAAAGACATAGAACATGTAATAGAAAAAGATTGACATGCAATGTGAACATCGATGATAAGGAATTACGTTATAGAAATATGTTTGATATATATATATATATATATATATATATATATATATATATATATATACGTATATGTATAAGCGTAGATACTACATCGTGGTTGTCCATGCTTATGTTCACCAGCTGCAGTTTAGCAACGTGTTCAATCCGTAGGTACCGAAGAGGAGGCTAGAGGACTGAACCTTCCACATCAATGAGTCACACATCAATAGGGGTCCATTGGAAGATTTTGTATACTGTATAAGTCTTTTTGTTTCTTTGCAAACAATGTAAACGTTTGAACACTATTAGTCATGTACATATATAAGTAATTGTATAAGTAATGGGACCTCGTATATGCGTATAAATGTGATGGACACCACCGTGGTAGTTCTTTGTGTGCGTGTACAAATGATTTTGTTATTACTGAAATTGTTCAGGCACCAATAGGTACAGTACACTGAAAGAACAGTCAATGAGAGTCCCAATATATAGTAGATAGGTATCGCTGCCCGAATCCGCTCGATCCGCTTAACGGTCGGCCTGGATCGGGCGATGTCAAGGTAAAGGCCCGAAAGAAGAAGATACCTCTCATGGACGTAATGATGTATACGTGTTCGCTTCGAGGCGGCATTGAGGTGCTCGCTTCGGAGAGGCCGAAGGTCATTGAGCAAGTTCACCAAGGCGAAGGTGGAACACAGATCAAAATGCACGCCGTGGTCACCACTATAATCCATGGTTACTACTAGCCAACCATGAGGCAGGAGTCTCAAGAGTTTATGCGCAAGTGTGATGTGTGCCAAAAGTTTGGAAACGTAATTCATGTTCCAACCGAAGCACTCCATTTCGTGACAAGCCTGTGGCCTTTCTATAAGTGGGGGATAGATATTGTGGGACCTTTACCTTTAGCTATGGGACAAATGTGTCTGGCGTTGGTTTCTACCGACATTTAATTATGGCCGAGGCCGAGGCTTATGGCTAGGTCACCGGCAGTCACATCTCATCCATTTTATGCAAAAGAACATAGTGTGTAGGTTAGGGGTTCCTCAATCATTGATCTCGGACAACGGGCCGCAGTTCATTAGCAAGGCGTTTCAACAATTTTGTACTGAAAATGATCAAGAATGTTCATTCATCACCTCTAAGATCCCCAATCAAATGGAAAGCTGAGAATACCAACAAAAAATTGCTCTGGTACTTGAAAAAGCGCTTAACCACGACAAAAGGAAAATGGGTAGACGAGTTACCAATAGAACTTTAGGCTTACCGAAAAACTATAAGGCAGTTGTTGGATACATAAAAGTGCGACATTTATATAGGGTTTTAAGCCCCTCCGCTCATGTTTTTCTCTCATTTTGTGTAGAATAGGTGCTTTTGACCGTTTCTAGCGTCTTTATGCGTGTGCAGGTTTTTTGAGTCCTGTGCACATTTTCGTAGAAAGGCGCTTTGGTTCCGTAGAGAATGAATGTGATCATCGTTGTCGACATAATACGTTGAGAGGCCCCAGTAGTGCTGGCGTTGAAGAGGGAGAAGGCGCGTAGTGGTACTGATACCTGAATATATGGGTACCGTACCTCTACTACTGAGTACTAGTGCACTTTTAGTACCGGTACCAACATGCGATCTCTGTTGGACTTGAGCAAAATTTCAACCTTGGTGCAAGGGCACGCTCGTCTTTCTACCACTACTTCGAGATCACTAATGAGGATTGCATGGCCCACTCTGAGGCGTAGTTGTGTGGGGATCTGATTCTCTAGTTTGGCTTGGAACTTTTGGGGTGTTTTTCTCATAATTTTCTTGGGTTCATACTTCATAGAGTAGAGTACTTAGTTTTCTTCTGATTATGAGTTTTTAATCACTTGTGATCTTTCAGTTGGTTTCTATAACTTGGTATTCTTTAAGAGATTATGTGTTTTTGATATCCTAACCTTGCAATTGAAGTGTTATTTCTCAAGTCACATTTACGATTAGTGTTCTAGTAATCATGAACTGACTCGCTTTAATAGAGTTCTAAACTCCTATGATAGGGTTCTAATCTATGGAAACTGACCTCCTTCCATGCAATGTACTTCAATCCTCTTTGTACTTCAATGGGATTGTACGATATCAAACACTTGTGAAACCTTATAAACCTTAGTTTGGCATCTTCGACAACGTGTGAACCACAGACTCTTCAAGATACGTTGTGCTTGATCGCAATGCACTAAGAGTCCAAGCAAATCATTCCTAACAAGTGTTTGTTATCGCCTCAATCGTTTCGTCTTATGTGCTTTTAATGTATATCTTTCAAGACCATTCATCAATGGATCCTAGATAAGATTGTAAGTAAGAGGTGGGTGTTACCTAGTCTATGGTGAGCGAAAATCTAAGGATCCTATCATTCGCCCTTCTTGTTTTAAAATAGTTAAGTTAATCGGTTACTCAATCAATCAATCACAACCCCCCAGATTTTACTTTAATTGACATTCATTGGATAGCAATCCCTAAGAATCACCGAAAACCACTGTGGACTCCCACAAGAGTAACAGCCACGACATTAGTTCCTACGCCGAATACCTCTACACACAAAATGGGACGAAGAAGAATCAACATGGGAGACACCATTCGCCCTGGCCTTTGGAGCCGAGGCTCGGATACAGATCAAATTTGGACTCGACCCACTCCACTTCAACAACCTACCCGAACTCCTACAGGCTCTAGAGAAGCAAGAAAAAAGGGAACGAGCCGTCATTCCAATGGCTGAGTACCATCACCGAGTCACTCGGCAGGTACAGAGGCTCATCAAGCCCAGGGCGTTTAACAAAGGTGAGGTCGTCCTTCGACGGACATTCAAAGAAAGGAAATTCCAACCAAACTAGGAAAGACCCTACGTTATCTCCGACAACGGACGCAAAGGCGCATAAAGAATACAGTCACTAGGGGGCGAGATAGAGCCTCGGCCCTGGAACTCTCTATATCTAAAAAAGTATTTCTAATAGATTTACTTGCGATGTAAAATAAAAATTTATGTTGTGGGGATGTTAAAAGTTTTTGCAAAGTAGCTCTTGCTATAAACCTCCATCGATGAGCCCCATGCTCGGGTGACCTCCTTGAGATGTTCTCCATGAGATGAGCCCAGTACTCGGGCATCTCTCTTGAGATGTTCTCCATGAGAATGAGCCTAGTACTCAAGCGACCCCCTGAGATGTTCTCCATGAGATGAGCCTAATACTCGGGCGACCTCCTTTAGATGTTCTCCATGAGATGAGCCTAGTACTGGGGCACCTCCCTTGAGATGTTCTCCATAAGAATGAGCCTAGTACTCGGGCGACCCCCTTAATATGTTCTCCGTGAGATGAGCCCAGTACTTAGGCGACCTCCTTGAGATGTTCTCCATGAGATGAGCCTCGTACTTAGGCGGCCTCCTTGAGATGTTCTCCATGGGATGAGCCTCGTACTCGGGCGACCCCCATGAGATGTTCTCCATGAGATGAGCCCAGTACTCGGACAGCTCCCTTGAGATATTCTCCATGAGATGAGCCAAGTACTCGGGTAATTCCCTTGAGATGTTCTCCATTATATGATGCCTTGGGCGGCTGGCCTTGGACGGTCCTCGGCCTTAGGCAGCGTAAGTCCCTATAGACCTTCCTGAGATCTTCTCCAAGAGATGTCGTGCACCTAGCCCTTTTGCCTCAGACGACCAAAGAGTTTAGCGCCATTCTAACTACAATGGCTTGAAACGACGTTAGGGGGGCTAGTGGAGTGGGATAAGTCCTAAGACACGATTGAGAGCCATGATTCGATTGAGTACGCATGATCCGAACCTAACCCAGCTACAAGCATTTGAGCTTGAGTAGAGAAGGATAGAAAGGTGGATGACAGCTCAAAATGACCACCTCGGGAAAGGTAAGAGAGCTACCTTGGACAACCACCTTAGGAAAAGGCAAGCAAGCTACCTCGGACAATTAGCTCGGGTATGAAGATGAGACCACATTAGGAAAAGGCAAGCGAGCTACATCAGACAACCAGTTCGGGCATGAAGATGAAGAGAACAATGTGAAATGAAGGACTTCACTCAAAGTGCTTCATAAGGACCTAGATGGGTTTGGGAGATCAGTCAGGGCGGAACAGTTGATACGACGACATATAGGAGTCCGTAGTCATAATCACTCACGAACACACCATATGGAGCCAACTCCACTATAGCACTCAAGTGCGACATGGTAGCTTGCCAACCACTTACCTATACTCGAGTGTTATACAGATTGCCACTTAACGATCCCCAACTTCTACCGATACAATCCGACACATGGTCGCGAAGATAACCTATAAAAGGGATACTCATCACACCAAAAAAAGAGGGTAAAAAAAGAAAAAAAAACTTTTTAACTGAGAGAAAGAGGCTCTAACAAGATTGGTCAAAGACTCTTCCCCTTCAGTCATCAACTTAAAAAGTGTCTATAAATATCTTTAAAAGTTTTAATATTGATTCATGTAGTAGGCCCAAACTACATGGATTTAGGTCAAATCTCTTGACCCAAATGAAGTTTAACGAATACAATTTTTTTTGATAGCTAAACACTTTATTTACAATGTGTTTGAAACGTTGGGACAGTGGGGACTTGAACCCAGGACCCTTCCCCCCTTTATGCCCTGTCTATTTTAAACATCGAGCGTTCTACTACATGAACTAAGCATGAAAGGCAAGTAGTACAAATTCTGTTGTGATAAAATATGATTTTGCAATGGAAGTTAACAAAGTCACTGAATGAATAAGCAGTCGATAATGTACTTTATATATCATCATACGAGTGGGCATACTAATCAGAAGACTCGGTAATTAATTTCCTTGAAAGCGGCAAATCACTCGGGACATAAAATCAGAATTTCTCGCGCTAAAATCCGAAATTTATTCTAGATCTCGAATGACAAACGACCAGACCGTTGAATCGCCTCGCGAAATCTAACTAGCAATCCACTTCATCAAATTCGAGACGTTTCAATTTACACGCGCTTTTCGAGGCATCGCGGTCGTGTCAGAAACGATTTTTCGATCGCGACGAAGTCACATATACCGCGACTCGCCATAAGTGGTATGAGTAGAGAAATGATGAAAATGGACGGCCGAGATAGGTGCCGACGTCAAAAATGGGAAACGGCGAATATAAATGTCATTTTGACCGCTTAAGCTCACTAAAGGAGCAAAAGAAGTAGCGATTGGTTTCTCCTTACCGCGCTTAAAACGGAGTAATGAAGAAGTTTTAACTTACAAGAGGTTAGATTTTTACTGCAGAGTGGAACTTCTCTCTGTGATTTCGCGAGATCCGACCGCCGCACTGGCATGTACAGAGAAATTGTTTACGCTGAGAGGGCTTCAAGGGGTAAATCGGATTTGCGCTTTGACAACCCAAGAGGTATAGGCCCTACTGGGTTTTATTCTTCTCGCTTAAGTAATTATGTTAATGCTTTCGGTTGGTCGAGGTCTTGAACGCCGCTTCATCGCTTCAAATCTCGGAACCGAATGCTTCGTGGATTGAGACTTCCACGGTCAAATTGCATTTCACTGACCGCTGTTAAATGCGGTGATGAATCTGCTCCATAAACTGCGTATTGGTTTGATTGAGGCCGAAATCGGCCGAGAAATACGCGTTCACAAAGTGAACCGATGATTGCGGTTTGATAGAACAAGAAACGGTGGCTTCCATCGCTCGGAATAAGTAATTTCACAAAATATAATTTGTGAAAAATATGGGTTTGGCCGGCAATTCAAATCAAATTGCTTATGCTTTTCGATCATTGCCCTGCCAGCTAATTTTTGATGCTTCAAATGATAATTATATAATACGATCAAGGCTGATTTAATTTTTATGCGAATATATTCATGTACATATTTGCATGTGAATTCAGATCGTATTGGAATTGGCATAAGCATGCATTCCATATGCACCGAACATCCTAGGACTATGGGGGTTATGCATGAGACGAGTCTGTGAGAAAATGGTTCTGAGAGGTTCAAACGAAAATATCAATCGTCTGAGCTACCTAATCGATATTCATCTGAGGGTAGTCCATTAAACAAATAATATATCAATCATCTGAGCTACTTAATTGATATATATATACATCTGAGGGTTGTCCACTAACAAAACAATAATTCTCATACAAGGCTTAGAGAGTGTGAGAGAGTCTGTGAGGACTCCTGATCCGAAATACTCATGTGTACATTCAAGCAGATCACGTATCGGCTTAACGTATGCTATTTTCGAGTATCAGATACTTAATTTAGGTGGAGAGTAGCCCATTTAGGTGATTCCACTCACTGAGCGATACCTCACCCTGGTCGAATCTCATTCTTTCTAAGTACTGTGGAGCGACGGAGATTCGCCTCATCCTAGAGGTCATGAAGAAAGCCTGTCACGCTTTGGTTTTAAGGGAGCGCACTGCATGTGACACTTTAGATTTAATATTGCTAAGTGTATAAGAGTAAAATTTTAACTCTTGCAACTATCAGATAGTTAGTAGGTTTATGAGTATTGGATTATGGGCCCAAGAGGCTGTTTCACTCATGTGATCGTTGTTTCAGACGATATGCAGTGTAATCGTATTCGTAGAGTTCTCCGTACAAAGGAGACTCCCCGCCCGATTTTTCTGAAGTGGCCTGCAACCCCACATCCACTTCAGAGGCCCGCGCTGACGGTAGTCAACGGACTGGAATCGGGGTGTCACAAGAACCTCCTTGCCTTATGACATGTCGATTTCATAATTTATTTCACTAATCATTTTCTTGAGGTAGTAATACATAAGTGGTTTCTTAGGTGATATATGTTTTTTTTTTAACTTAATGCTGAATAAAACTTTTGTTTTGAATAGCGCTTAATAGGATTAAGTATTTAGTTGTTTGATTTTTTCTAAAAAAAAATCAAGCTTTTAATTTTTATCCAAATTTTGAAAAAAAAAAATAACTTTTTAAATAAAAAATTAAAAATACATATGCTTTTATTTAATTAGCATGAAATGGATCATGAGAGTTTTAATTAGATCATAAAATATATGATTTTCTCATATTTAAATATCTAATTTTTTAAGAGAAAAAACATTTAAAAAAACATTGAGAAAAGTCAAATCTTTTGGAAATTTCTATTTAGCTAAAAAAAATTATAAATTCAGCAAAAAATCATGAAAAAGTTGAAAAACAAATATGCTAAATACTAAAAGCAAATTGATTATAGCAAAAAGTTAAAAAAACAAACACCACTTTAGTCTCATTTATGAGAACGACTATATGAAGATTTTATCTTAATCTTAATTTTTCTTGATTTATTTTTCATTATGTTGTATATACATATCTTGTTGGCCCATTAGGGTTTGAACTTGGGCCTGTCGAAATTGTGACCCAACTCAAACAACCCAACCAAACATGGGCCTGAACTATTTTCTTGTAGAATTGTGGGCTGGAAAGTGGAGGGGGTGGTCTAGGCTTGGTCCATTGATATTCAGGAAGATAAAAAAATTAACTCAAAAAAAAAAAAAAAGAGGATAAATTAATAAAAAATAGAAATTTCCAAGTTCAATGTAGCATGTGACAGGTATCTATAATTTAAAAAGTGGAGATATGGAAAGAAATCATGAGATGAGAAATAGGAAAAAACTTTATGGATAAATATAGAAATATGATTAAAGTTGATAGGGTGTTAATTATTGAGGCTTTGAAAATGGAAAAAATGGTGCCAAACTTTGCATGACTTTTGGGTTAAATTTAGGGTTAGGTCCATTGCATGGACCGAGTCTAGACCACCAACCCTAACACGCATGTCATTTATCACTTCAAATATTTTCTTCCTAACTATCATGACAATATTTGATTATTTACTCACTTTTCTTTATATATATATATATATATATATATATATATATATATATATATATATATATATATTATTGAAAAAAAGTGTATCAACTATGGAACATGTGGGCGAGACATATGACGCCTCTCCTAACTTAACGTTCTTGGCCTCAGCCTCAGATTTGAATGTGAATATTATGATGTATAGGAAACACTATCTTACGATCCATTTCCTGATTGTAAGGAGATTAGTCTAGGTGCGGTGGCGTCGTTTAAGCACAAGCTTTGTCTCGTGACACCCTGCTGTTTCGATAAAAGTGTATCAATATTAAGAAATAATTAAGGACATAGGGGTTCCAAACCCTAGCCACACATTCCCTTATTTTCTCTCATCTTGTTTCTCTTTTAACACCTTTTCCTCAAACAATGAGAGATGATTTTTTAGTCATTCTTAACCTGAAATCATCCATTTGCATCTCTTTCTTTTATTTTCTTACTCAATAAAGTGGTTCTTCTGCAAAGATTTAGGCCTTATCTTTTTTTTTTTTTTTGTTATTGCCATCTTATTGTGGCGTTTAGTTTGTCGTCGACTTACGACGTAGTGCTTTTCGTCGTCTTGTTGCTACGCTTTATTTTTATGGGAACGATTCAACATGCAAAGCGGATTCGATCAGTCGAAGTTATCAAATTATGATCGTCAGTATATTAAAGAACTAAAGTCGTAGATATTCTAGTCAATATATTATCAAATTTATAGGCTTTATACCAATTTATTATGCTATTAACCTAAATATTGTTTCATCTTGTATGATTTTTAGCAATTTGTATCTTGGATTTATCGATTTGTTGTAAGTTTGAATCAATAATATTATTTTTTCTTTTAAAAAAAAAAGAAAAAAAAATACAGACATGATCGTTAAGCTTATAAAAGTCCCATCTCAAATAACTTGTTAGATTTGTTCCCAGCCAAAAATAGTGTATGAGAAAAATTATAGAAATAAAATATAATTAAAGTATTTAAAAAATATTATATTTTTATATTATTCAATATTTACATCAATGAGTTAAAGGAAGTGAAATAAGTCTGAAAAGTAAATAAATTATTTATTAATCTTAAATATATTTTTATTTTATTTTCTTTCTAATACATTTTACTTCAGAATTTTGGAAAACTAAATACAGCCTTAATGTTTTTTACTTTTAGGTGTAAGTCGAAGTGAAAGCTAAAGTTATAATTTTTATAGATTTATGTTTATAAATATAAATTATATTTTCATGGTTTTTTGTAAGATATTGTATTTTTTTAAATTATAGTACTTAAGCTCTTATTCTAGTGATAAAGGGGTGGGATGGCCGATGGGTTTACAAAAGATCTCAGGTTCGGATCAAAGAATAGAATATTATAATGATATCTTAGAAAGTGAATATAAATTAAAATATATATATATATATATATATTATTGTTGTTATTATTCAAGTCATAAGCCATTTAACAAAATCAGTCAAATTATGACTAGATTTTTATTTAACTCTCAAAAACGAAAAAACTTTTGACTTTAAAAATTCAATCCAAAGCCTAGTAGAAGACAAAAGACTGGCTGAAAAATCACTATTTGCATGCCCCAAAGAAGACCAATTCTATGAAGTAATTAAATCATCATTTTTCAAAAATTGCTGCACCAACCATATGGTATTGTACATTACCTAACCCATAAGGCAAATACAAACCTCTCAACCATAGGACAATACAAAAACCTCAAAAAAAAGAAAGAAAGATGATTTGATTAAGAGACCATTTAAAAACAAAATGTAAAAAAACATTTGGTAGCGTTTAAAGTTTACTATATTGAACATCCCGGGAGGGGAGTGGTCCCATATTTGAGTTCTAATGGAGAATAATTTACTATATTATAATAAAGTATTTAGTTATAAAAAAAAAATCATAAATTTAACACTTTATCAATTTTTGACAAAAAGATCCTCATTGTTTTATTGTAAAAATAATATTTTTCTTCAAAAAGACATGCATAAATATATAAAACAATAAAGGAAATTTTTGTTTAAAAAAGTTATTTTTTTTATAAAAAATGGAGTGTCTGATTTACAAATGCTACAAGAATATATATATATATATATATATATATATATATATATATATATATATATATATATATATATATATATATATATATATATATATATAAAATGATAAAATGCATTTTTGTCAAAAAAGATTATTTTCCAAGGAAAAACACAGAGATTACTAAATTTACACAATATTAGATTATTTGAGGTAATTCAACCAAATATTTCAAAAAGAAAAAGAAAAAAAGAGTTTACTAAGTTGTTGTATGTTGTGTTGGAAACACGTACAATTCCAGTCATCATATTTCCTAGTCAAAATATTGAACTTAAAATTCCACCACCCACTTGTTGTTGACCAAAGCATGGCCAACTTTTTTGTGCATGCCAATGCCAATGCCATTCAATATCATTGTATTATCCATCCACAACCGTTTAAAAAGGTTTTGGGACCAACCAATAAGACTGAAACCAACTACTTCTTGCGTCTCCATTTATTCTCAACCCAACCCTAACGGCAAGATATATAGGTGATCAAGGCTACTCTTTTCCTGGGAATCCACTCCAAACTCTTATTCGATATTTGGTCCGATCTTATGACCTGTAGGTCTGTGAATACACACCCACTTTCCACCAAATTCCTTCTGGGCCATTATACGCTAGCCATCAACTTTTATCCGATATCGTTTCTATTCACGAATTTCTAGTTTCAGAATGTATACATACACGACTTTCCACTAAATCGCTCTGACTTTGATTATCTGTTGAGCTATATCAACTTTTTATTTGATATTGTCCTATTCACGACTCAGGCTTGTAGTGATACATACACGACTTTCCACAAAATTGCTTTGGCTTTGCTTATCTGTTGAGCTATATCAACTTATCCGAGTATCATTCTATTCACGACTCGCCAGCTTGTAGGTGATACATACACGACTTTCCACACAAAATCGCTTCCGGCTTTGTTTTTTCTTAATCAAGTTGATATATATATATATATATATATATATATATATATATAAGTGGAAAATTAATATTAAAATCATGAATTTTCACGACTTTTGTATTTAAATCTTGAACAAAAAGTTTGCTTTTTAAATATAACAACTTCATGAATTTTGTTTTTATATTTTGGACTTTCATTTTGCTTTGTATTTACTTAAATTTCCAGATAACCTCGTAGTCAATAAACAATCGCTGCTTTCTGCTCTACCGTTGGATATGGTAGAGTGCTCGGAGCCTTTATCGTATATAAAAACAAAATTTACGAAATAAGAGCATTTAAAAAACAAACTTTCGTTTGTGATTTAAACGCAGTGCTCATAAAATTTGCGATTTTAATACTAATTTTCCATATATGTCTGAGGATGACCTGTTGTCGTGCACAAAGATCGCTTCCACCAAACCAATTCGACTTTGCTTTTTGTTGAATTTACGATTAAGAAAATATCTCATAATGCTGGAAGCTTCAAATTCTCCATATATATATATATATATATATATAAACCTTCACCTTTTACTTTTTCGATAAACCTTCACCTTTTACTTTTTCGATATGAGACACTAAAGTAAGTATGTATACATACATTTTTTTTTAATAAAATAACTCATATAAGTATACAAGTTCAGCAAGAATTTTTAACTCTCCAAAAATCAATTTACAATGTACAAAAGCCATTCTCAAAAGGACGAAACTTTGTCTTAATTTTTTTTATTTATATTATTAAGATATTTTCATTTAACTAATTATTAACCATTAAAATAAAACTTAAAAAATTCTATCAACACACTTGTAAGTAGGGTCTACATCATGGGCATTGGGAAGGGCATTGAAGATAACATATAGACGTCCTAGTAAGTAGTAATTGCTCTATAAGCGTAAGAAAGGGATATTAGACCTACCTATCTTAATTATATGAAATTAATGAACTTTTTGGTATAAACTTTCTTGAATTCCTCTCAAGTCAACCCTAGTTTCAAGAGCAATTTTTATCTTTTTATAATAAAAACATGATCTTCTGATTTTAAAAATATGTTTCATGAATTTTTTGTACACAATAGTTTTTAATTTTTAATTTTTTATTTATAAGAATTTGTTCTAAATATAAATTGTGTTTCAAATAAATTTTGAGGTGTTATTAATTTTTTTAGCATGTCTTAAATAAATGGCAACTAGGAATTCCAAGATTAATCAATACAACTACTTATTTAACTTTCATTAAATAATGAATATCATAATTATTTTTAATTTTATAGTAACTTTTGTTTTTATTGACATGAAAAATTGTTTAATAATTAAAATATTTATTTATCTTTGTTAGATCTAGTTTCTAGGCATGTGTCACTAATTAGTGCTATAAATTTTTTTTCTGTGACACTTGAAATGAAATTAAGAATTCTGATATAAAATTATAAATCTCTGATTTACGTGGTAAAAAATAAATGTAAGTGAGTAATTAAAGTGATATAGAAATTTGTTAACGAAGTTGGACACATCATACCCCTATTATGCGGGCCTTGCTCAGACATTGAATAATCCATTAAAGAATCAACCAATCACAACCACAATTTCA
Source organism: Tetrastigma voinierianum (assembly GCA_016808115.1). Lineage (NCBI taxonomy): Eukaryota > Viridiplantae > Streptophyta > Magnoliopsida > Vitales > Vitaceae > Tetrastigma > Tetrastigma voinierianum. The sequence continues at coordinate 188,744 of JAEQBH010005147.1, read as the reverse complement.
CAATTTCTGACTTATAAACTTAAAGACTCTCTTCTTAATGATGTCGTTTAAGTGGTCTAGTTTAATGAGCATCACTTATCTTTTTAAACTTTATTTTAAAAGTAACACGATCTTTGCAATTTTAATTTACATACATATTCTTATCAGTATTACTATTATTATTATTATTATTATCTTTATCAGTATTATTACATATTATTATTTCTATTATTCTTAGTTATTATTCTTATCGTATTACTATTACTATTACTATTAATATTATTATTATTACATTATTATTATTATTATTATTATTACTTATTATTATTATTATTATATTATTGTTATTGTTATTATTACTATTATTATTATATTATTATTTATTATTATTAATATTAATATTAGTTATTAATATTATTATTATTACTATTACTATTATTATTATTTTTAATATTATTAATAATATTAATATTAATATTAACATTAATATTATTATTATTATTATTATTATTATTATTATTATTATTATATTATTATATAGAATCTAGTAGATTTAGTTAAAATGTTTACAAAACATTCAAAGAAATTTATAATATAAATGTAATCGCATTAAACTATTTTTAATGTTCAAGAGTCGTGGATGTATAATTCACAAAGATTAGATGAAATAAAACAAGATAGAAATAGATTAGATGGAATGATTCTAACTCTTTCTTCTATATATACAAATTATGGAGATAATTTAATAAATGATCATGATAGTGAGGATTAAACTAGAAATAATCTTACCCTGTGAAGAATTGCCAAATAGTAATAATGATTTAATAAAAAGTTTAAAAATAATTCAGGATACAATAAAATATTATGGAGAAATGATTAGAGAATTACAATTAAGTATTGAAAAATTAGAATCTAAGATAGATGAAGTAGAGAAAACCCCAAATAATCCAAAACAATCTATATTTGAACCTGGAAAAGGATTTTCTAGTGAAGAAATTAAAAAATTCTTTAAGAAAAATTAATGGATTTAGAATTAGCAGAAAGTTATGAAATAGAAGCTTTAAGTGGAACCTTAGAAAGATTAAAAATATCTACTTTCAATATAAAAATGGAAGAAAATCCAATGATAGATACTACTATAACTACTCAAGACTTTCCTTAATCCTCAACTACTGAAAGATTTAAACCTAGACATTCAAGAACTTCAACAGCAAGAGAAGTTGCTTTTGTTTTTGGAGCAGTAAAAGAAGAAACTAATTCACCAATGGATAAATTAAGACCTAAAGGAATAAATCCTTTTGGAATATATCTCGATTTAGATTGTAATCCAGACATTTCTTCAACTCTTGATAGATGAGAAACTTCAATAAGATTAGCCATTGCAGTCAATAGGATGACTGAGGAAGATGAAAAGATATATGTGACGACAATGCATTAAATCTCTTTCACCAGCGTAATTTGAACTCAGAAACAAATTAAAGCTAGTGCCCTTGAAGGAGAAAGTCTTACAAACATTTTAACAAAAGTTGTTCATTTACTAAGAACGAATTCTTAGGAGAAGGATACATTGATAGATACCATGTATCTTAACATGTTTTATTCTAAAATACCATACCCAAGGGGATTTGCTTTGATTAGAGAATATTCTTTTGTCAGTTCTAACACATTAGGAAGAAGAATTTCTTTTTTAAAAGAAAAGTTAACTCATTGGTGACATCAAGCATACTTATTAAAAAATCTAAAACGATCAGAAGAGATAATGTGTTATGCTGTAAAGGAAATGATTTAATAACTGTTATAGGAGATCTAAAGAAAGGTTATAAAAAACAAAAGAGGTTTAGATACCCTAAAAGATTTCACAAAAGATTTAAGCCAAGAAAATATTTTGTTTAAAGAAAACCAAGATACTTCCAAAGAAAACAATGGATTAATAAAAAACGACCTATTTATAGAAGAAACCCTAATAAGATTAAAGAATGCAGGTGTTATTCTTGTAATCAATATGGAGATTATGCCAATGAATGCCCAAAAAGATTTAACCAAAAGAAAATTGAATTAAATAGTGAAATTGATAGGATGATAGATCAAAAAGAATTTATTCAAATTAATAGATTCGAAGAATCAGATGAAATTCTCTCAAAAGAATCTCTATACGAGATAGAAACTGAAACGGATATTACTAGTTCTGAAGAAGATTCATAATGAATATATTATTGCTAATCAAATTATAGAGGAATCATGAGATTTTTCTCAAGATTTACTAATTGACAACAATTTATTTAAGAAAAAAAAACCCAGATAATAGCATAACTGAGCATTCAAGATTTAATAGAAAACTTTGGGAAAAATTCATATTAAAATCCAGAAAACATATTATGTATTATGGGCTTAGCCTAACAGAGAAAGCCTTAAATATTGAAATAACATCTAATAAAAATGAAATTCCTTTATTGGAAAAATTAAAAAAAAAATTTGCAAAATTTGATGAAAAAGAAAGATGCAAAATCAGATGGATTTATATAAGATCTATACAAATGATAATAAGCGCAACCTTTAGAAAAGATATAGATACCCCAATAGATTTAGCACTCTTAGATAATAGAATTAAAAATAAAAATAAGCAATTCTAGGTATTATTAGAGGAAACTTAAAATACCAAAAATTAATAGTTAATATCTATCCAAAAATTGCTTATAATTTAGGAGACAAAGATTTTGATATAACTCTTAGTTTAATATAGGATTTTAAAGAAAAGATTTCATGAGAGAAGGAAATAAACCTTATTCTATTACTTATAAAATTGTCTATGCTTTATCTAACACTCATAATATTGAATATTTCGCCCAAAAAGATTATATCGATTTACCATTATTATTTCAAGATATTGGAAGAATATACCCATTTGAAAATTCAAGCATTAATTTTGATGAATATTTCTTATAGATATAGGAGATAAACCAAATTTTATAGATCATAGACCGTCTTGCTCAAGTTTATCTATTATAGATAATAAGATTCATCTTAGTAAAAGAATTACATTCAAAAATCTTGAAAAAAGAACAAGAATTACAAATTATAAAATTAAAGGAGATTATTTTGATGGATTAAATTGGAAACAAATTGATATCTTAATTGATACTGGAGCAGCTTCTAGTTATATATCAAAAAGGCTAATATTTATGTTAGAATTAGAAGATTTAGCAAAACCTATAAAATATATAAACTTTAACAGAGAAGAATTTAGAGTAACTAAATTATGTACTGTATTGATTAGGTTATCAAATCAAGAAATACAATTACCTTTAATGGTACAAGATGAAGGTAAAAATGATACGATGATCAAATTACCTCTCATAGTTTAGTGATTACCCTTGACAACAAGGAAATAATAATTTCAAAATGACTAGTCCTTATTCAATTTATAGATTAATAGGATTAACATACCATGATTATAAAACATAAAACTTTGTTGCTTATATTGATTCAGGATCGAACTATGTCTCGTTAAAGAGGATCGTTTCCCAAAACAATATCATGAAAATTTACCCGGAGTATGAGGAAAAGATATCTCAAATGATATTACACTTCTACAACGAGGAATAAAAAACCCAAAAATTATTATTGATAAATATATTGTCAAACGACCCTCTATTTATTTTCATGTCACGGGATGTGATATTGTACTAGGAAATAATTTTCCTCAATAGTTTCAAACGATTGTTCACAACATTCATCACTACCTCTGATTTAAAACTCCTTATAATCATTGGATTACAACTCATCGATTAAAACGTGCCTTTGCATGCAAAACCCCTATTCTTTTTACCCCTCGCAGCCAGCATGGTGATAATAGTATTCCATCTCAACGAAAGGATTTCTATCAACCCATGTAATCTTTTGAAACCATATTATTTCATAAATTAGATTTATACGAAAATATTCGTAAAAAATTAAAATCCCTATATGTAGATAACCCATTACAGCTTTGGGATAATAACAAAATTTATGCAACTTTAGAGTTAAAAGACTCAAATAAGATTATTAGAGTTTTCGACCAATGAGACATAATGAACTCGATGTAAATGAATTTCAACAATAGATAAGAGAATTGTTAGATTTAAAATTAATTAGACCCTCTAAAAGCCCACATAGTAGTCCAACTTTTATGGTTCGAAATAGAAATGAGACCAATAGAGGAAAAGCTAGAATGGTTGTAAACTATAAACAATTAAACGATAAAATGATTTTTTATGGGTACTTTTTACCTAACAAAGAAACATTAATACATAAAACTAGAGGTAAGAAATTACATTCAAAATTTGATTGTAAATCAAGTTTCTATCATATTAAGATGGCTGATGACTCTAAGCCATTAACTGCTTTTAGTACCCCATAGGAACATTATGAATGAAACGATACTTTGATTAAAGAACGCTCCTCAAATATTTCAAAGAAAAATGGATGATATATTTAAAGAATATGATTTTATACATGTTTATGTTGATGATATGTTAATATCTTCAAAAAAAAAAAAAAAAAAAAACCAACATCTTAAACACTTAGAAAAATTCATAGATATATGTATAAGTAATGGAATTAGCTTATCTAAGAAGAAAATAATTATAGGAGAACCTAAGATTGATTTTTTAGGTTTGATAATAGATTCTCATGAATAGAATCACAACTCATATTAGAAAAGATTAAAACCTTAAAAATTATCGATAGAAAACAATTACAAAGATTTATAGGAATATTAAATTATGTCATGATTTATAGAAAACTTATGTATTTAAGAAAACCATTAAGAAAATTAACAAGTGAAAAGCAAAGGTTTGAATTCACCAAAGAACATGAAAATCAGATTAAATATAAAATCTAAATGTAGTAGTTTACCAAAGCTAAAACTACCATTAGATAATGATGATTTAATATTAGAAACAGATTCATCTGAAAGTACTTGGGCAGCAGTGCTTAAACGATTGGAAAATAAAAAATAAGAATTATGTAGATATAATTCAAGAACCTTTACTCCTATAGAAGAAAAGTATAATATCAATGAAAAAGAATTTTAGCTGTTATAAAATGAGTGAAAAAATTCTCTTATTTTTTACTACCAAAAAAGTTTTTACTTCGAACAAATAATACATAGGTAAAGCATTTATAAAAAATAATTTACCATCAAAACCATAATATAAAAGATTAATTAGATGATAGATTTATTGTTCTGAATATATCTTTGATATTGATATAATTCGATCTGACAAAAACTTTGCTACAAATTTTCTTACACGAGATGACTTAGAAGAGCAAAAAGCCAAAGATTGAGATGGTGGATAAACTCTCATAAATGTCAAAATTTTTTGATCAAGTTATTACTTTTCAACTACTGTCTGATCGACTTGTCAAGACCGAGACTTCTTCTTTTGAAAAACCAAAGTTACTCGTAAAAGCTTTGGTCATTATTTAGAAGAGTTGTTAAGACTATACGTCTTATGAAATGAATTTAGTATCCTCTACTAAAAGAAGAAGTATGTCTTGAAATCTCCAAACACTTCAACATATCTCTAAATCAATTGAATACTGATGTACCGCTCTCACAAAAGTGTGTGAGCATCACAAGTGTTTCTTTCGCATCACCTGACTTTAAAATTTGGAACAATTTGAAAAAATACATATATCTCTAACGTAGAATTATGAAACATACAGATACTCATGAAGGTTGTTCTTACTAACCGACACTCAGAACAGGACAGATAACCGGCATTTTATCCATGATTCATTTTCTTCTTCATGATCAACCCCAAGAAATACGTGATTGGTGTGATTTTGATAGTATTACTACCATATACATGACATCTCATAATTTTCTTGAAATCGAAAGATTACCAGGATGAATTAAGGAAGGTGTAAAAGACAATTTTGAGAACAACCCAATGATTAAGACATCGATGTCATCAGACTAGATTTTTCAAAGGCAAGCCCGATTTTGATGAAAATCAAACTTATCCAGTTTGGCATTTTATTAAAATTCACAAGGTTCGATATGAAAAACTTCTATTTCCAACGAAGAAAAACTTTTAAAAAGATTCACTGAAGAAAATGTTCACTATCGTCGAGGATGGGGTCTCTTAGTTGTAAAAGGACAAATGGAAAATGCACTCAAGAAGCTATCTTAAGCTTTGGGTGCTAGACGTGCTCGTCTCAAAGAATGATTTTGATTGATACAAAACTACCCGTAGCCTGCTTGAAGATTCATGTTGATAGGGTTTAAAAAATAAGGCTCACAGGCCCACTCGCCAGGCCCAAGAAAGGAGGTCACCAACGAAAAACACGCAGTTCACCTACCAACTCGAAGGAGAGACATGCCCATTGAAGCATTCAGGCCTTTTTACGCAAGCATTCAAGCCTTTTGGTGCTAATCCGTAATTAGCGTCCAATCCGTACTCAAAGGCTAATTATGGGAAGTCTCCCAAAGATAAGGGAAATATAATAATCCCCAATAATATATTATCTTGCAAATCCAACCAAATCTCATCAATAAGGAAAGAAAGATAATAACAACTCATCATCAAACCGGATCCCTCAATAAGGAAGGAAAATTATCCCAAATAAATTCGTTTCTATATCATTTGGCCAAATCCGATACCGGCACAATGTGAAATATCCCATCCAATGGGAATGAATCCTAATCACCATCCAACTGGTAGAACATCTACTATAAATACAAGGCCACCCCATCGGTGAAAGGTACACATACTCATACACAAACATATGCAACACATTCGGGCCTCATGCACTCTTTCTCTCAAAAGAACTCGACTTAGCACTGAGGGCCATACGGCTACCCCGCCGACCCCCCCCTTCTTCTTGTTTTGGCAGAGGAGGCCACAGTCCGTAGCTTCATCAAAGATCACAATGATCCCATTTCAACGCCCCATACGACGGTGAAATCTTTCAAACCGGGCCCACGCAGCCTGGTTCCAAATTTCAACGACCCCAATGACTCTCTCCAAATTCGGCTTCTATTTGAAAGAAGCATCATCACATGTTAAAAAAGATTAACATGATCAATGAAGGAGAACTCTGCTCTTCCCCACATGCTATTGATTATGTTAAAAAAAGATTATCAGAAGGAGAAAACCGACAGAGATATGGCTCACAAAAATGGACAAAAAATGTAAAGCAAGAAAAAGATTAAAAGGGTGATTGATTTTTAGAAACAACAAAGATTGAAGAATCTCAAAAACAGCTGGCGCCCATAGTTTTCTATAATACCACTTCATTTCTAGCTCCCAGTTTTTCAAAAATCATACAAACCCATTTCGCAAACATATATGGGATTAGTTTATAAGTTTGCTCAAGTCTATAGCTTCTTACGTCCATCCTCATCTATAAATAGAATGTAAGTTTGTTTGTAAGGGGAAGCGAAAAATCATTCTCCTCTCTTTCTCCCTCTTCACTCTTGTCTATAAGAGGATCAACTACCTTAAAGTAAGCTTGTAAGTTTTAAGTTTTATTTTGTACTATGAAAGGCTAAGAATTTATTCTAAACCTGTGAGTTTTATGTGATTATAAATAAAATATTATATTTTGTAAATCTTGTTCATATGAATTTTCTATAATCATTAGTATTCCTTTTCATACGTATACGCCTTAAGGTAAGAAATGAATTAAGAATGTGCTAATAGTTTATGAAGGTGTCCCCATATGGCAGTGTCCCGCAAGAGGTATGAAACGAGGATTTCAACAGAGTTGCTCCAAATGCCTTTTCGAAAACTATTTGGTTAAAAAACAAATAAAAAGGAATAATAGTGGAAGCATGATGGACCCATAAGGATGAGAATTACTCAATATAATTTTATTTATTATCATATGTTAAACTAATAAGGTTTAGAATATTTTGATTGTATTTATGATATTGTGGATTATTTTATTAGTCGTATTACTCAAACTTTTTGTCTTGATTTTTAGAACGTTTGATTTATCTTTAAGATAAACAAAACAATACTTTTAATCACTGTTTATCATAATTTTGAAGATTTAGAAGAAATAGAAGAAAATGGTAATATGAATTATAATTCCCATAATTATCTAGATTGAATGGTTAACGAATATTCTGACCAAGAAAATTGGTTTAATAATGAATATTGAACAGTAACTATGAACATGAACAATACTAGTGAATATTATTATTATTGTTATTATTATTATTATTATTATTACTCGTCTAAATTGTATGAAAGTATTTTATTTTTTTTTAAGTCAAGAATTACTTATATTATTATTATTATTCCTCTAAATTGTATGAAAGTATTTTAATTTGTTTTGAAGTCAAGAATTACTTAAAATCTTAAAAAATGAATTTGATTTTATTATAAGTAAGAAATCCGATTATTCATTGTATCAAAGTCAAGTGTTGAAAAGAGGAAAATTATTTCGTCCAAATAATAAAATAAAATAAAAAACAAAATTGTCTTTAAAAACTTGGGAAACATGCTTTTAAAATTAAAAAAATGTTTTTATTCTTCAATAAGAACAATTACCAAACAGCCCTCGGTCCTCCTTACCAACTTAAAAGCATTTGCTTTGATCAAGTAGTAGTAATGGGCAAGCCTAAACATATCTTTAATCTTTAAAGAAATATAAAAATGACAACAATAAGACAGCTAGCATTTTATTATTTTCTTTTTGTATACAAATTATATTTTATTTCTGTCATATCCACATGTTGGGAGCTTGTCACATGGTCCAAATATAATAATTTAGTTCAAATATAGTACACAATTATTTTAAGTTGGCAAAATTTTTTTTTTCTTAATATAATTTATTTTGAGAAGCATGTGTCCTGGAAAAAAGAACAACCACCTTCACACTATTACAATCTACACACATTTTTATTTTTTTATTTAACAATAAATAAATTAAGAAAATAAAACAATCTCTCTCTATTTATTTTTTCTTCATGACTATTGGTTGAGAGATAAGGTTTGCAAGATCCAATGCATTATTGTTGAATTTTCCTCTACTCTAAGTTTGCTCTTAAAGTAAAAGTTTCACTTAAAGTTGCTTTCAGAGTTAGTTTTGTTTGGACCACTAGAATTTTTTTTTTTTTATTGTTGTCAATCATATATATATATATATATGAAAGATATATATATATATATATATATATATATATATATATATATATGATATAGAGGCAAACTTGTCAATCATTGTATAAAATAATTTCTTCACGAGGTGTCAATCATTTTTGCTTGCCCCACTATGCTTAAAAGCTCTAACTGCTAAGTGATACCACTTGTTAGGAATTTTGTGAACTTATCTCCACATTGATATGATATTGTCCTTTTAGGTTTGAGACCCTCATGGTTTTGTTTTTTGGCTTTTTCTAAAAGACCTCATACCAATTGAATATTGTTCATGTGATACGATTCATATCTACCCACATAAGTGTCATGAGTGGTACTTAAACCTCGGGTAGGTTCTCCCACCGATCGCCTTGTCAGAACACTTGAGTTAGACTTAGGTATCTATCATTGAGAATCGATACGTAGCGAGAGAGAACTACCTGGGAAATGGCTACCTAATGCACTAAAGATGGACTCGGAATGAATGCTAGTCAGAGTGTGAGCCACCTAAAGTGAATGTCATCCGCAGATGTCCGACTTTTCAAGGGATATGGAATGATATGATCACACATCAGCTCCACACAAGATTGTGGAATGATACTTAAGCTTGAGAGATTCTCCCATCTATTAGGTCGATTTTTGGGGTTAGACTCTCCTGTTAAGCTTAAATACCTATCATTATGTTTATCAATTCATAATCCTTCCCAATTTCTAATCGATGTATGGTACTTTGACCGCACACCCAACACGACCCTTGCAAGTTGATTAGACAGTTCGACCTCAACATTTCAAGTGAAGCATGACAAAATTGATTTCATACTTCACAATCCAACAATTTTTTATTGATTTTATAACTTATTTATCATTTTTTATTAAATAGCTTCAATACTTAATAGAAATATAACATTAAAAATAAATGACATAATTCTTAAAATCATTAAACCCTATTTAAATTTAAATTTAAATTTGTTTAGAATTATTAAAAGGGAAACACCATCTTCCACATTGTTTTGAAAATCTCACTTAATACAAATTTTTATATAAAAAGCAAATATTTTGATGAGAATTATTTTTAATTTTAAAAATATTTTATCCCAAATTTATTAATTTTTTTTTTAAATGAACAAGTTATTATCCTGATTAAATCATAACACAGAGAACTTCTTGAATTGAATAATTAAAATCAATATTTTTAGTTTATTTGGAGATATGTATTATATGTAGTGTACTCAGGGATGACTTTTTTTTTAGAGATAAATACTTTAGTTATAATATAATAAATTATCATCATTATGATTCAAACCCGATATCTCTTTCCTTTTTATACCCCTATCTTTTAAAAATATTAAACGCTCTACCATGGGCAGTCCAATCCCACCTTGATTATACACAAACTAATTTTAAAAACTAATTTATTTTGATTTTTATAGTTCTAATATATCAAAATTATAATAATAATAATAAATTATTTAGTAATTTATTTTGTTTATGTATTGTTTGAGGGCATTGAAAGTCCACTAATTTGATAGTGATTGATACTCATTACAGCATCATGAAATACACCCAAAATGAAGGTTACTGGAAGGGGAAGGCACATTGAGAGTGCATGATTGCACTCACAACTTCAAAAGCTTTCTCTTTGGATTTCTTATGAAGTGACTTGGTAATGTTGAAGCTTCACAATTCACAAAACCCCTTGAGGAACATGAAATCATTACCTTTGATAGCAATTGAGTGGTATATCCTCATTGGTTCTTTTTTCTTTTTTTCTTTTTTTAAATAAATAAATTTAATTATTATATATATTTTCTTATATCCATTCACTTTGTAATACTATATTAACTTTGTATATTATATTGTAATACTATATTAAGGATTTGATCTGGCTTTCGTAGATGTCTAGAGCCGATAACTACGCACAAATCAAATGCACTAAATTCTGATAAGTTTTTTTTTTTTCCCGAATCAATAAAATAGCAGCTCAACCCGACCTTAATTAATTCGAGAGGGTCAAACCAAATGATCTTACAAAACATTAAAGTTATCGATTCGAGTTAATAAAATAGCAACCCAGCCCTCATTCTGAGTGGGCCGGGTTCAAATTGCCAACTTTACGTATATCCATCACACCCTTTTAACATTTTAGTCAAATCTAAGAACAAATTCAATTAAATGATTAATTATTTAATAATTAAGATATTTTTTTTTATTTTTAATTGAATAGGTTTGAGTTTTAAAAAATAATTGTATGATTGCAAAAATTATCGGTTGTGGTTTTTTAACTTCGATTTACTTTATATATTGTGTTGTACTATTCTTTTCTTATATGAATTCGAGTATGAGACTTTTTGTAATCTCATTCTATCTTTTTATCATTTGAATCAAGCTTTAAAAGACAAAATAAGACTTATTGGCTATGTTACAATTAGAAGAACAACTTTTTTATATTTTATTCAAAGAAAGAATATATAAATATATTTCCCTAGAAAGTCATATCATGCCATTAAAAATTGATGAAGTTTTTCCTATTTTCCCAAACAAAATATAACCTTTGATTAATAATAATAATAATATTATTATCATTATTATTATTAATCAAAAGATTTTTTTTAGATTAAAGAAAGTTGTATATTATTGTAAGTTATATTACTAAAATAGAAAAAGAAGAGATTCACCACTAATTTTGGAATAAAAAAAGCAATTTTTGGAACAATGTTGGAATGAAAATTAAAAGAGGATATAAATTTTATTCATTCAAGTTGTGCAATAATCAAAAGAAAAAGGAGAAATTCACTGCCATTCTTGAAATAAAGAAGGCTTTTTTTTTTTTTTTTCTTTAAAAAAAGAATAAAGTTTAATAAAGAGTAAAGGCTATGGACTTTCAAGTTGTAGAAAAGCCATTATTATATGTTTGGGATATTATAACCTTCTTATAGATAATGAAGAATGCACATGCACTTAGATATATATCCTTTTGAGTGTAAACGTGACATTTATTTATTTAGAAAGCGTTTATACTATTAATCAAAAAAAAAAAAAAAAAGTGTTTCCACTATATGTCTCTTTTATCCTCTTTTATATTATATTTCTTGAAGTTTTTAATATGAGAATCAAATATAAAAGAATTAATTTTCTTTTAGGAATCAAACCTTGGGTTTGTTCTTCAATAGTCACTTGTTCGAGTCCTCTTAGAGTTAGTGGAGATTAATTCTCTACTCCGACGTTAACTTCGCGCCTCGCGTTACTTATGACGCTAGTGGCTATAACTTGAGCAGGTTAACCCAACTCAACTTGACTCCAACTTAATGATTGTTTTCCTTATTTTTTGTTCGCTTTGTCGCGATTTGCCGTCGTATTTTGTGACCGACGGTTATAATGAGTGAGTTTTGTCGCCGGTTCATTGCCGGGCTTTTGCAGTTGGCGCTCGATGATAAAGCTAGATCCGATAGAGTTATCAGATCAAATTATATTTGTCAGTATGCTATACATCTAGAATCTTATGAATTTTAAGCATTTTTGGATTATCAATAGTATCGTCTTGAGAAATGATCATTTTTGCTATAAACCTGGATGTTGCGTCATCTTCTAAAGTTTTTAATATTTTTTATTTTGTGTTTCTATCTATTGTATTGCAAACCTAAATCAATAAGTCATTTTCCACCAAAATAAAGAAAAACTTCATCATCGCCAAAAAAGAGTAAGGCGGCTGTAGCAACACTCACATTAGTGATCATTAACTTATGCCGGGACCCAGGCTAACTTCATCTCGACTTACTGCTTATTTTTTTTAATTCTCAAACCTATCTCATTTAAAAAATAAAATGGGGCAGGACGGAATGGGAAAATTCCCAAACCCGTCCCATTTACATTTGATTTTTGTTTTTAATTTTTATTTTTTTATATTTTCTTTTTTATTTTTATTATATTAAAATTAATATATTTCATAAAAAATAAAAATATTTTGAATTTTTATAAATTATTTATTAAAAACATTCTAATAATAATTATTATTAATTATGTTAAATGTAAAATAAAATAATAAAAATATTTTTAAAATATAATCTGCAAGGGTGGTGGGCGAGAATAATACTAACCCGTCCCGAACCCGCTCTGATTTATAAAAATAAACCAAACCTACTAAAAACTCGACACAGCTAACCAAATCATTCCATTAACTGCACAGTCGAACCCGAAATAATCTCGCCACATCACATCCCTACTCACTACCTAATGTTAAAAACAAACAACTTACCACTTAGTGCTATTAAGTACTATTCTCAAAGATTGTTCTCAAAAAAGCCTATTCGTAAAGATTGCCAAAAATAAACGCAACCTAAGTTTAATTTTTTAATTCAAGAAGTTTTGTATTATGATTTAATCATAATAATAACATATTTATTTCAGTAATTTTTTTAATTAATTTTCAATAATATTTTAAAAAATTATTATGATTTAATCAGAATAATAACATATTTATTTCAGGAGTTTTTTTTTTAATTAAATTTCAATAATATTTTAAAAAATTGATAAAAAGCCAAAAAAAAAAAAGAAAGAATCATATCATGAAAATCACTATAATGAATTTTCTTTTCAATTCCATATTTTGACAATATATTTAAGGAAGATTTTGTTCAGAAACAAAAAAAAAAAAAAAACAAACAAACAAACAAGAGAGAGAGAGAGAGAAAAAGAAGGAAGCATGAAAATCACTATACGAATTTTCTTTTCAATTCGATATATTGACAATAAATTTGAGGAAGATTTTGTTTAGAATGGATGGAAGGAAGATGCTCAAAATCTCGTGAACAAGATAAACTTTGATTAGTTAGGTCATATCAAAGTCTAAATCATCTGGTCACATAATTACAATTATATTGAAATGACAATTACTTTAGGGATTTAGATTTTTCATAAAATAAAATGCCATTAGACATTAATACATTTACTTTTAGGGACAACAATTGTCGTAGTTAGAGATGTAAATGATACTTTAAAAATGATATCATTGTATATGCATATATGAAATCCTCTTGGTCATAGAAACTTGTTCTTATTATAAAAATAAAACCCTAGTCTTAATTTCTCTCAACTTTTTATTTGTTAGTGTCTTTTTTTTAAGTAATAAGGATTTTTTTATCATTCTTGGTGTGAAATCACCGCTCTACACATTTTTTCTCTCTCTATATATATTTTAATAACGTGATTCTTCTACACAGATCTAAGTTTATATATATATATATTTTTTATGATTTAGTTATCGTTCTCACACGCATATGATCATGCCGTCAAGCTTTCTGCGGTGCGTGTGGTTGTTCTCTTCGCCTCGTGCGGTGGGGTCATGGTCGCCTCATAACGCTTTGTTTTCATCAAGTATAAGATGCCTTTATTTATAAGCCGGCGATTCAAACAAAGAAAGATATAATGATCATAAACAAAAAATCAAATCAATAATACAGATACTACGTAATCGAGTTTAATATATTCCTACTACAATTGCACATCAAATACGTAGACCACCATTAAATTATACAAGCTAGCCGCTTTCATTATACATTAACCTGTAGTGTTATTTCATTCTTACATTTTACTATTTTTTGATTATACGTTTTTATCGATGACACAATAAATCAGCTAAATTATTTTTCTCTTTAAAAAAAATTATTATAAAAATGAAAGAAAAGAAAGGAGTATATAAATTAATAAATAAAAATGAGAAACCATAATACTCACCCGAAAAAATGTTGTCATGGTTCTTCTAGACGATATTAACTCATCTTATCATTAAGGCTAAACAAAAAAATTTAAGAAATCGAATCGATCAAAAAACTAAATCAAAATCGAACCGAAAAATGGGTTAATCGAATCGATCGATTCGGTTTTGGTTTTTGTTTTATACAATTCTCGATTTCGGTTTAAATTTACAAAATATAAAAAACATGGTTTTGATTAACTGACTAAAAAATAAAATAAAAATACTAGTGTTAAATTAATTATACTATTCTTGTTCTTGCAATTCCAATAGAATTAAAATATATTAACATGATAAGAAATTTTATAATGAGCCGCAAACGATGTTATCACTAAAAAAAAGCCAAATAATGATTCACCATACTCAATAACGCAGCGCGATCACCAGCCCTCACATTTATCATTTAACGTGATTTCCTTAGCTTATTGGATGGTTATTTGGAAGAAATTATGTTTGGTTGTGAATATTTTAGAGAAATTTACAAAGAAATTATTTTGGAGTGAATATTTTGTAAGAGATCGTCAAACTTACTTTTTTGAAAAAATAAAACCTAATATATACAATATTTTAAATTTATAATTCAAAAAATAACCAAAACATAATATAAAAAATATTTTAAATGGAATTGAAAAATTATTCTTTGATTCTGGTTAACAGAAAAAAATGATTAATCTAATTAATGATTAGGTTTTTGGTTTATATAAATAAAAAACCAAAAATCGATCAATCAATTTATTTTTAGTGATACAATTATGTTAACCAAATCATGTTCACCCCTATTTATAACGATATTTATTATTTTAAATAAAAATAAATAATGGCAAAAGGTCTTAACTAAACGTTATCTAGATCTCGATATTGTTATCTTAGTACTTAGGATCTTTTTTATGAATTCTTATCTATTTCTATCTAATAGGCTTATGTTTTGATTCTGTTTTATTTATTGCGATATTAATACTTTTCATGCAGGGATATTTTGTCTCCTGAAATAAAATATCAAAATACTTCCAAAAGAAACAGATAAATTTTCTAAAATCGATATTTTAGTGCTAAAATCTCCATATAAAGAAGAAAACAATTCTATTACACGTTATTTAATAAACCTTAGTTTTTATTTATTTTTTATTTTATATCTATTTATTATGTCTTCGTAGTAATTTGTTTTTATAGAGCCTCGAACATGGTACATCCCATATACTCACCCCTTACCATTTGAACTCGGCCTCAAGGGCTAATAAACCTATCACATTTCATAGTTCAAAAGTGAAAGCCGGTACGGTACTTACTTGTTAAGTGTGAATTCCGTGAATATTTCAAGCAAAAAACATATCACTAGAATCTAAAAGTGCAATCACAAGATTAACACCTTTCGCTATGCTTTCATTATCGTATAAACAATGAGTAGTGATTTATGATTTTATTACCGAATCAAACAAGCAGAGTGATCAATTCCCATAAGCGCGATAAATAACACAACAACGAATACGAAAAATAAAGTTAAAAAACATTAGATTTACGTGGAACCCTAATAGAAAACCACAGCAGGAGACAAAGTTTCACTATCACCTGAGAAAAATACGAAAGATAAATCAATGTGGTTAATAAACCCTAATTTATCGATATGATGAAAATACCGTGAGCGTGATTCTTATTTTTTTCTCACTTTTTTTGGCGTAAGTCGTGACTGCGGCTTTCAAATCAAACAAAAGCCTAAAACCAAATTCGAGTCACAAATCAATAATATATTTATAAGTTTTGATCCGTACCCTCTCTTGAAGACACATGTTTAGATGTTTTATTTTATGGGTCATGGATCGGACCAAGCCCACATGTAAAACCCATGGCCACAACCCAACAAAACCTTAGTTAATATTTCATATATTAATATACGAAAAGTTTTTCTCTACCCACAATAAAGGTCACTTGCACATTGTTAACAATATTTTCTATTATATAAATAGTTTATTTAATGCTGGAAAGATGAGAAAATAAAGATATTTATTATTTTTTTTACCGGTAAACACTTTGGGCTATACTGCAAGAAATTATTCCCACCAGACTTAATCTAAATCCTCTTTACGCCTCTATCTTTCAAATCGTCGAACGCTCATCACACAAATATTGCAGTAATTACGTTAAAGAAATTATGATTTAATATAAAAATTAAAATATTAATTTTTAAGAGATCTCTACTCTTTAAACAATTACTAAATTTGTTTTATTTTTAGTACTTGTTTTAAATTGTAACTTTATCTCTCTTATAATAGGAAACGATTGGGTAAAGGCTTCTCTCCTTCTTAATCTATCATGCTAAATTTAGAAAAAAGAAAAGTTAATAAAGTGAGCCAAACCTATTGGAAGGGGCTCTTTCTTGAATCTTGACCTCATTCAAGCCATGCATTTGGAACATTTCACAAAATCATGGCACCAAATTGTCCTTTTTAAGCCACCCATTGACTCAAATCAGAGTCCCAATCAACGCCAGAAATAATACAAATAAAATAAATAAATAAAATAAATGAAATAAATAAATGGAAAAATCCCTTATACACCATTGGATGATCACAAGGCCACCCACATGTCATGAAATCCAAAATACAAAGTGATGTTGTTGTCACTCCCAACACATCAAAACAAAAACTTAAATTTTTGTATCTATCCTTTCTATTCCCCCCCATCTACTCCTTTTGACAATCCATAATTATAGTTTATCTACCTCTCCAATTACAAATCTCCTTCTCTCTCTCTCTTCTTTTTCCTTCTTCATGGGTTGTTAGGCATTTGTCACTTTCTTTGTCCATATCATAATGTTTTGGTACATCAAGAGTGACATGGGGGGGTGCCACAAGTATTGGACTTTTGTAGTGTGCATGTGTTGATAAGTAATTGGCTTGTTTTTTTTTTTTAAAGAAAAAATAATTTTATTGATTCAAATTTAATATATAGATTCAAGATACAAATTATCATAAAGCGACGAACAACATCAAGCGTTAATAAAGATAATAAATTCACATTGAAACCTATATAAATTCACAATATAATGACTGTAATAATCCATGACTTCAATTTTTCAACATAACAATGACTATATTATAATATATTCGACCGATCAACTGTTACGCCCGTCTAAATCGCTTTCCAACGCAAATAAAGTCATTGTGAATAAAGACGAACAAAAACATCATAACACAGAACAACCGACGACAAACCAAACGCCTCAATGTGACAACGATAACACAAAAACACGGTCTTCATATATCGATACGATAACTCGATATTTTTTGACTAATCGACTTTGTTTTGTCTTTCTGAATCATTTCTATACAAATAAAGCGTCCCAACAAGACGACGAAAAGTACCATATGGTAACAAACTAACGACAAACCAAACGCTTATAATGTTCGACGACAACACAAAAACAAAAGATAAACCCAAATCTTTACTGACAACAATTTTATTGCTATTAAAACGAAAAGAAATATGCATATAAGTGATTTTATGTCAAAAATTATCAAAAAAAAAATCACCATTCATTGCTCGAAAAACAAAGGTAAGAAGAGAACAATATGGTAAAAATGAGGGGATGGGCGCCAGGGTGTTTATTGGGTTGTTAATTAAACCTAGAGTTAACTTTCTTTTTTGAATTATTTCACTTCTTTTTTTTTTTATTTTACATTTAGATAATAGGTTTTGGATTTTGTTGATGATATCCTTATATGATGTGGGTTGGAGAGCAGTTTGTATGTTTGTGCACAATAAGTGCAATTATGCCATATAATCATTTGAATGACCCTTTAAATAAATAAATAAATGTGTAGGGTCAATGTCTTTTTACAAAATTAATATTATATCAAATTTAGTTGTGTGAGGAGACCTTATTTAATTCATAGGTCATTTGAGAAGTGGGAGTGTGGAAGTGACAAAAATAAAAAAAATTACCAGTAATATGATGTCCAAATATTTGTATAAATATAATAAAAATATATTTCTTTCATTAAACAAGGATAAGGAAAATAATTTTTTAAAAGTGTAATCAACCTACAAAAGTAGATTTTCTTCTAAAAATGTTTTGAAGGTTTGTATTTAATTTATCAATAATCTTAGTGTCATTTGGTATGACTGATAAGTTGTTGGTAATAGTCAACGTGGTAAATGATTATAAATTACTGATGTTAATTTAACTATATGTATACGATAGATATATAAAAATAATAGATATGTATAGAAAAAAGGTGAATACAAATGGAAAATATGAAATTTTAAATTATAAAAATTTATAACCATAAATAAAAAGTTCTGATACAAGTGAACAATCTCTTTGAGGTAAACATAAACAGGGAGAGAGGAATAAAAAAAGGGAACTTTGATATTTTAATAAGAGTATATCAGAATAAGCTATAATTAGTAGTTTTTTCCCATTAAGAATTGTTTAACCGTAATTAGCTATTAGTAGGTCATTAAAAATCCTTACCGAGCATCCTATAAGATTCGATTGGGGTAAATCAATGAGTACCTTATAAGAGGTGACTGAGGTGAATCGGCTATCAACTACCTGTATCATCTCAACAAAGCACCCTCTTAATATATTTTTTTTTAATATTGCAAAAAAGCTTGATTCATTCAAACAAAGAGTTTTTAAACATCTTTAAATTTAATTACTCGTTTAAAGGCATAAGGACTATTTTGATTTTTTAGACGATTATGAACTAATCAATACAAGTTATTTATCTATCTATTATAAATAATAATAATACAATAAGAATATAAGGATAATAATAAGAATGATAAAAGAGAAAACATAATCTACCATCAAAACATATGTGCCGGGTATTACGTGCTCCTATAACTTCTAATTCAGTAGTATCGAAGCCTTCGAATTTTTAATACAAATAAGCATGCAGGATAACGCTGATACGCTTTAAAAACGCTTTCTTCACGCTAAGATCTTAATCGCTTTATTATCTCAAGCTCGGTACCTTAAATGAAAAAGTCATTAAGTATGCTGGTAGCTTACCATCTCGTATTTAATTAATCTTATGTGGATACCCGCTTTAAAAACGCCTTCCACGTATTTATCGTCGTTATACACTCGAAGTCTGGTTCTAATACTGAAACTTAACTCAAGATGCAGAGTGCTTACCACCTTTATGGGCCTTTTCGCCTCATACGAGACTGGCCTGAATGCTGATATGACCTAAAAATTGTTTTTCACATGCTTTCAAGATCGATCGCTTCAAAACACAAAAAAAAAAAAAAAAAAAAAAAAAAAAAAAAGAGAGAAAAATATATTATTCTCAACCATAGAAATTAAGAAACCCTTATGAAAACATATATGGGAATGAATGGCAGAGACAAGTTGTGAAGAACAGTAAACATGGCTGCTGTTTTGCATGTATTAATATGTGGGAGTGTGATATGAGATATGAATGTCCCAATAAGCTTGACCACACAACATATAGAAATGGGACAAATTAAGTACTACCACAGTATTGTGGAGGTTACCCACTCACCCAACTACACACTACCCACCCATTGTCCATCAATATATAATACTACAAACCCTACCATTTTGTTTAGGATACGCCTTTACATGTCTTTTTCAATTTTAATAAAAGACAAAATTAAACCTTTTTTTCTTTAACCCTATTATTAGATATTACTATTATACGTGTCTCCTTACTTCTATATATTCCCCTTCTGGGTTTATCATCTTTGAATCTTATTAGGCTTTTTAGTCGTGTGACTCTCTTTATCTCAATATTTGTATTTTTTTATTGTATACTGTATATATATATAGAGGGTTAATTATATAATTCGTGTCAACTTTCCATTTTTTATATTTTTAGATCTTAACTTTTAATCTTTATTTTTTATTCAATCAAGTCATTTCCAAACTTTTCTCGATTTTACGTTTATATCTTTTGAGCCACACCCACCTTTCAATATCTTATGAGGCTTTTTAGGGTGAGTCTCTTTTTAATCTCATGATTTGTATTTTTTTTGTTAGATAATCAAACATAAAAAAAAAAAAAATTTTTAGCATATTCTTTTCTTTTTGTAGTATTTTCTATGAGAAATCACTATACAATGGAAACAGAATATATATACTTGCATGATTCAACGCATAACATTGTAATATAAAAAATGGCAAATGAAAGACTAATCTAGTGTTGTTTAATTTCATAATATTCTTAAAACATATTCGTATATCTCTTAGAATAAAACAACTCTTAAGCGAAACCACAAAACCTCATATGCTACTCTCGACAAATTAAAATAATATTTGATTCTATTATCAAATGAATGACCAAAATAGACCCGATCGTTAACTATACTAAAACTTCACATCGCCGGATATGATCCTTGAACATTTAAAATTCTAATTTTTATAAAGTAAATGTGACAAGCATGAATGTGATTCTCATTTTCATCATTTTCTAAGAACTAATAACTTAAAGCTAAAATTTTAAAACGCGTTTCACATTGCCTAACTCCAATTTCCAGAATAATTTACTATATCAGAATTTAGATGCTTAATTATAAAAAAAAATTATAGCATTAAAACATATAATATCATGCAATTTGTGTAAAATTTCTAATATGCCATTTGCTAGCCACTAATGATAGATGAGCATTATAAAACCCCAAATAATGATAGATGATTATGGGAAAACATTATTGGGGTGGTTTATCTACAAACATATTTTATCT
This sequence comes from Tetrastigma voinierianum, assembly GCA_016808115.1. NCBI lineage: Eukaryota > Viridiplantae > Streptophyta > Magnoliopsida > Vitales > Vitaceae > Tetrastigma > Tetrastigma voinierianum. The sequence continues at coordinate 167,174 of JAEQBH010005147.1, read as the reverse complement.
ATTTGTAGAAACTTAATTTTGTTCTTCATTCTCTATTTAATTCTTGTGTGGTCTCTATCATAAAAAAATATAGCCCTTAATTTAAAAATAACTTAAAGCAAAAAGAATAAACCAGAAAATTTGATGCTTTACCTATTTAGAACCAATTAAAAGAAATAATTACACTTTTCCTTTCTCCATCTACCCTTCAAATCTTCAACTGTTGGATGGTGTCCTTTTTTTTTTAATTTTTTTTTTCATTTCCTCATCATTTTAAATTGAATTTGGTGAGTCACATTTAAATGATTTTATCACATATCATAATAATAACAATACTAAAAAAAAACAAAGTAAAAGGGTTATAAAATAGGTTAGAATACAAAAAAGAGAAAAAAAAGAATAGGTTATAAGAGAATATATGAGATATATATATATAAATATACTAGAAAAATTAAAATAGAGGAAGAATAGTATTTTTCTTGTAATATTCGGGTTCTCATTGTTTTTAAAAGTAATATTTGGCTCTATTTGGAATTGAGAAAGTATTAAGAAAAAAAATAAAAAGAAAAATAAAAAATAGGTTTAAATTTAATAAATTAATTTTATATGCTTATTAAACTTATTTTATTTGTTCCTTTATATAAGGATAAATCAATTTTAAAATACATAAAAATTTTAGTACATTTGACATTTTTTATCTTTTTCACCTATTAAAAATGAGAAAGGGTTATTTTCTTTATATATACCTTTTTTTGGAATTCGACAGGAGCGTATACTTAAGATTTTTTTTTTTTTTCTATATTCAATGTAGAATATGAAGATAATAATAATAGTGATAATAGAAAAAAATTGATTTTCTTGTAAAATAAGTAAAATCGAAATGCTATTAAGACAAGTGGTAAAGGGTTGATGAATTAAGAGAGATCTTAATTTCAAATTAAAAATAGAATAAAATTGAGATTAAAAAAAAGAAGATGATTTGTGTGAGTTGGTTCATTGAGATAACAAATGAAAAAAAATAAAATCATGATAATAGGAAAGCATGGGAAGCATTATAATTATAGAAATAAGTGAGTAACCACCTCAAAGAAAATCATTAAATAAAATAAAAAAAAAACAACTTTTTCCCCTTTTGGCAAGTTCTTGCTTTTGGCTGCACCCATCATCATCCCACCACCTCTTTTTCCTCAACCCCTTTTTCATTTCCCCCCTATAGAATTATAGCCTAATCTCATTGTTTTCTTTTTATTATTTTATTATTTTATTATTTTATTATTATTTTTGAAAGAAAACCTTATCTCATTGTTGCATCCTTACTTCATCCCATATAAAGATTTCCCCTTTTTTTTTCTCAATCCTCAATCAAATTATTTTCCTAAAAAAAAAATATTTTCTCAATAAATAATACTTTTTTTGTAGGAATATATTAATTATGAAATGGATATTTTAGTCCTTTAGTTGGGTTTTATTATAATACCTTTGTACTGATGGATGGCCCCTCATTGATTAACCGTTTTATTTATTTTATTATTTATTATTATAAAATATCTTCATTTTTCATTTTTTTATCACATATCTTATGTTGCTTTTTAATAAAATTATTTTATTTCATTTAGCCTTCTTAAGAATTAATAAAGATACTACAAAGATACTGTATGATTTACCCCATATAGAAACTCACTTTTATAAATTCTCAATCAAATTGGTTTCCTAAAAATATTTTTCTCTATCTAATATTTCCTTGTAGGAATATTTATTATAAGAAATGGATATTATTAGTCATTAGGATTAGTTTTTATTATAACACCTTTGTACCCAAATGGGTGGGCCCTCATTGGAATTGACAACTATTTTTTTATTTATTATTATTATAACATATCTTCATTTTTTCTTTTTCTTTTTATCCATATCTTATGTTGCTTTTTAATTAAATTGTTTATTTTAAAAATTAATTTTTTAGCCAATAAAACCTCCCTTAATAGTTAATAGTTAAAGGGTTTGACAGACCATAGGAAAGGTCAAATAAAATCTCCTACTTATTTAAGAACAAAATATTGCAACGATGTAATAAAAAAAATGAATAAATACCATTTTTAAAATAAATAATAAATAAATAAAAATCTAGTGATGAAGAGATATTTTTGTTTGCTCTCCCTGCTCTATAAGTTATATCATAATATTAATAATTTGATAAATTTATTTAAAAATGAAATTAATTGTATTGTTAAAATATTATTAATTCTTTGGATAAATGACCATATACATGAGTGGATGGGTCCCTTATACCTTGACCGTTGATTGGTTAACGATTTTCAAACATTTAATTTTAATTTATAATTTATAATATGCACTTTTATCTAATTTTTTCTTAACGGTTTTTTAAATAAAATTTATAATGGATGATAATCGTTAAAATTCATGGGTTACAACTGACAGTATCCACACGTACATTCATCTTTTAATTTTTATTTTTATTTAAAAATGAAATTTAATAAATAATTAAATTTCTATTGAAGTGTTTTGTAAAATACTACACAATTATAAAATCTATATTTTGATGTAACCATTTATTTTTCATTTTTTTTTTGTAAAATAAATTGCACAAAGAGACAAATTGGGTCGTTGGTTCTTATTTTTTAAATTTATTCTAGTTTTTTTTTTTAAATTGTTCTTTTTATTTGAATTTAATATTTTTTTAAAAAACAAAAACCAATTATCGAATATGTTTACTGTGTTTTCTTTATCCTTATTTTTTATAGGAATAAAAAATAGTTTTCAAAGACCCAAAAGTTCTCAAAATGGTTTATTGATTGAAGAAGAAGTGAAGAATGAGGTCCATGAAAAAGACTGAAGACTCGATTACAGAATAAAAAATCCCGACAAAAAAAAGAAGAAAAATAAAAAAAATAAAAAAATAAAACAAAAAAAAGAAATAAAATATAAATAGATAAACAGGGGTGAGGTGAAAATTGAAGATGACATGCAACAGCCGCTTTGGCTCTCTCTCTCTCCCCTTCATATTTATTTACAACTTTTCTCTCTCTAACCTAAGCTGCTTCTCTCTCTAGCCCTCTTCGAATCTCCCTTTGCTGTGTCTGGTCCTGAAAACCTCATCATCAGGACCCATTTTTATTTTTCTTCTTTTATGGATTCCATCTTGGTATTTCTATGCCTTTCTTCTTCTTCTGCTTCTCTATGTTTCATCACCCCCTTTTGCTATGTTTTTTCTTTTACTTGATTTGATTTGATTCGATTCGATTTTTGTGAAAATTTTCAATTTTATTTGTTTTTGTATTTGTATGGTGGTTCTCAGGATTTATCTCTCGCAGGTTCGGAAAAGTTTGGTTCGTGGTTGTAATGTGGTGGGCTGAGTGGGTTGTTGTTCTACGGCTATGGATTCTTCTTCTACAAGGTAGCCCTCTTCCTTTTCTCTAATAATTATGTTCTGGGGTTGTGTTGTTTTCCATTTTGGGAGACTGATATTATCATGTCATTGATTGTTTTGATGTGTTTTTCCTGGGTTGATGATAATAAATAAGGTTGAATCTCTTGATGGATTTGTAATCTTCATGAAAGTTGGATTTTGATGAATGTTGTAGTTTTTTGTGATTATTGTTCTTGAGTCTTCAAGGGTAGTGGAAAAAATTGTACTTTTTTCTTCCCTTTTTATTGGATTTTATCTATGGCGGTGATTTTCTTTCATTGATTGATGTCTGGGTTTCATCTTGCCTTTGATGGTATCCAACATTTTGGGATTATTTTTCTTGATATTATTGTTAGTGGGTTACTGAACTTTTATATTTTTGTTTTCATTCTTGAAGCATCTTTATGTATTTGTGACGAAGCCATGAATCTACCAATAAAAATGGCAGTGGTTCATCTTCTTATTATTATATCTCTTCATTATGTGGTGTCGGTACTTATTTAATGTGGAAGAAGTAAGCTTTTCGTTTTTGTGAAGATGCTGCCACATCAATGAACCCATGTGGCACCCTTTGGGGAGCATTTTAGGAATCAGCATCATTTTAAAGTCAATGAGGATCGGCCTCTCTTATTTATTTAATTAGAATCATATTAAGTGATTCCATAATGTAATCCTTCATTCAGTATTTGTGGGAGTATCGTGCAAATTCGCCCACTCAATGTGGTTAGGTGTCGCTGTTAATCCAAGTCATTGTTGATGCTACACAACCATATTTTAGTACATAAACAGTTTTTATTTTGATTTATTCATAGTTTTTTTAGTGACAATAAAATAAGATTTGAAATTTGTTTCTCGATAGCTAGAACTAGATGGTGGCAGTTTAGATCCTGTGTGCAGAGATGGGGAAAGAAAGGAAATATATGGGAAACGAGGATCAGCCTATACTTATTTATTTTAATCGAAATCTTATTAGAAGAGTGATTCCATAATGTAATCCTTCATTCAGTGCTGTGAGAGTGTCGTGCAAATTCGCCACTCAATGTAGTTGGCATGTCTCTGTTAATCCAAGTCATTGTTTTTATTTGACAATAGAATAAGATTGGAAATTTGTTTCTCGATAGCTAGAAATGGAGATGGAATATGGTTGCAGTTTAGATTCAATATTAGTTTGTTTTTCTTCAAGAGTTCTAGCTTATTTTCTTATTCTGTTTCAGGTTATTTTTTTTCTTTGACCTGTTGACGGAACAGACGGAACAGATTTATTTTTAATTGGGAAAAAGACATGAGGATTTAGATGATTATGTTATGAAAATTTCTCTTTATTTTTGGAAAAAAATTTTTGGTCAGTTTGATTCTATGTTATATAGCATTTTTTTTCCCTTTGGCTTCAGGCATTGTGTATGATTCAGCAAAAAGCACTAAATTAAGTATGGAGGAAAAGAGAGAACTTGTCTATGCAGTGTCGAAGTGGGCACACGGTGCCCCTGAAATGCTGCAGTCATGGAGCCGTCAGGAGATTTTACAGATCCTGTGTGCAGAGATGGGAAAAGAAAGGAAATACACCGGCTTGACAAAGTTGAAAATTATCGAACACCTTCTAAGAGTTGTTTCTGAAAAGAATTCAGTGGAGCAAGAGGTGCTTACGAACAATGAAAATCATGAATCACAGGCTTCAGCTGCAACAAACCAAAGGACTTCCAAGAGGCAGAGGAAAGCCGATCACCCTTCTCGATTACCTGTTGTGGCAAACAATCATTCAATCAGTAATGGTGATGGTGATTTAGGCAATGCTATATACTGCAAAAACTTAGCTTGCAGAGCTAACTTGAGTCGAGAAGATGCATTTTGCAAGAGGTGTTCATGCTGCATTTGCTATCAATATGACGACAACAAGGATCCAAGCTTATGGTTAACTTGCTGCTCAGATCCTCCCTTTCAAGGTGTTTCCTGTGGCATGTCGTGTCATCTTGAATGCGCTTTTAAACATGAAAAATCTGGCATTGCAAGGGATGTGCGGCATTTGAGACTAGATGGGAGCTTTTATTGTGTATCTTGTGGGAAGAGATGATAATAACAGGGATTAAATTTCTTCCCTTACAAATCTTCTATTTCTTGTATATTTAATTTAGCACATTATTAGGATTTTTCTCATATTGTTCGTATCCTAACATTTCTCATATAGTTTTGAAATTCGTAACTTCACTGCCTATATTATTAACTCCCTTTTTCGGGCACATTTGCTTTAATCCACTTTATTAGGCATGGACTGGTAGATCTGTTTGGAATGGAAGAATGTCTTTTGCTGATTTTATCGATAACTTGTGCTGCCCATAAGGTTTAAGGGAGACTCTTTTTATTTTTTATTTTTATTTGTCTACCAAAACAATTATTTAATTTGGTTTGCATAAGAAATAACTTCCTAACTATAAACTCTCTCTCTCTCTCTCTCTCTATCAAATTGCATATATATTTTCTTTTCATCAGGGTTGTTACCAATCTACTCTTAGGTGACAAACAATCATTCAAAACTTGAGTGTAACTTAATTCGGGCTGGTGACATATTACGCGTTTGCTTTGCGCTATCTGTTTTATAATTTTGTATAGCTACTTTCTAACATGATAGTTTGTAATGCGATATTGTACTACGTCTTTCTTATCCCTATGCCTTAAGAGAAAATTTCCCGTAACTGATAGAGCTTGTACTTGGATCCCGTAACTGATAAGTCATACCCGGCTTATCCCTATGCCTTAAGAGAAAAATCAATTTATAGGCATTTTGATTTTATTAAAGTTTGATTGAAGGAAATTTAGCTTGTCATTGTGGTTCATTCTGTATAATGTTGGTCTATCTATCTCTTTCCGAGACAATAGGGTCCATGATCAAGGCTCGAAACCATGAACAAAAAGGGGATTCAATTCTTTTTAAATTAATTTCCCAAAATTCAGGGGAGAGATGAATAAGTTCCCGAGGCACTTTTAGGGGGGGTCAAGGTATTTATCTGGTAGAGTGACTGTCTGTCAATTAGTTGGAAAGCCCTATATAGTTAAGGTTCTATGCATTTCATTTAGAGTTTTCTTCAAGAAGTTCTTACAACGTTTCAAGAAATTGCTGACTGGTTGTGTTAGCTCACATTTTCCTAAACACCTCAATTTCCTACGTGGGTTTTCAGTCCCGCTATATGTCTCATAGGATACCATTTACTTTTAGCCAAACAAGGTGTTAGAACGACATATTTTTTCATCTTGATAATGTAAGTTGATGCTTTTGGTACCTAGTCATGGGAGCTGTTCCGGTTTTCTGTATCCCTGCGTTCCTCTTGGTTTCCATTTCTATACTGTCACACTATTCTGGTATCAGCTTTGTATCATAGAAGATCCACTATCACCTTACACTCAATTTTATTTCTTTTTTGGGGGTGAACTGTAATATGTAATTTCCTCTAAGAAGACCATGATTGACTGGTAAAAAATCGAGATTATGCAACAATTGCCTCGAAATTTAGTCTGATTTGGCCTACACCATCACTTCCCTTTATCTTACGTGTTAACTAGTCTTGCTACAAAGAATTACAACCTTTAGAATAGTTGCGTCTTTCTTTTATATATATATATATCATACGAGACATCGCTGTTTTTTCTGGTGGAGAAGGGAGAAGAAACACGATACGGCCTTTGGAAAACCTGCTATATGTTTTTTTGACATGATAACTGGCTGGATTTGTTCATCTTCCCTTCCACCCCGACTATCCTTAGTGACAGCATTATTGCAATTCACCTTGAGAATCTCATAAACCAAGTATGAAGAGTTTAGGTGCAAGATTTCAGTATTGGCTTCGTCTCCAGAGACTAGGATGAAATCCACTTGGTAGGTTTTCGGGTTTTTAAGCAGCCTTTGATTGGTTTTCCTTCACCTCGGTTAAAATCATCAATATCAGAATTCTATTTCTGTACTGAATTCTTCCTAGTTAGAAATGCTCTATTTTCTTTCCTCCCCCTCTTTTTCTTTCTCCTTTGTTTGGATGATGATTTTCTCGTCTTTGGAAAGTAAACAGATCGTTGAACAACAAACCCTTGGTAGTCCTCTCCCTGCTTTTATTTTTATATTCTATGTAACCTACCCCAATCCTAGACGTGATCCAAATTTGTTGAACGTTGTCAATGTCTATCCTTCCCGATTTCTTGATTCTAATAATCAAACACTCTAAATATTTTCGGTGTACTTAAGTTTGTTCACCATTGCAGACATAGTTGTTTGGAACAATCGTTAAATATTTTTGGTATTTGATTGATACCATCAGATGGTGTGGTAAAAAAACTTCCATGTTGTTGTCAGTTATTTCTGGGTATCCGGTTTTTCTATTGATTCTGTTTTTTCAAAGTAGGCCTAGACTGAAATCCTGATTGCATTCCCATGGAGTGATTTTTTGAAATTCAGCACCTTCTCTTTTTCTAGTTCCCCATAAAAGTCGAAACTATCGATTTTGGATTCATGGAATCTTATGCGGATGTTGGAGAAAACAATTGACAATGGCAAAGAAGCGAGAAGAGTCGATATACTATGCTATCGAGTATCAGCCAGGCAAGAAGCTTCTGAATGGAACAAGAAGTACCAGAAGCTGTATGTGATATTGTTGGGGAAGCTGTCAGGAAGCTTGAGCTGAAGTAGGTCCTTTAACTGTGCCTGTAAAAACGAGCGCGGGGTGTGTTAATCGGCTTTACCGTGGCCAGAGGTTCAGACTCTGTGCCACTTCAGCGTTGGAGTCACTGGATTCCATGCTGCGTAATGCTCTCGTCCAGCTCCCACCCCTAAGATCCCAGGTAATTTTCGCGTAGTAATGTGATATCGCTATACCAGAACTATCCGATCATCAGAAATACCGATTTCATGTACTTGGTGTTGAGCTTCCAGTCTTTTGGGGTCTGTTTGGTTCCTATTTTTAAAAATTGTTTTCTGTTCTAAAAAACTATTTGGTTCTCAGTTTTTTTTTTTTTTGTTATGAAAAACACAGAGAACACTAAATTTAGAGAACGAGAACAGTTTTCAATGAACACCAAAATAGTGTTCTCTTTGTTATCAAAAACTGTTATCAAGAATAGTTTTAAAAAACAGGAACCAAACAAGCTCATATTTACCATTTTAATTTTTTTTTAAATTTTGGTAACTAAGTTGGTGAAAACCCAACTTGTAGGTTATCAGATTGGGAAAATTATGCTAATGGTGTACTAATTTGAGTTTATTTAAAAAGAAGTTTATAAAGAATAGGAAACCAATGACAGGCAGGTCTCTCGATTTTAAAAATATTTCATAAAGATGGCAAGGTATAACCTTAGTAAACCTTGAGTACTATCATATGTGTTAGGTATGACCTCATACTGAGGTCATATCTTACAGGCTTTATGAAATATCTTTGAAATCGATACACCATAGCGTACATTTCCTCGTCATTCATATTCATGAACTGCCGTTATCTTGTATATTGGTTCCTGTTAATTTTGCAGATGCTAGTTTAGTCGCTCCGAGCATCAGATTCGAAGACGTCTGCTCAACGTCTCTAACCGTTGTTTTTGGTTCCGAAGATTTACCGTCGGACAACGTGATCAGTTACACGCTATGGCATCGCAAGTCTGACGATTCGGAGTATCCCGTGGAACCCGCCTGTACTATGTTAGCGCCTAACGGGAGGTTTACGTTCTCCGATCTAACTCCGTCGACGGAGTATGTTTTCAAGGTTGTTTCCTTCCAAGAGACAAAAGAATTAGGAATGGGTGAAGTTCAGTTCTCGACCAACAATGGAGGAAGAAGCGAAAACCCGAAAAGCTTAGCGGTTGCAGAGAGGAGTCAAAGCCCTGCCGCAACTGCTTAGCCTCTCAATCCCAGCTTCCTCCGTGGAAGGCGAGACTGACGTTACTCCTACGTGGCCGGGCGGGAACAGGGAAGAAAGACGTTATCCGGGCTACTGTAATAAAGGGAACTGAGAAGAAAATTGTTTCTGCAAATTTGTCCAATGAAGCTACGAACTGCACCGGCACTGATCAGGAAGGAAACCCGACGGATTCGGTTTTTGTGTCGGATGATGAACGCGAAGTCCTCAAATCCGGCGATCCCTCGCTCGAATGCCAGATCATAGAGGAGGATACGAATACTCATGTCCGGACCGGCATGGAATGTGTGCCGTTCGCAGGTAGCTCGGAAGCCGGCCTGCCGATCACTCCCTGCAAGCTGGAAATCTTCAAGGACGGGCCGGGGAGGAACGCGAGGCCGAAACCGAGCAGCCCTACCGACATGGACGACGGTTCTGGAAAAGGAGACGAACCACAAGCTGGCAGCTCGTCAAAGAAACGAAGCGCAGAAAGGCAAGACGACGACGAATTTGCTGCAAATCGACATTCTGACCGCGACTTTGAGTACTACGTGAAGGTGATCAGATGGCTGGAATGCGACGGCCATATCGAGAAAAACTTCCGGCAGAAGTTCTTGACATGGTACAGTCTGAGAGCAACCCAACAGGAGGTAAGAATTGTGAAAGTTTTTGTCGATACTCTCATCGAAGATCCACCATCGCTTGCAGGGCAGCTCGTTGACACGTTTTCCGAGATGGTCTCGAGCAAGAGATCGTCCGTCGTTCCGGCCGGGTTCTGTATGAAGCTTTGGCATTGAATGATGATGATGATGATGATGATTCTTGAGCATGAAACCCAATTTAGGGTTTTATGTGGTAGTTGTGATTCTTTTTGGGATCCCCAGAAAATGTTTCTTCTAGCATTTTCTCCATTCCGAACTTATCATTATTATTTAGCTCTCTGGAATTATATTGATGATCATTGTCCCTTTTGACATTTTCTATTTTGATGTAAGAATATTTAGAGCTAATTTTTATTTTATAGAAGAAGAACAGTTGGCTGTCTCATTCAAAGATAATACCATTTCTGTGTATGGATTTTTCTTGTTATTTTCTGTTCGATAGGAGATGGAATGTGAAAACATTAAAAAATATAATTTCAGGAAGAAAATTTTGTTCCCTTAATTTTGCTTCTTTTATTTCATTAATAAGATAGTTTTTCACTTTTGAATTTTGATTCACCCACCCTTAATCTCCGTTCTTGCTCTCTTAAATCTTGTCTACAGTGGAACAGAGAAAGGGCTTGATATTAATTTCATTTTTCAGTTTTTAATTTTGATTCATTAATTTGTTTGATTTTTAATTAATTTTTTTTGTGAAAGAACCGTTTTTGCCAAAAGGTGGAAATATTTTCTACTTCTTGAGAATAATCTTCATGCCATTCTTCTCGATATTTTTTTTGATAACCAGAGATGTCAACAGTTTGTGTGCATATCAACTAATCTCACGGCCCTGAAATTAAAATTAACGACACTAACGGGGCTGGAACTGGTATCTATTGGGTAAACTAAGTTATCCCTCCGGGTTTTACCATTGTTCTTGAATTGAAAAGGCAAGGATATATTCTTAAAGTACGATTTATTTGAACATTTTAATCAAATATCCTTAATAAAAATATATTGGAACGAAAATCAAATCTTAATCATATTAGGATTTTGCTTCTTTTTTTAATTAGTATTTCGATTAATATTAAAGTATAAAATAATATTTATTAGTTTATATAGGGAGTTATGTGACTTTATTTATACATTTATGACTTAGAGCGTCTCAGTGGATTATCCAAAATTGAAGTATTTAAATATGTTTTCTATAAAGTCATTTTGAGATTTAGTAAAGTTTTTGTTGAAGCGTAAATGATGAGCATCTAAAGTTTTATACATCTAAATACAATACAGGTTTTCTGGCTTTCTCTTCTTAATAATTCTGTCATGTCGCTCGTTTATTTATATCGCTCAAAAATCTGGCTATAAATTTTGTTGTTGAGAGACGATGGAATTTTAAATGGGTGGCTTGAGCTTATTGCTAGTGAATAGTTTATGATATTTCTTTGAATATTCTTTAGCTAATCGCCTAACATCTTCTCTGGCTATTCTTTCATTCTTTGGAATGATTTTTTTCGATTTGGCATCTATGTTTAGCTTTTCTTCAAAATTTCTTTGGAGATCTTTCTTATAAATCTAAAAAGTAATGGATGTGATCGAGATTCAAATGAATAAATAATTTTTAGTCATGGAAGATAGTAAAACTTTTAAAAGGAAAAAGGTATAATATAGAAACCTAAAATATCCTAGAAAATTATGATATAAAATCAAATAGATTCCAAATATGGTTGGCAACGAGATTGTTTGTTGGGTTTTACACTTACATCTTAAATCACTTAATGGGATGGATTTGAAATTTTGTCTAAACAAGTTTTTAACGAGGTTTGAGTTTTTTGAGATAAAGGCGAATTTAAAGCTAGAAAATAAATTAACAAGAACATAAATATTTTCATAGTGGCATCATCGTACAATGCCTAAAAGTTATTATAAACCATTTTCCCCTACTTTAGAAGGGAGGAAGTTACCCTTGCTCATATTGGAGTTTACTTATTCCGAATATATATAAAGTAAAATAAAAAATATTCTTAATAAAATAAGTTATAAAAAATATATTATTTCATTTATTTATAAAATATATTAATTTTATATAATTGAAAATTTTAAAACAAAAGTAAAAATAAAATAAAAAATAATAGTTAAACATGACAAGTATGAGAATTTCTCATATATGTTAGACACATCAACCCCGTCTAATTTTTTTAAACAGGACGGATATGAAAATTGAGAAAAATTTTGTCAAATTAGATTTGACAAAATTTGACACGATCCATGAGCCCAACACGACCTTGACATATTTTTTACATGTTTGAATTAAGTATAATTCATATAAATTTAAGGGGCAAAATTTTAAAAGAGACAAAAGGAAAAATATATTGCAAATCTGACATATTTTGTTAAAACCCAAAAAAGAAGATAAAAACACATAATTTTAACAAATTTACCCTTCTAGCTACCATAATAATACAAAACTACGTCATTTAAGCTCCAACTTTCCTTTTACTCTATTTTCGCTTTTCATATTTAACATATAAAGTATTACAGCTCTTGCTTTTTCACGGATCTCTCTTTTAGATTTGATATTAAATAGCTATTGTGTTACAAACTGGCATCAACCCATTTCAAGTTTATTTAAATCTTAACTTATGATAAGTTCATCAGCGTGTATAAAAACATGTAAAGCACGAACTTGTAGCATGAGTTTGTTGAGAATCTTAGTATAACGATAGTTAAATCAAATATGTATAAAAGCGTGTTGAAACCTTTGGACTTGTGGCATGAGTTTGAGTGCGCCAATGACAAAAACAAGCTTGGAAGAAGCCAGGTTTGAATTTAGGAATTGAATCACTTCTTCTTCACAACACATCCGACATAAACTCTTCTTCTTAAACTTGAGATGCTTTTAAAAGAAGAACAAGAATAAGGATTAAACAAGTGAAGAGAAATTGTTAGGATTCATTGAGCGATAAATGAAGAAAAATGGGAAACCAAGTTTGTATTTTTGAAGGTTTGGAAGGGAGAAAACTTGAAGAAATGAAAAAACCAAAAGAAAACAAAAGATAATGACTGAATTTAGGGTGATATGGAGAGACACACCATGGGGTAATTTTATCTAAAGTGGGTATGTTTAAGGTTATAAAGTAGGGTTTTAGATTTACAAATAAGCTTTTGTTTTTTTATTTGTTTTAAACCAATTTCTCTAAATTTAAATGATCAGGTTATATTAGGTAATAGGTATTCTGGAATTCACTGCCCAATTGAATCGTGTTTGAATTTATAGATTTTAGCGCGGTGTGTGTCTTAGTATTCGAGTAAGCAAATACAATATAATACACTAAGTGTTGAATAGCACATGGACCTAGTGCCTACCCCTAAGCACAATGCCCAAGGAGACTGTCGACATCATCGGCTTCTCAGCACCCCTCACCCTAACGGACTCTCACCTCATCTCACAAAGCCTGGGTGCCGTATGCATTTTGTCTCTTTCTCCAACTATCTCTGTCCATCTTCTACAACTAAACTATCAATCACTTGAATTGCTACTTTACACACTTCTTGAAGCTCTTCTTTCTGCTATCTAGAGGAGGAAGATGGCAGCTGGGCTCTTCTTCTTAGCTCCGGTCACAAATTCTGGCTATCTCGGGTTGAAGCCCTGCCACCTCAAGCTGTTTCCGGGGAAGGATTCGGATTCGGATTCGGTCGCATGGAGCCGGAAAACCGTGTCTAACGGTTCCAAAACTCACTGCATGAAGGTAAATGTATTCTAGACACTGAAACAAAAACCAGACAAAGATCTAAACTGAATCTTTCTCCAAAATCTACAGACATGGAATCCGATCAATAACAGGAAGTTCGAGACCCTCTCTTATCTCCCTCCCCTCTCCGACGACTCGATTGCAAGGAGATAGACTACATGCTCAAAAAGGGTTGGATTCCTTGCCTTGAGTTCGATGAGGTGAGCCCGCTCTTTCTTTTTCGTCAATGGCTTTTCACAGATTAGAATCGCTTCCAAAACATGATACCATAAGCCATATTTGCTTCTGTTTTAATGTCAGATGGGTTATGTACATAGAAAGAACAGCCAGATTCCAGGATACTACGACGGGAGGTACTGGACATTGTGGAAGCTGCCAATGTTCGGGTGCAACGACGCCTCTCAAGTCCTGAATGAGATTCATGAGTGCAAGAAAACGTACCCGAATGCTTATATCCGCTGCTTGGCGTTCGACAATCAGCAGCAGGTTCAGTGCATGGCCTTCGTCATTCAAAAACCCACCTGCATCTAAGGCCTTTCAGTCAGTTTTCCTTCCACAATAAGCTCAGCTTTTCGTGTTTTTAGACTTACTATGGTATGTATGAATAAGGTGATGATTGAAATAAATGAAGCTTATTTCGAGGAGATGCAATGCTGATAAGCTAAAATAATGATTTATACGATATAAAGATATAAAACCACCACACCAAGGCCATTGGCGAACTACAAAACCGCCAAATCAAGATCAAGATCCAGTTAACATTTAGTGAGATATCTTTTTTTTTTTATCAGTAACATTTAGTGAGATATCAATCAAATACCAGCATCATATGAATTATCATGTCATGCCAAGAGCAGTTAAGAGCAACAATTGATCATCAAATTGTAGTTTTTGCTCATATATGAATTACCGTGTGGTTTTCTCACGTTTCAATATTTAGTTTTTTCTTAATAAAGTACCCAAAAAAAAACCAAAAACTAAATATTTTATTTTTTTGTCAAAGAAAAAGTTTTAAAATTCAACAATAAGAACAAAACAACCTAAATGCTGAAAGATATTTTGAGCCAAAGAAAAATAAAAACAAACGCCACCTTAATCTTATTACATTATTCGTAACAACAAAAGTTTTATTCTATTATGCAAAAAACAACCACCTTAGACTTGGAATCAAATCCCAAGTTTTGTCCCTACCCGAAATTCTTGCTAATGGAGAAAGCCTTAGGAGCCAGATTTAGGACATAATAACTAGTTAAAGAAGATTAGTTTGAAAAAATATTGAGCTTCTGAAGTTGTGTGGAAGCGGCAGAGGAGAATTTCTTTCTATTTATTACTCAGAACACCTTCTTAAAGAGATTATATATATATATGCAAGAAAATGACGACTTCTTTGCCTACAGAAACATATTGATCAACTTCGAAACTTATTCTCTTTCCATGTTAATACAGTATAAATATTTATGAACATTTTATATTCATCCTAAAGCAATCACAACATTTTTATTTCCATGGAAGCACAACACTTGAATGGGGTTGCTCATACCTATAGGCAATAAAGCTTGTAGTTCCTAAATGTTGGCTCAGACAAATAGGTCCTAGATTATTCATCATAAGCCAAACTCATAAAAGAATTTTTCAAAATCATCACCTGAGTCATATCAATAATATATTACAATTATTAAAGCATAGGAGCATTAAGACATTGTCTCCAAAGGATCACTACTGTGTCTTCATGCAGAAGAGGTCAGAGACTCGAGGCTCTCACCAGCAAGGCTTTTAGATTCCCTAGCAGATCCGGTTTCTGATTTGTGCCCTGGATCCATTGCCATTACTCACACTGAGCCCTAATCGGGGGGGATCTCCTGTTTCAGAGGCAAGAAGGCCTGGGGCGGCGATCTCCGACCATCCATTAGTGGATTTTCACCAAACTCGGTATACAGAGGATGCCCACTGTTTTTTCTGCAGCGGAAGCTGAACTAGGTGTCCCTGAGGATGACCTCAAGCAACCCGGCCGCGCAAGGTCCCAGGTTGGTAACTGTGTCCCCGAATGTTTTTTCTCCTTCCATTTTCTGCTTGGCCTACTCTACTTCTCCGGGGGACTCTCAGTTTAGAACAGTAAGGAGCACGAGACTGGGGGAGATGGAACCGCTGAGGGTGGTGACTACAGATCTAAGAGAGAGGGAAAGGTTTAAACAGGTCTTACCGGCGGGGGCCAAATGGCAAGTGGACCCCCAACCCTAGAGGAGCCCGATGTGGTAAACCCAGGAGGGTATGGATATAATACTTGGGAAGATAGTCATTTTATCAAATTCAAATAATTTCTAGTGGGTCACAACGGCGGGTTTTGAAGAGGAGGATTGAGTCAAAAATGATGCTCAAGCAAAGATGGAGATAATAGGAAGGGGGACCATGCAAGAGACAAGATGTGAGAGGAGTTGAGAAAGTCGGAATTACAATAAACTACAATGGAAAGGGCTGTTAGGAGTCAAAGAGACAGTAATTTTCATAAAGTTGAAATGAAGTTAAAGTCGCTCTCGGGAATGTTAGAGGGCGAACAATTTGAACAAAAGAAACGTATCGAAATTTTGTATTAGGTCTCGTAGGGTGGACCTCGGTTTGCTCTGCAAAAAGAAACCAAACTTCCAAAATTTGTCCCCGCCGGGGCTCGCAGCTTTAGGGGTGGGTAGGGACTGATGAGTGGAGGACTGTGAGGCCGAGGGTACTGCAGGGGCATCCTAGTGTTCCTCGGGGGATACAAGAAAATTAAACCGCTGAGTCGAAATAGGCCATTTTTCTGTTACTTGCATGTTTAAAAATGTGAGGATGGTTGGGCCTTTGCTGTGGGTCATGGTCCCAGAAAGAGGTAAAAGAGAACCTGCTTAAAGAATCCTGCTCAAAGTGAAAGGTTTTGTGGGAGGGGCCTTGGCATTGGGCGGGAGTACTTCCAATATGGTTCTATCCCCCAATGACAGAAATCCGGATTGCCGGCTATCGCACTCTATGAGGCGTTTTAATGAAGTTCTTAATGAGTTAGGGCTTAGGGATCTTCCTTTGCAAGGGGGTCCTTTCACCTGGAGGGGTGGCCACACACTACCGATGTCACGCCAGACGTATTCTTGGTGACAAATGGATTGGGAAAATCAGTTTAGCAATGTGACTCAACGTACTCTCCCGAGACCAGTGTCTGACCATTGTCCTGTGTTTAGACAAGGATGGGATTAAACTGCCTTCACCCTTCCTGGGCTTGAGAATACGTGGTTGAAGTTTATGGCTTGGCGATATCCTTAGAAACTGGTGGCAAAGTCTGCATTTTTCTGGTTCCTACAGTTTTATTCTGGCTTCGAAATTAAAGGCTCTGAAAGGAATTTTGAAGGCCTGGAATATAGAGGTTTTTGGTAGAGTGGATCAAAAAAAAAAGGAGGCTTTAAATAGGATATCTTTTTGGGATGATGTGGAAAAGGAAAAGGGGGTTTGACTCTTGAAGAAGCGGCAGAAGAGGGAAAGGCTAGAGGGATTTTAAGGAATGGGTGGATATGGAGGAGGTCCTGGAGATGTAAATCCGTAGAGATTTGGTTGAAAGAAGGGGACAGAAATACGGGGTTTTTTCATAGAATGACCAATTCTCATAGAAGAAGGAAATCCATTAGTAGCATCAGTATCAATGGGAGAAGATTGGTCAAGGAGGATGAGGTTAAAGATGGTTTAGTGGGTGCTTTTCAAAGTCTCCTCTCAGCCTCAAACAACTGGTGCCCACCTTACCCAAACCTACAGTTTAATTTGACTAGCGCAGATCAATTTGCTAAGTTGGAAGAAATGTTTACGTAGGAGGAAGTCCTAGCGAAATTGCCTGGCTTTAATGTTGATAAAGCCCCAAGACTTGATGGTTTTCCAATAGCTTTTTTTGGTCTTTCGCTGGCTTTGTGGAAAGAGGAGGTTATGGTGCTTTTATGATTTCTTCCAGAATGAGCAGTTTGTTAAAAGTCTGCATGCTACATTCCTGGTTCTGGTTCCCAAGGGAAGGACTGTGGAGGATCTAAAGGACTTGAGACCAATCAGTTTAGTGGGCAGTCTCTATAAAATTTTATCGAAAGTGTCACAAATTGCACTAAAAGGGTTATGGGGTTGATTATATCTCGCCCCTGCACGCGTTTGTATGGAGGCAAATTCGATGCAGTCACTGGTAGTAAATGGAGGCCACTCACCAAGAAGGAAAGAGAAAGGGATCCCGTGTGTTGGACATTGAAAAGCTTATGATCATATCAGGTGGGATTTTCTCCTGCAGACGCTTGAGAGAATGGGGTTTGGGTCAAAATGGGATTAGGACTCATTGCATTTCACTCGCTTCTGCTCTCCGTCATGTTTAGACGGATCCCCCATTGGCTTTTTTCTGAGTCTGCAGGCCCGAGGACAAGGATCCTCTATCGCCATATCTTTTTGTTATCAGTATGGAAGTTTTGAGTCGTCTGCTAAAGCGAGCGGTGGAAGGCAATTATATAAATGGCAGATTATGCTGAGAGAGGGGTGGAGAGTGGTCATCTCCCACCTATTATATGCTGATGATACTATTATTTTTTGTGAGGCCAAATCTGAGCAGCTGATGTGTTTAAGATGGACGTTAATGTGGTTCGAAGCCTTTTCAGGATTGAAAATAAACCTGAACAAAAGTGAGATTATTCCATAAGGGTGGACAATGGAGTTGCTAGCGGCTGAGCTGGGTGTGTAGGTGGGTCCCTCCCACTATGTGGCTGGTCTACCCCCGGGTGCCTCGTGGCCTCGGGTTCAGATTCATCATGAAAGATTTAGGAAAAGGTCCCCTCCCTAAAAGACAATATATCTCAAAGGGTGGAAGACTCACACTTATTCGTAGTACTTTGTCTAGCCTCCCCATCTACTTCCTCTCCCTGTTTAGAATGCCAAAGATTGTTTGTTCTAGACTGGAGAAGATTCAGAGAGACTTTCTCTGGGGTGGAGGGAATCTTGAGCGTAAACCACATCTGGTCAACTGGAAAACTGTTTGCCTAGAGAAAAGTAGAGGTGGTTTAGGATTGAGAGGCCTTTCTGTGATGAACCATGCACTGCTGTGCAAGTGGTGTTGGAGGTTTGCTAATGAGAGGGATTCTCTCTGGAGAATGGTGATCAGCATCAAGTTCGAGAGGAAGTCAGTTGGATTACTTAGAGCATACCGGTGGGTATGGTACCGGGCTCTGAAAGACATCAGTGCTGAATGGCCCACCTTTTCTCAAAATTCTATTTCCTCCCTAGGAAATGGTAGAAGGTCGAAGCTTTTTGGATGGATCCTTTGTGCGAAGGAGATCCGTGGCTAGAGCGCCATGCCTTCCCCACTCCTCGGCTCAACTCTGGGCCGCCCACAAAGACGCGAGGGTAGCAGACGTCTGGGATTTTTCTAGGGAGGATGGGGGTTGGTCTCCAAATACTTCTTAGACTTTTGAATGATCGAGACGGAAGAGGCTAAAGCGCCTTCTTTTTCACACAAATGTGCTAAGATTGGGGACCGCTCAAGAGGATCGACCGTTGTTAAAGCGAGTCCACATCATTAGCTGGGGACATACGTAGACGTAGTCGATGTTTTCTCTCCATTAGACTTCCCTCGAGATCCATCCTGAACCCAATCGCCCCCCCAAAATTAAGGTTTTTCGCTGGGGAAGCTTCAAAGGTTGTGCTTACGCTGGACCAACTAAAGAGGAGGGGGATTCCAATAGTTAACAGGTGTTTTTTATGTGAAGAGGATGAGGAAACAATAGACCACTTGCTTATCCATTGCCCGAGAGCCGTTGTTATAGACCTTTTTTGGCAATTACTGGTTAACGGTGTTCCCCCCGTTCCTGCCATTTGGCTTGGCAGAGTGCTAGTATTGGCAAAAAAAGGAAGAGAGTTTGGATGGCGGCTCCTTTGTGTTTATTCTGGACGCTCTGGTTGGAAAGGAATAGAGTGGTCTTTGAAAATGAGGCTCCCTCTATCCATAGGTTAAAATCTTTCTTTTTGTTTACCTTGTGGGAGTGGGCTAAGGTGTACAGTGTGGATAACTTAAATTCTTCGTGGGGTTTTTGGCTTGATGGGGTATAGAGTGTGTGAGTTTGGTCCTCAGACTCTGTATTGAGTCAAAATTTTTCTTTCAATATACGCTTTAATGATCAAAAAAAAAAAGAGCATTAAGACAAAGCCTAGTGAGCATTAGCATCCATAATATACCATAAGATTTAGCACAACAAAGCAAAATGTAATGTTGTAGTAAGCATGCTTGGCCTTTTACATTCCATATGGTTACGCAAAAGCCATACCAATAAACATAAATGCCCACCACAATTTGACACACTATAAGGCAACAAAGGGAACAAACTATAAGGCAAAACAAGAAATCACTATATTACTACAATTTATTTTGTTTCCTGTTTTTCTTGTGTTTCCTATTTTTCCACTGTTTCCTATTTGCCTTGTAGTGCACACTGTTGGGTAATTAAAGTTATAATTGGAAATTATGAGGAGGAAAAGGGAGAATGGTGCTCCATGAAGGCAAGATGAAGCTATGGGATGGGCTTATAAAGAGCTATAGAAAGGAATGAGGGGTTCCAGATAATTGGGTGGCTTTCTCAGTTGATAATGGGTGGATGATGAAATTTTGGAAGGACAACTGGTGCAGGGATAGGGCTTTGGGAAATTCTTACCCTGCTCTTTTTGCTAGTATTGATTCTAAGAATGTTTGCATGAAGATGTTTGACATGTAAAAATTGATGGGGGTGTTGAGTCCCTTGTTTTTCTAAGGTCCTTAAGGATTAGGAGGTGGGAAGGTTCATTCTGAGACTACAGGGGAGGAGGGTGTATAAGGATCATGAGGATAAGGTCATATGGACTGGTTCAGAGAATGCATATTTTTCATTAAGGCCCATCAATCGACCTTGGAGACGAAAAACACTTCGTTCTTTCTTGCTAGCGTGATTTTGAGTCCAAGGATTCCTCAAAGGTGGGATTTTTTTGCAAGGGAGACATCTTGGAAGAAAGTGTTAACTTTGGATATTTTGCAAGGGTGGTTAAACCTCATATTGCAATCTTATTTCCCTTTCAAAAAGGGGAAAAAAAAAAGAGGGGGTGGTTTTCACCTAATACATGTTTCCATTGTCATGAGAAGGAAAAGACCATCAATCACATCCTTATACTTTGTCAAGAAAAAGTGTTACTAGAATCTTATATTCTCTTTATTTAGCATTCTCTGCATCCTACCTTATTTGGCTATAGAGACACTTTTGGGATGATCATAGTTATTTATGGCGTAAGGCGCACCAAGGTGCAAAAGACTCTTGGGGCCTTGAGGCGCAAGGCGCAAGGAGCATTTGAGGCACAAGGAGCACTTGAGACGCAAGTTGCACTTGAGGCGCAAGGCACACTTGAGGTGCAAGCTTTTTTAAGCGAGACGCACTCTACCTAATATAAATAAAAATTATATATCTCACTAAATATTATCTATAGTTTTTATCTACTAATAGCTTTTTTTCTATTTTTTTCATTATTTGTTGTGAATTTTTTTTCCTATTTGTACATTATTTTTCAGAAAATTTCCTAATTTTTAAATAATTTCCCCTATTTTTTACATAATTTGTTCAGATTTTTTTTTTCTATTTTCTATGAATTTTTTTCTAATTTTTTCATAACAAAATTTCTATTTTTCCCTATTTTTTTTGAAAAAAAAAAAGAAAAATAAACCCTCTTTTCTAAGTCGTCTTCTTCAATCCAACTTCCAAAGTGCTATTTTGAGGGGTTTAGGGTGAAATTATGAGAGAGAGAGAGAGAGAGAGAGAGAGAGAGGTTAAGAGAGATGAGGTTTTTAGAGGGTTCAAGTTGTAGACACCCAAAAGGCGTCATTTTGGTTGTTGGAAGCCCAAAACGATGTCGTTTTGGAGGTGGCTTTTTTTAAAACAAAAAAAAAAACCTCAAATAGACGCTGCTTTGGGGCCTCATGCAAAGACCAGCCTAAAACAATGTTGTTTTGGGCTATATCTTCTCGAATTTTTCAGAGCCCTAGGCTCCCTCTTCTCCCCCGACACCGACATCTCCTCCGAAGAAGGGTTGATACCACCATCTCCGACAACCCAAGAAAGGAAAAAAAAGAGAAGAGAAGGAGAAGGGGCGACTTTGAGGAACAGCACTGAAAACTTCACTGCCTCTCATACCAGCCTCACCCAAGCGAGGCTGCTTCCACAGGAGTGGTGGCGCTTAAGCTTTAAATGTGCCTGAGGTGAGCCTTTCATAAATATGGGGATGATACGCTCCTCTGTTAGCAAAGACAGAAAGAGGTGTGGCAAGTTGCTCAAAGAGACAAAAGAGTTTTTAAGAATATGGAACTTTTTGTTGAAAAACTGAAGCACACTTTCTTTAAAACCTTTAATAGTAATAATAAGAAGAAGAAGAACTGAAACACACTTCCTTTGAAACCTTTAATGCACTCTATAGAAAAACCTATGACGTGTCCAGTATCATATAAAACAGCAGCTTGTTTGAGAAGACAAAAAACACTTGCAATGAGGAAGATAATGTCATTTATTATCTTAAAGTTATCCTAATAGGATCTTCACTATATGAAAACAGGGAAGAAGTTGAAGATGATAAATAAGTAGCCATTTTTTTCATGAAGAGAGCAGGAGAGGTTATAGGGGGGCAGCTCTGAGCATGATTCACAATCCCTCCAGGCAAGTCCTTCCACCTGCTTAAGTAAGCTTAAATTTCCCAATCATTATTCAGAAAACTCAGTTCTGGTGAATGTGTATTTGCACAACTGACTGTAGTTTTCTCCAAAGATTCACATTACCTCTTCTTATAGAATAAATAACCTTTCTTCTAAAAATTTTGTGTTATATCAAACTCATTATCCATCTGAAACCATCATCAATAAGTTGAATTGAAGGAAAACAACAAGTGCTAGCCTTTCAAGGACAAGATTTTATCCAAATAAATTATCCCACACAATGTCCCAATCTCAGTCATAAATTATAGTCTAATATTCAATCACCAAGATTAACTCAATTTCAGTATTTTTCAAACTCTTAAAACTTATTCTCACCATGCTCTGTGCTAAAAGTTCATGTCTCATTTCTTCTCTCATCATTAAACCGATAAATACTACACTTGATCTTAGCTGTAAAATGTCATGATCCTTTTTTTGATCGGTAAAAGCAAAGATAAATGTGTACATATGAAAGAGAGCACAAGGTGCCTGGGTGAGTACAAAGAAGAGAGCAAGGAACAGTTCCCACTCACCTATACCCTATCCAAGCACAAAAACCCACCAACGAATCTAAGTTATCGCAAGACTATACAACTTAGCCCACCACCATAAGGAAAACAAAAAATGATTTCATCCTCGTGGAGCAAAGAGGGTACTTCATTCTCGAAACCACCCTATTCCTTTCCAACCACATTCGTAAAATACAAAGAGTTTACCATCCAAACTCTCTTCCGTTTTTTTTTCTCCGACACTAACACTTTTACATGCAAGAAGTCGATTTAACTGGGAATACCTGCCAGTGTCAAGAATAGCCAAGAGAATATCCCATAATATCTTGGCTCTCGAACAATGGATAAGCAAATGCCTATTGTTTCTCATTCTCTTCGCATAAACAACACCCGCTTACTAGGAAATCCCCTCCCTCCAACTGTCCAGAGGCACTTTACCCTGCGAAAGCTCCCAAGCAAAAAAGCCCAATTTGGGGGGAACGATTGGGTTCCAAATGGATTGCCAAGGGAAGTCTGTAGGAAGAGAATAATTTCGCCATTTATACATAAGACTAACTGAGAAACCGTTAGTCAGAGACTCCTTTAATAACAACCGATCCTCTTGAAATGGCCTAATTTTTTTGTTGTGCAGGAAGAGGAGGAACCTTTCCACCTCTGCCACTTCCCAGTCATTAAGAGGTCTAAGAAAGACTGGGGACCAACCCCCATCCTCCCTTGAGAAATCCAAACATCCGCCAATTCTAGCATCCTTATGAGCCGCCAATCGAACAAGGTGGGGAAAGCATTAGATAGTTACGCTGCCAGACCACTGGTCCTTCCAAAAGCCCAACCTCCTACCATTACCTAAAGAGGAGACGGAATTTTGAGAGAAGGTGTGCCATTCTTTTCTAATGTCTTTCCATAGTCCAGTACCAAAGCCACCCCTGATATCCCTAGAGTTCCATCCCCCAACTTCCTCACCAAACTTGGCGCAGATCACCAGTCTCCAGAGGGAGTCCCTCTCGTTTGCAAACCGCCAGCACCACTTGCAAAGCAAAGCTTGATTCATCAAGGAAAGGCCTCTCACCCCTAACCCGCCTCTACTTTTCTCTTGACAAACAGTATTCCAGTTGACCAGGTGAGGTTTACACACTAGGTTGCCCCCACCCCAAAGGAAGTCTCTCTGAATCTTCTCCGGCCTAGCCCAAACAAACTTTGGCATTCTGAACATTGAGAGGAAGTAAATAGGAAGGCTAGACAATGTACTTCGGATAAGGGTAAGTCTCCCACCCTTTGAGATATATCATTTTTCCAGGATGACAATCTATTTCTAAATCTTTCTTCAATAAATCCTAAACTCCCACACTCGAGGCCCAAGGGGAAGGCTCCAGGACTTAGTGGGAGGAGCCGACCCCACAACCAAGCCACCGCTAACCTCCATGTCATTCCACCCTCCCCAAAGGGATAATCTCAGCTCTTGTTCAAGTTAATTTTCAAGCCCGAGGCGCTTCAAACCACATTAAGTAACCATCTCAAATACATCAAATCACCCGTTGGTTTCACAGAAGACATAGTATCATCACAGATGAAGATGAGAAACCACAATCTCCCCACCGGCTCCTACCCTTAAACCTCGCATCCGTAAATAAATTGCCTTCCACCGGGGCTTCCTTTAGCGTAATAACCCAAGGCTTCGGCACCGGAGCAACAAACAAATAAAGTGATAAAGATCCCCTTTGTCTCAGCTCTGAACTCCTAAGTACCTCGAAGGCTTAACCATTTATCAAGACTAAAACGGCCGTGGAGATGCACCAGCTTAATCCCATCTAATCCATTTAGAACTAAACCCCATTCTAACATCCGCACGTAAAGTCCCACCCGAGCGTGATCAGAAGCCTTTTCAATGTCTAACTTACAAAGGATCCCTCTTCCCTCTGGGGAATGGAGTCCACAGCTTCATTAGCTATTAGCACTGCTGCCTAGAATTGCCCCTTCACGAACGCATTCTCGAGGATCGAGATAACTAAACTCAAAACCCTTTGATTCTGTCAACACTTCGATAAAATTCTTATAAAGGCTACCCACTGTCGATGGGCTCCAGCCCTTAGTCCCGATGTATCTTCCCTCGGGAAACTGCAACCAAGAAAGTAGCATTCACTTTTCACAACCGGATCATTCCCCGGGGAAAAATTCCCCGAAGAAACCCATAACCCCTTTCACGAAATCCCAACTGAAAGACCAGAAAGCTAATGGAAAGCCATCGGGGCCAGGGGCTTTATCAACATTAAGCCTGTGTGATAATTGTTTGCTGAGAATGTCTTTCTCATATCGATTTTGGATTTTCAAGAAAAATACAATTCTTGTGCGACTATGATCAAGTGTACTTTTGAGGGAACTAACTGGTTCCAAACCATTCTTTTTGGAAAAGAGACAGCACCTATTCCCCCTTCCATCACATCCATATTGAACTTCATAGAGTAGGAGCCATCATTCGTAGCATTCCAAATCAGTTTGTCCTTCTCCACCGGGTTGATATATTTGCCCCTAATCAGCCAAATCAAGTTCTCAACATTTTCCATTTCCTAATCATTGAAAGGCCTCTCAAAAAAGAGATTCCACCCTCCTCCCTGCTGAGAATTCTCCCAGACCTCCATCACTTACAATGTCACAATCTCAGTCATAAATTATAGTCACATATTCAATCACCAAGATTAACTCAATTTTCAGTATTTTTCAACTTCTTAAAACTTATTTTCACCATGCTCTAGCTGGTTAATGTCCTTGTATTTCTTTTCTCAACATTGATTTTTAGATTTTTCAAAAATACAATTTTGTGCAGATTCTATGAACATAGTTTCTTTTATTTGTACTTTTTCATTTCTTTCTCTCTTTCTTTCTTTCTTTCTTTCTTTTTTTTTTCTAAGAAAAACAAAAGTCTATATCAAAAGCACCAAATAGGCCAGCCAAAAGGCTGGAGGAGGATGCAATATAAAACAAATAAACTCTTCATTCTCGTACTTTAATGCTACCTTCTCTGCTGAAAATGCACGCTTTCTTCATAGCTACATCTTTTCACCGAACCGCTTCACAATCCACCTCATTTCCATGCTCATGGTCATGCTTCTAGAAAATCACTCAATATCTAAATGGAACAATGAAGGAAACATATACGATACTCAAAACCACAAAAAAACGAAGCTTCCATAGCAAACCAATGTCTAGTACTTACAAAGAAGCACAAATTAAACATTAGGTCTAGAACCGACAAGGAAGCACACAATTGAGACCTGATGCTATAGTTTTAAAAGATGCGTCTAGGCTCAAGGCACAACCACTTCCTAGTTATAGCACCTTGCCTTCCAAGACATGTGCCTTACTAAAAAGGTGCCCCGTGTAAACTAGGACTTCTTTTTAAGACACATTTATTCTTGAAATTTAAAACTACATATTGAAATTTACATAATTTCAATTCTATTTCATTGAAATTTTCTTTAAATATTAGGAATCTTTAATTTTTTATTAATATAATCATACTTTGAATCATATTTTATAAAATTAGTGCGTATCCAATGTCACAATTCACTTCACAAAGGCCCCCGCCTTAGATGCACCTTGATAGACTAGGTCTTCTTTTTAAGACACATTTATTCTTGAAATTTAAATTATATTGAAATTCAGAGACTTCACTTCTTTTTTTCATTAAAATTTCATTAAATACTAGGAATCTTTTTAATTTTTATTAATATAACTCATACTTGAATCATTTTATAAACTGTGTGCATCCAATGTCACATTTCACTTCGCAAAAGCCTGAGCCTTAGGCTCCAAGAGGCCTTAGGCTACAAGAGGCCTTCGCGCCTTCCAAAACTATGGCCACAACAAAAAATAACAAATCTACTTTTTGCACCTTTATCATCAATAGATTGTTTAATAACACCAAAATATAATAGAAAAGCATTAAAACTTCAAGCAAAATCACATAACTGAACAAATCGATCATCTACTCCACACTTAGGTGGTGTTTGTTTTCTTTATTGTATGTTTTTAATTTTTTCACATTTATTAATGAAATTTCTAAAACAAATTTCCGAATGTAGTCTTAAAATATGTTTGTTATCTTAAAAGTATATTTCAAACAGAAAACACCAATTATCGCTTCAACAGCGAGTAAAGTGTCGTTAGTACTCACTCTACCCAATGTTAAAAATCAAACAACTTAATACTTAATACTATTAAATACTGTTTAGCATAAAGCCGGAAAAAAGTTCTTAAAAAAAAACAAATGCCATATTAGTGTTTCACTTCTACCATGAATAATGGAAAAGGAAACAGTTCTAATCCATCCATTCTTCATAAACATACACCCAAACCCACAATATAAAATTCACAATTTGATCTAACCAGCCTAGCTCTCATTACAGATTTGTCATAATCAGAGAAATTGAAACCCTAACCTTGACAAGACAACAATCTAGCGGTTCAATTCTGCTGGCAATGGCCGATTGAATCCACCCCTCCGGTTCATGTACTGCCTCGGCTGCCGCTTCGTCACAGTCCTCACACCACTCACATCCGCCCCTGGAACCGGCTTCCCCTTCGTCGAATCGAAGGCGCACGGAATCCCCATCATCTTCATCATCTCAATCTCATCCGCATCCATCTCGGCATCACCGCCGCCGCCGACATCGCCGCCCTCCGATGTTCCCCGCTGCTGCTTCTGCTGCTCCTTCGCGATGCCGTCGACAAAGTCGGATACTACTGAGGCCCGCTGCCGCTCCTTCTCCTCATCCTCACCGCGCCTGTGGCGCTTCCGCGGCGGGGAAGGCGACGGCGTGCGGTGGCTGCGGTGGCGCCGTCGCTGTCTGTCGGCGGAGCGGGAGCGGGAG
Organism: Tetrastigma voinierianum; assembly: GCA_016808115.1. Lineage (NCBI taxonomy): Eukaryota > Viridiplantae > Streptophyta > Magnoliopsida > Vitales > Vitaceae > Tetrastigma > Tetrastigma voinierianum. Next base: position 139,412 of record JAEQBH010005147.1, on the reverse strand, counting down.
CGGCGAGGGTCCGGAGATCGAGTGCGGGAGCGAGCGTGACGCGATCTGTTGCGTTCCGGCGTGCGGGACTTCTTGCCCGTTCCCGATCCCGATCCCTGACACCGCGATCGCGGTCACGGTCACGGTCTTCCTTGTTCTGCTGATCCTTGTCTCTGAACATCTCTGTCAACGTTCACGTCTCGATCCCGATCACGATCACGACCTCGGTCTCGGTCGGCCATGGGAGACTGCTGACTGTCTTGCTACTTTTCGAGCTTCTCTGGGTTTTGGAGGAAGGGATAAAAAGAATTATTTTTTATTGCAAGTTTGGCTCTCTTAAATATCTAAATTCAGCTTTCTACCCAAAAAATGAAGAGGAATTGGTTTAAATGGGAGAAAAATAAAATTATTTATAAATTTAATCTTTACTTTTATAACCTTAAAATATACTCACTTTACACAAAATTACCCTTCATCGTGTTTTTCCTTACTATCACCCTCACCCAATATTATCTAAGCTTAAGTAACTTTTCATTCCTTAAAGATTCAAACCCTAGCTTCCAAACTTGCTTATATTTACAAGATTTCTGAACAAATTAAATACAGCTGCCCAAGTTTTAACATTTTCTACTAATATTAAATTTATCCTTCATTAAATTAACATCTGAACAAACTTCACACTGGCAATTTTATTTTTAACACGCTTCTATATTAATGCTCGACTTAACCATCGTTAACATTCAACATACTCAAGGAAAGACGTCTCAAGTTTCTAAATAATAACTTCTATACATGTTGATTTAATCATCATTAAGTTACATTTAAAACAAACTTCTTAAAGAGTGGTTAAGTTCGTGCTTTTGTAAACATTACGCTTATTTAGTTTTGACTTAACCATAAGTTATATTTTAACAAACTTTAAGGGGGTTAAGTCCAGGTTTTTAACATAATAACTATTTAGATTGGACTAAACCGTATATTTGAACAAACTTGGTATCAAATCTTGGACTTAGTCATTATAACAAAGTTACTATTTAGTATCGAATCTAAAAGAGAACCGACAAAAGAAGAGAAAAGAAACATCGAGAAAGAAATACAAATGAAAATGTATGAAACGTAAAGTTAGAGTAAATAAGAGTAAATTGTCATACTAAGCTGTTGGGAGGGTAAATTTGTCAAATTTGTGTGTTTTTTATCTTTCCTTTTTGGGTTTTAACAACAAGTGTTAGATTTGCAATATTTTTCCTTATTTATCCCTTTAACTGCTACTCCCAAAAATGAAAGAAAAAAATAATCGACAGAAGAGTTTGACAAAAGGCTTAAATACTATCGTTTGGTTGTTGCTTTGGGCTCACAATCATCGCTACACCGTCGGTTTTAGTTCTCATTGCAAGTCACAAAGATCTAGGTCTCGCTTTAAAGTAACTTTGTTGGAATAGAGATGGGTCAATTTTAGGTTTCAAAGGTAACTCGATTATTTGTGACGTGTTGCTTCTGGCTGGCCACAAATTGCTACAAATGAAGATCGACTGCTGTGTGAATTCAAACGACGTTATATTCATCGAAAAACATTAATTCAAATCATCAATGTGATAATCAAATCTTATAAATTATAATAATCATATAATTTTTTAAACGATAGCGATGCTACCACATGTTAGTAATGGTTTAATCCTGATGTTACATCATCACATCCTTACTGCTTAAGAATTTGACATATATTACAATAGGATGTATTTTTAGTTTGAATTGTTCCAATTTCTATTATATATATATATATAACTTTTCCAAATGTATTGCATTATTCATGTCTCCAAATTTGGAGATGAATATCGAGATTTGTTTCGAGGATTTGCTTTTATGAAAATCTTGGTATATGGAGATGGAGAATGAGAATGATCGGAGTTGAATCATTTCAATGTATTTTTTACTAACAACAGAATATATAATTGTGCTTTTGATTTGTGCTTAATATTAGTTAAGTATTTAGCTATTATTTTCTGTTCTAAAAAAGAAAAACAATTGGCACGCAGACTATTAGAAAGGCAATTATTTTGGTATTTTTTATTCAACAAAAATTTTCAATATATTTAATAATAAGTCACAAAAAGTAAAAAATAAAACATTGTGAAGATCAAAGCAAATTGATTTGTGTAAAACCAAAAAACAAACGCCACCATAGTAGTTTCAAGAGCTGATAAAATTATAGATATCGATTATAATATAGTTAATTAAATATAAATACAACCAAAATTTTTATTTACCATTAGAAAATTAATTAAAAATCCATCCAAAGCTAAATTAGGGTAACTTTCAATCCCTGATGGGTTGGGCTGGGTCAGATTGGGCCTGATTATCTGAGCTGAGTCGGATTGGGCCTGATTGTCTGGGCTGGTCCCTTCAGTGATCTGGCTAACCCTGGATTTAAAAATAAAAAAAAAAGAATAAAAATAAATTTAACACAAATAATAAATCCTCAACCTCACCTTAATTAAATGGTAAGTAGTAAAGTAGTCGAATTTTCCGCATAAAAATAAATTGTCGGCAAACTTTATAATATATTAATTTGCAACGCCCATCCATCTCGCGGTAACATTGATGGTAAATCCATCTATTTTTCTCTTATTTTTATATATATAAATGGATGGGTCTGGTCTAAGATCACGTGTGATTATAACATTGAATTTCTTCACCACAAACTAAAGTTCTTAATTTGTTTTGGCATATCGCTATCAAATATTGGAAAAGAGCCTTAAAATATAATTGGAGTCCTTCCAAGGCTATGGCAGAATAAAGTGCCTGGTTTAAACCAAAGAAAAGAGACATGTTTTTCGTGAACCACTCGACTCGACGATGTATCACTGAATCTGAAATGAAGGACCGAATGAAACTAACAAGAGTTTATCTGCCGACCGAAGATCACAATAACTGGATTCGAAATGCATTTTATGCAAATTAATCGAACTTTACTATTTTATTAATAGATTCTTAACCAAATATTTCAAGTTTTTAGTTTCAAGATAATCATTTATTATTTTTTAATCGTATTTCATTTTATCAGCTTTTAATAGCTAATTATTTTTCTGAATTGAGTCGACATTTTAAAAAAAGTCGGATTAGCTAGTTAACTGTTTGTTTCAATCCCACTAGATCACTGACTACATCTACAAAGTATTAAGAAAAAACAGTGAACACCTGAGGTTGAACAAAATGATTTAACTTAATAAATTAATTATATATATTTGTTCAAATACATTTTATTTGTTTATCTATTATATAAGGGCCAATAAATTGAAAATATATGTAAACTTTTTGATTTAGATTTTATTTTATTTTGTGTTTTCCATTTTAAGTTTTGTTTGGAACTGGGAAGTAGTAGGAAAGCAAAACAATAAAGAAAATGATATTTTAATAAGCTAGTTTACATCAAGGTAAAAAAAAAAATCAAATATAATCAAAATTCTTTCAAAAAATAATAATATTGTAAATTTCAATTTCTATATGACAGAAAGTAACAAATAAAATAAGAGTATGGATAAAACATATCAAATTTTTATTATTAAGTTAAACTGTTATTTTATTTATTTTATTTTATTTTTCACTTTCTTTAGAGTATTTTCTTATCTATTTTCTTTTCTTAAGATTCTGCTTCCTCCATCTACAACATATTTTTTGATGAAATGAAACTTTTTAATTTAAAATGACTTCAAATATGTTAGGTGCAAAGAGACTGCCATAACAAAGTAGCTTTGTAAATTAATGGTTGTTAAAATTGTCAAAAATAGGTGTGTATTCTTGGTCCCAGTCCTTTGGTCTTCAGATTGTGAACTCGATAAGACTTTAGCACAATGCATCCGAACTCCCTTTGTAGGTTTTAGTGTGTGGAGAACAAATATAAAGAATATGCAATAACGTAAAGGCACACTCGGTATTTTTACGTGATTCAGCAACTGTCTATGTCCACGAGGCTGTGCTAATTTGATTAAAGGTTCACAATTAGTTTTATGTGATACGAGAGTCCCTCTCTTCCCACGACCCTTCTTGAAACCTAATATCTCATAGTGGAATTCAGAATGAACTCCTTCAATTTCCCCCTTTAAAGCATCACACACTCATAACCCACAATACATCAATATAAGATGAAGAAAATAAAGAACATCATATTTCACACAAGGTGAAAGGATTTTAACGTGTAATACCTCAACCGAGTAACTACACTCCGCACTCCTTCAACACCTCTAGACTTCGATTGTTCTTCCTCAAGTTCTGGTTCTGAAATTCGTGTTGCGAACTTCCAACCCCTCGAATTTATAGCCTTTGAGATTCGGTCTTTGAAGTCTTGATAGAGTTGGATCATTATCCTAATATGACTCCACATCATACCTTCTATTTTTTGTAATTGCCTTTAAGCTATCATAGTGGGATTTTTAATTTTGGTTTGATAGCTTAGAAGTTTGGATCCTCGTGATTTGATAGTTATCCACTTGCCAAAAATTATCTTATGCCTATCGGTTACTTGCTCCCCAAGTTCCTTAGCCTCCAATCTAGTAGACTACCTTGCGTCCCATGTCACCTCTGCTCTTAGTTCGGACACCCCAAGTTTGACATGTCCCTACACCATAGGATTGCCTTAGTCTGAACTACTTCTTGGTCTTAACAGGGACTTCATGTTTAATCCATTATATCTTCACCACACTCGATCTTTGAAGTAGCTATCTTCTTGTAAAACACTTGAGATGAAGATATGACAATCTCAAACCCAATAAAAATACGAGGATATGTAATATTAAAGGAAGGGTCTCAAAACCCTAGCCGCATTTTCTCTTAACTTTCTTGTTTAGCCATTCATCTCCCTTAAGAAAAGAGGGGTGATTTTTTCCCATTCTTGGCCTAAAACCATTGCTCTACACCTCTTTCGATCAATCTCTTTCTTAATAAAAGGTTTTTCCACATAGTTATGGTTTTATGTTGTTTTTTGTGATCTTATCACACTTTTGTGTTGTTTGCTCGTCCCTGCACGCACGCTTTCGTTTTCAGCTGGGCTCGTTATAACGTTTTTCATGGCTGAAGAATCTCGTATTTAAAATCATATTCGATCATACCGAGACAACAAATCGATTACGATCACACGTTATAAAAATCGAGCCTTGGTGATTCTGGGCTACTATAAGATTATCAAATTTGTAAGCTTTGAATCAAATTATCATATTATTAACTTTAGTAAGAAACATCTACCATGGTTTTAGTAATTTACATGTGAGCCGAATGACAAGCTACGGGCCAATCAATAAAATTATTTACTTTTCAAAAAACAAGATACCTAAAGTCTTCTTCCTTCCTTCCTTCTTCTTCCTCTTCTTCCCCTCTTCCTCCTCCACTATTATCTTTATATGTTAATAAATTTAGAATAATTTCGAGATATATCCTCAAAACCACTAAGCTGATTTTTTTTTTTTTTTGTGAATATATTATAATTTCAAGATAAGAATCGTCCCCTCACTCAAACCTCGAACTCCTCGCACTTCTCCTCCTTATTGTCACACCCCTCTTCACACAATCCGCCGGCCCGTGCGACCCGCTTCACATCGACACTTTCATGGCACCCAACCGCCATGTCACAACTTCATATCCTACGCCGACCTGCTTCACCATGCCTCGGGGCTCATTAGCAAGAAAGTACTAGCCCCACTGGCCACAGAATTTTGCCAAAACTTTTCTTCAAGGCTAAGTCCTGCATCAGCAAAAACTCCCTAAACTTAACCCATTGACCCGCCTCGAACTCCGCTGCCTTCATCCACGATCCACTCAAAGACATATCACTGTAACGCTCTTATATTATCTGCACCAAACCAATTCTGATCACTCGATCTTCTTAAGTTTTTTTCACTACAAATTACTGACACATACACAATAAGTCCACATGCATGTTTGCTTGGTCTGCTTTAAAGCATTTAACGCTCTACCACTAAAATAAGTGATTTATGAACTACCACTAAATTAATTTTGAAAATTTTCAATTCTATTCTCTGATTTTCTTTTGCTGAAGTGAATTAAAAATAAATCGTCTATATGTTCTGATTTAAAAGGTCGCTTATACTAGTTCTAAATAGATTGTAAATCGTTTTTAATATACTCCGTAATTATATATATATAAATATATATATATATATATATATATATATATATATATATATATATATATATATATATATATATATATATATATATATATATTTCAAAATTTAAATAAATAGGATGTCCACTACAAGTATCCATGTTCCATAACATGTGGTATGTTATTTAAAATAATGATAAATGGATTGGACAAAAGATCTGTCCTACACACTAAAACTTCTTTTAATTTTTTAATATTTTAAATTTTTCTGGTGGGTTTTTAGCACTAATAGAGACTAATCTTAGTTTTTTCTTAAATAAATATCAATATCAAACATCCCAAATTAGAAAAAATCTATTTGAGCTCAAATTTGAAAAAATAAAAAAATCAAAGTACAATTATTCTTTAAAGATTGAGGTCCCAAAATAGATGATGAATATTATATTATTGAATCAAATATTATAGAAGAAATAGACATATATTAGTTTATGTAATGTAGGACTTTCATATGATATTGGGAGATTACAAAACCAAAAGGAAAATACTAAAAAATTAATTATAAAGAGAAAATATATTGTAGGAGGAATAAAAATAATGTATTTTTAAAGATAAATATATGGTTTTAAACTTTTAAAATGTCAATAACAAACAAAAATCTTTTAAAATGTTTCTGGCCAAACAAAACAAAAAGTCTTGTAATGATATTATTTGAATTTAAAAGAGGGTGTTAAGAAAAAGACAAGAAGAAAAAGACAATTAGGGGAAAAGCAAGAGGGTTTAGAATACCTATGAATATAGTACTACAAGTCATCATAAAGTTCATCATATTAAACTGATGAACTAAATTGATTTACTTTTAAAAAAATATTTTCAAAAAAAATTTTTTTTTTTATAGAAAATTTCATTTCATTTTTTTATAGAAGTTATATCAGATCAATATAAATGAGAAAGAAATATATTTTTATAATGATATAATACAATAAATAATCTCATCAACATCAGTAAAAGTCAAATCAAATAATAGACTTATTCAATTAAGTTGAACCCAAAAGTACATAAAAATAGCAAATCGTTATAATTGCTGCAGTGCTGTCATAATCGAATATAGTATAAAATACATATTTTTGTATAAAATTTTGAATTGGTGAACAAAATTTAATTAGTATTCTTCATTGTTTATATATATATATATATAAACAAGAGAAAAAATTTACATTAACTCCTTACCTTTTTCTTTCCTTATATTTCTCTTTTAATTTTCTCTTCTATCATTTTTTGAGAATCAAATATAGCAAGTGAATAAAAGCCACATCTTAATAGTTTGCTTTTTCTTCTTTTAAAGAAAAAATAATTTTATTGATTCAAACTTACAAATCCATAGATCAATATACAATCATAAAAATCATAAATAAATTTAAACAATATCCAAGTATCAACAAAATAAATCGATATAAGCTCTACAAATTCAGACAAAAGAACTAATATCTCTACGACTCCGCTATTCAACATACTCGACATTCATAATACATATATTTCACTGACAAATTTCGTTGTCGTCAACCATCCATACAAATAAAGCCGCCACAACACTTACTTTAAAAATAATACATCGTAAAAAACCGATGATAAACTAAGCGCTGCAATAAAACGATGACAACCAAACATCTTAATAGTTTGTTTAATCTCCCCATATTTCATAAGCTGGCTCTCCACTCAAATAGTACCTTCATATCCAAAACAAAATCCACTTAAAGTCTCCCTTTCTATTATTGTGCCCAAACAATAAGGAGCAAACAAAGCATATGTGCTAAAAGAAGAAAGATAAAAGATAGGCCTAAAGAAAGACAAAGAAGTGGAGCAAAAGCCAAAATATTTTGAACAATTCCAACAAAGCTTACTCAATGATTGAAGTTGCATGAAATTAATCAACTATAAGATAAAGTTTTTTTTTTTTTCCAAATTTTTTAAAAAAGGGTTAATTTTCAATACTCTTTGTTTCCCTTTAAATTGTGAGGTCGGTCGACATGAGAAAAATTAAATGGAAGGGATGGAGAGGAGCTCAACCTTTGAACATGGAGGTGTTTAATTGACAAAAAGTGCCCATTGGGACCCTAGACTTGATGGGTGCATGTAGAGACTCACACAATTATGCATGTGTGCTTAATTATTTTTAAAATTTTATTTTATTTTATATATATATTTTATAACTATGGCTATCTATAGTGACAGAGATGACATAACGTTGTTTAGGGGGCATGATATCATAATGATACTCTAGCTTACTTGCAATCTTTTTGATAGTCATGACCGACTCTCTATAATGGTAGAGCGAGAAAATAAAAATGAGGAAGGACATAACGTTGTTTAGGGGGACATTATAGTGACACTTTAGTTTACTTGCAATTTTTTGATAACCATGACTATCTACTATGACGGGGTCATAAAATAAAACGAGGGAGGGCATAATGTTAGTCAAGGGCATGATATTATAGTGATACTCTAGTTTACCTGCAATTTTTTTTGATAACCGTGACTATCTACAATGGTAGACCCAATAAATAAAAAGAGGGTGGGCATAACATTGTTCGGGAGGCATGATATTATAGTATATTTAGCTTACTAAATGTTCTTTTGATAACCGACTATCTATAAATGGCAGTGAAATTTAAAATAAATGGAGGTAAAGCATAACGCTGCTTCGCGATAACATATTACAGCCGATGCTCTGGGCTCGTAATTTCTTTAACAAATTGGGTGATCATTCACAATGACGTAGCCTGGGTGCCAAGATAGCCGTCATCAAAGACACACTCAGAGCACGCCCACCTAATGGCACTTTTTACAATGACTCTATCTGCCAATGACTTTGTTTTAAAACAAAACTACAGTCAAGATAACGCCGTTTAGTTCGCACTCAAAGACCTGCCATCGCATCGTCGTGTCAATTTTACGCAGACTCGACTGGGCCTCACGGAAATCGAACGATATCGTTGATTAATTGATTTAAACAAATCGGAATTTAAATCCCTATTAACCTAAGTTAACTAGATTTTAATTGCTTGTTCAACTACTATGCCTTGATTCAGCTTTATCTTTAAGTTTTTTTTTATTCTTTACTTTGTATAATACTAAATAAGCCATACTATTATTAAAAGAAAAAGAATTATTGTTAGGAAATATACTCATGCTTGTTTCAATTGATAGAAAATATTTTGTAATTAGTTAAATCACTAATTAAATAAATGATGCGTGCTTCATCACGAAGAACACCAAAATAATGCTTTGTCCGGTGATGGTTCTATCTTTATTAGAGGAAAGACTTTAATTAAAATCTTTATTTAGTTTTTAAAGTTATCTTTGCTTGAATAAATTAATCATCTTGATGTCATGAAATTAAGAACAAGTATTTTAAACTTAGAAATATTTATAAAAATGTTTATAACATGAAGTATAATGTATGACGATTATTAAAATATGCTTTTTTTATTTTTAAAAAAATTGTGAAGATTAAAAAAATAGAGAAATTGCATAAAAAGGGCCAAATCTAAAAAATATTTGGAAGAGCAACTCGCAAGAAGAACTTCAAAATATCGCCTTAACACAAATGCATTTCAGCCAGAAGATAAATCCTGAACACGTTACGGTATTTTGTCCCATACCCAGGTTATTACTATATATCTCCAAGGGCATTTTCTTGCAAAAATCAGTTTTAGGGTGTTATGGGGTCAATTTTCACTAATTTTATTTTTATATTATAATTTTATTTAATTGTTATTATTATATCGGTAAATAATCTGATTTCGTCAGATCAATTCTCATAAGATAAAATTCAGAGTCTAATAGGATATAAAATAAAATTTATTATATTTTAAAAAGCAAACTTTTGGTTAGAATTTAAATGCATGAGTTAGTGAAAGTAAATAATTTTTGTTTAAATTTTTTTTTTTTTTTTTTTGGAAAGAAAAGAAAAGAAAATGGCAACTGCTGCCATACTAAAACCAACTCCAACCTAATAACTTGTCACTTGTCAGCCATATAAATAATGATCATCTTAGTCTGGCAAGGCTCAACTTCCATAAATTCTCAGAGTGTTTCTACTATTTGAGCTAAAAAAGCCATAATTGTAGTAGACAAGTTTCTCTCCCACATATACATATATATATCAAGTGCCATCTCATTTAAGACTCACTCACACCTTCTTCTTCTTCTTCTTCTTCTTCTTCTTCCTCCCTCTTTCTCATCTGTCTATATTTATTTGAACACAAGCTTTTACTGGTTCTTGTTCTTGTTCTTCCAATTTTTCCACCTTTACTTTGATTGTGTACTGCTTTTTTTTTTTATGATTTGGGAGGTTTGAGATGAGATACATATGTCTGGCAGCTTCAAGAAGCTGTTCTCAGCTAAGAGGCGAAGTTTTGAGGATGAAATCCAGACCCCAAATGGCTGCGCTCATGAGGATGGGAATGAGAATTTCAGGGTTGTTGGTGGGTATGAAACAGAGCATCATCACCCTCCTCAGAAACCCACCTGGAAATGCTTCTCTTATGAAGAGATTTTCCATGCCACCAGCGGGTTCTGCTCAGGTTTTGATCCCATTTCATAGAAGCTTTGATTTGTTTGTTTTTCTTTGTCTGATTTTGATGGGGATTCCTGTTTTCTGTCAGAAAATTTGGTCGGAAAAGGAGGGTATGCAGAGGTATACAGAGGAACCCTCGGAGATGGTGAGACTGTTGCTGTGAAAAGGCTCTCAAAAGCTTCCAATGAAGAGAGGAAAGAGAAGGAGTTTCTCACAGAGATTGGAACAATCGGCCATGTCTGCCATCCAAACGTCTCCTCTCTCTTGGGTTGTTGTATAGACAATGGGCTTTATCTCGTCTTCCAGTTTTCTTCAAGGGGTTCTGTTTCTTCCATTCTTCATGGTAAACGACTCAAGATTTTATCATGGAAGAATTTTTTTTTTCAGATTTCTTGTTTGATCAATTAGGTTATAATCATTGTTTTCCATCTGGGTTTCTTCCTGTAGATGAGAATTCTCCGCCATTGGACTGGAAAATAAGGTACAAGATTGCAGTTGGGACAGCCAGGGGCCTCCATTATCTTCATAAATGCTGCCAGAGGAGGATAATTCACAGAGACATCAAGACCTCCAACATTCTATTGACAGACGATTATGAGCCGCAGGTGACAGGGAAAACAGAATTTTGAATCCTATTTTGTGTGTTCTGTTTGGATTCCAAGAAAATTTCTGGGTTCTTGATCAATGGGGTGAACCAAACAATGACAATTTGTAAAACCCAGATTTTGATTTCTCGTTCCCTTTTTCAACGGTGTTTGTTTGTTTGTTTCTGTAGATATCGGATTTCTCAAGAAGGGAAATGGCTTCCATCAATATCTCCACCATTCAATTGTTCCAATAGAAGGGACATTTGGGTATTCATCTCTACAAACTTTTTCAATCCAACAGAAAAAAAGAATTATGCATATTGCAGATTAAATGATCGATGAAATGCCTCTGTGATCTTTTGTAGCCATTTAGCACCAGAGTACTTCATGCATGGGATTGTTGATGAGAAGACTGATGTCTTCGCCTTTGGAGTCTTCCTCCTGGAGATCATTTCCGGGCGAAAACCAGTTGATGGCTCTCACCAAAGCTTGCATAGCTGGGTAATTCATCTTCATTTGGGGATTTATTTTGATTGCTTCAAGATTTAGCCGACAAAGCTTTGGTGGTTTGTGATGAAATTTTTCTTTCTTTAATGGTATATTTTCTTTCCAAACAGGCCAGACCTATTCTAAACCAAGGGGAAATTGAGAAAGTTGTGGACCCAAAGCTTGGAGGGGCCTATGATGTTGCCCAGCTGAAGCGACTCGCCTTTGCGTCGTCTCTTTGCATTAGGTCGTCTTCCATCTGGCGCCCGACCATGAGTGAGGTATAGCTAAAACTATGCATATACTTTAACTGGAAATTACTAGTTTTTGCTGATAGTACACTACAAGGAATCCCCATAATTGATCTATCTTCCTTCTCATAGCATATTGTGGAGCAAGTGACTAACTAACTAAGGCCTTGTTCGGGTAAACAGCTTAATCAAACACTTATTAGATTTGCATCTTACAGCCATAAATACTTATTCAATGTTTATTTAGATTCTTGGATGCATATTATAAAAACGCTTTATACAATAACACGGCATTATTATTATTAAGACGACGTATATGCTTCCACGTAGTTTTTGCCTAATTTTGATAAGCTTCTCTATGAAGCTCTCCCAAACGCACCCTAAAGGGAATGCATTATGGAATGATTGGAGTTTAAATCCTGCTCGATATACCTACTTTCATAAGTTTGTTTCTAAAAAGAACTCAAATGAGATAATTCCTTTGATAAGTGTATGATTTGGTTGAGAGGGTCCCTTTCTTTCTCTGTTAACTGGTTTATACTCAAATGGGGTCTCATTTTTCTTCTGTTTTCGCCCTCTTTTTCGGGTTTTGAACCATAAAAAAATGGTCACAAGCGTTAAAATCCAAGACCTTTCATGCTAGTTCACATGACACAAGCCATTTGGTTTAGGCTGGTTGAGGACCACATTTTGAAATATATAGATATATATATATGCTTTGTCCCTATTGAACTTTTCTAGCATGCCGTGTTCATGAATCCAACAAAACCTTTTTAGTTTACCGATTAATTACGTGACTATTATAGTATTCGTATTAGGATAGGATTAGGATATGATTTGGGTTCTTTAATCTTCAAATCTCTTAATACAATACTATTGGGTTAGCTGTCTTCTTCTTAAGTTTGGGGATTTGGCTTGATACATCTCTTTCACTTGTCCAGACTGCCAACTTAGTGAAGAATTTTCAGGTTTTCATGGAATTGTAGATAGAGTCATCTGATGTTTCTGTGCTACCAAACACCCCATGTGATGCCAAAGATTATGATGATATGATCACAAACATAATAGTGAAAAGTGGTCCTTTTTCTTGACTTGTTACATTATTAATTAAACAATGATGATTTGAATGGCACTTTCATATGTTTATTATTGTCTTTGATGATCATATATGCCAAAGAAAGTTGTGATTTTCCCACAGTTTCTCGCCAGAAAAAGTTATCCATAGAAGCATCTAAATTATTGAGTGTGTTAGTTAACAGTATCATCATTCTCTTGTTTGATTCTCACACACGATAAGCCTACTCAACCCGGAAAGACAGCGAAAAAAGTTTAAGAAACGACTTCCCTACAAGCCAGACTACGCCGAAAAATATTTAAAATAAAATCAAATATAATCAAATTTTCTCAAAATTTTACATATTTAAATTTCTAAATTCTTATAATGTTGTATAAACAAATAAAATTCGGCCTAATAAAGACGATGTAATTCATTTTCCTCTCTATTTTTCTTCACTATTTTCTTTCCCAAGATTTTCTATTCAATGTTCTCAAAAGCCTTGCAATTTCTAACACATTCGAAATAAATTTCAGGTATTGGAGGTGATGTTGGGAGATGAGATCGATAAAGAGAGGTGGAAGATGCCTGAGGAGGACGATGAAGAACATGAAGAGTTTTGGGGTTTCGATGATCTTGAATGTGAAAGTGATACTTCCTTCTCAACTTCCCCACATGACTCAATTTCAACCCGAAGTATTTCTTAAGATGATTTGGCCAATTACGAGTTAGGTGCGTGCTTCCATAAACGTCCCGACTTATACCTACGCGACCACTCCTGAAAAGTTATTTGGCCCACAGATGCCCTTAGATTTCTTTAACGCCATTCATTCACGTCCTCGCCGGGCCGCGATCTCGCACGTGACGGACAAATGTTGTTCTCCATGTCACCACTTTTAACGCCTCTGTCGGTCCATTCGCGCAAGCCGCGACTGTGAGTGACATCACGAGCCACGACAAGAAACGCCAAGCAATATGGACCTAAAAAATCTGGCGAATTAAATCGTGACTTACGACTATAAAGTCATGCAGATTACACTTTTCCTGTAAATTAGGTGCTTGAGGCTGCCTAATAATCTTTTTTTTTTTTTTTATTTGGAATCGAAACATATATGTATGTATGTATGTATGTATGTATGTATGTGTGTATATATTGGGTAAACTTGGCATAGATATAAAGGGAATATAGAAAACAGCTGTTGTAGCAACCCCACTGGTTTCTAATCAGTGTCTACAAGAGAAAATTTTGTGGATGGATACACCCACTGCTGTTAGCCACCGCCCTTTATTTATTTATTATTTTTATTTTTTTGATTTGGTTTTGTGCCTTTATTTTCTGTTATTGAAACAAAATCATATAATAAGTGGTTGGTAATATTTAAAAAAAAAATTTTTTTTATAGCTAAATATTTTAGTTACAATATAATAAACTTTCTCTATTAGGATCTCAAACCCGGGACCTCTTCCTCCTATGTCTTGTTTTTTGAAACGTTGAGTATTTTACAGTATGAGTTAGGTATTATGGGTATTTTTTTTTTTAAATTTTATAAAAACATAAGTAGTTTTTAAATTTTCTTAAAATACTTTTTATTCGTCTTGTAAGGCCTAACCTGCTTGCAGAGCTGACATGACTGACATATTATAGACCTAATCGAATCTTTTTATAAAGAATGCAGCACTATAACAACATAATACTACAACGTTATATATAAAAATTCATAGATGTTTTTTTTTTTTTTTTTTACATCAATTGAATAGAAGTTAAAAAAGAAAAACCCTTACTTCTTTATTCCTTTTACTCTCTTTTTCCTCTTTGCTTTTCATTTACCGAAACTCCACAGACAAGTCCTACGTATTCTCTATTTTGTTTTTCTTTTTAATATTTGGGTATTTAAAATTTCAGTTAGCTTTGATATTTTTATAATTTTAAAATATCACAATGATTTTTTTTTACAATTCAAATATTTGTAAGCATTTCTAGAAACTTTCTTATAATCATAAAAATATTATTTTAGTTTTTTTATTAATATAAATATTTATTTATTTTATTATAATATTTTTGTGTTATTCATGGATGTTCTCTTTGATAATTTTAATAATATAAAAAACATTTCTGCACTTACATTTTATGTTTTTGAAAATACTACCAGAATTGTTTTTTCACTATTTTTTTTTCATATCTCATAAAAGCATTCTCATGAAAGTGCTACAGTAGAAAATATTTTACTAAAACAAATTTGATCAGAAGCAACAGTAAAATAGCCTCTTATAAAACTTGGGTCTTATGTTATGTTTTATTTTAAATATTTTTACTTTTTTTTTGTGAAATTAGGAAAATTGTATTTATCCAAAATTTTATGAATGTGCTTGTTGATGTTGAACTTTTATTCTTATTTCTTATTTTTTTAATTATTATTTTTATCCTTTTGTAGGCACAGAACTTGGACACGTAAGTCGAACACGATAGACTTTTACTGATTCGAAAGAGAAAGATAATTATATTTGGGTCAAATTCGTATTAATACACATAACTTGTTTTATTAAATGGGTTTTATTCGTGTTAATCCATATAACACGAATTTGACCCGTATTGATCCCGTTTACTTATTATGTTAATTAATATTTAACGAAAATTAACCAATTATATATATTATTTGTTTTAAATATTGATAAATTAGTTATAATTTATATTATTTTAAATTACCAAATTAATAAACTAGTTAAATGTGTCTTATCATATTACACGTGGCTTAAGCCAATTCTATTATTTCTAATATATTTATTAATTGCGGTTCATTTGGAATTCCACGACTATAAAAAATCATATCGAAGATGATTCAAACACAATCCGCAAATACGACCGCGAACCCTTAACGAGATAGCTACAACGCACGCAGATTCGCAGAAGCCGACTAACCGACACGCGATGCTGGCTGAACGACCCTAAACTCACTAAAGACAGTGGGTCGTGGCGACGCTATCATCTCAACCGCCTGCCGGAATAATACTCGCGCATGTGCTACTCGACTAACAAAGAAAAAACACACGAAACACGCATTGTTGTCCATCTTGACAAGCGTTACAATACAGTTAATGTACAAATTAATGAGAAATATAAGGATAATGATAGTCACTCATAATTGTCCATCTTATAATCGTCTATTATGTAACTCTTTATAATGGGTATATAATGTAAGGGATTATATCCGAAAAAGATCCTATTCCTTATTTTTAAAGAAATAATAAACAAATTCTTTTGAAAGGACATCGAGACCTCTCCCAAACCCTAAAGTCTTTTCGATGCATTGATATTAGAAGCTAGTTATTATTGTAGGAATAAACAAAGTCAGATGGTGGGGAAGATTATTATTTCGAGGTCACCCATGCCACAAGTATATTTGTGGTAACGGCACGTGTGGGTCCTTTAGGGTTCCTAAAGATACGCTTTGAAAAACTATTTTGCACATGCATAATTATTGGCTCAGAAAAAAAAAAAATTATTTTATTTTATTTTATTTCATTAGAGAAGATACAAGAAATCAAATATATTAAAAAAATTATATAATAAAAAATATTTTATATTTCTATAAAAGAAAAAATTTAAATTTATTTTTAACTTTAGCATCCTTTTCTCTTCTAACCCCCTTTCCTTGATTAAAGAGGAGTGATTTTCTTTTTTTACCTTGGGCATAAATTATTTTTCTACATCTCTTTTGATTTTTTACATATATATGAGTTTTAATTTGTTTTTTTTTAATTTTTTTTCATATTTCTTTCGCTGCTTTTATTACAAAGTGCTTGGTTTTGTATTGATAAAGACGCCTTAATACAATCTGCTTGGCTGTCATTATTTGTAGGGTGTTTACTTTTACTGTCATTCATAAATCATATTCGATATATAAATCACACAAGTATTATGCTTAATCCTGGAAATAATCAGATAATGGCCATTTTATAAATAATTAAAATGCGTAGTTTTGACTCGATTTATTAACCTGAATGTTGTTTTATTGTTTTTAACGAATTTGATTATGTATTTTTTTTTCTTAATATGTTTATAGATTGAATCAATAAAATCATTTTCCTTTCATAAAAACTCTACATTTATTTATTTTTGTAAGCTTATTCTTTTCCTTTTTCTTTTCTTCATGTTTTTCTTTTCCCAAATATTTCTACAATCAAATATAGCTTATAGGACAAGAAAGGTATTTCAATTTTCTTCTCTCTTTTGATTATTTCATTTTTTTTTTTTTTTTGGGAATAGAGAGTATAATTATAGGAAAGTAAGGTGAGGAGACATTTATTCAAAATCTCCCTAAGATGCATGAAACCTTCAATGATTCTTCACAGGAATCAATAAGAAAGTGATGTTCAACCAAATTGTGAAATACTTTTTGATAATTAATTATAACCCACTATTGTCTTCTTATTAAACGTAAAATAAATAAATAAATAATATAAAATTATAATCTATTAATATAAGAAATTTATAAATTTTCTAATTTTAAATGGTCAAAGAAAAAAGAAAAAAGAAATAGTTTTTATAAATTAATATTAAAATATTCATAGCATTAAAATATATTTTTTTGAAGGGGCATTAAAATATTATTAAACATAATAACTTGAATCGATAATAAAATATTAATCAAGACGAGTGAATATTATTATAAAAACCAATGTTGTAAAAATTGGATTGGATCGATTTGGTTAGTTCGATCGATTGGACCGTGAACCGACAACAAAACCAACAATAAATTCTAGAATATGTGGTTGGCATAGAATATTTTAGAACAAGAATGATAAGGGTGTCTGAGATAGTAATCATGTTCCAAACACACAATTGATTTTTTTTTTTAAAATTAAAAAATATTTAGATATTATTCAAATAATAAAAAAATTAAACAGTATAATTTTTTTAAAGATTAATTTTATTGGCAATAAACAAAACCCATTATAGATAAGAGCAAGTGATTTATGAAATATGGTTGTCAATAAATATTTTGTAAGAAGAAAAATCAAATGAAGGTGGGAGACTGAGAACAAAAATGCCAAGATGAGTGAATGTTATTGTCATTATTATTATTTTTGAAATGAAGAATAATTTTATTGTTCAAACTTGTAGTAGATCGATAGATTTTAGATATAAATTGCTAAAAATCATAAATGATGAAATACTATTATGGTTAATAAAATAATAAATCTGTATAAAACATACAAATTTGATAATATAGTAACTGAAATATTTAAGACTTCAATTTTTTAATATATTGACGATCATAATTTGATATATTTGATTCATCGAATCCGTTTTATTTGTCTGAATCACCCTTACACAAATAAAACACTGTAACAAGACGACAACAAGCATCATGTTCTAACAAATCGATGAAAAACAAATGCTATAATAAGACAACGATAACACGAAAAACAAGAAAAGACCTTTGTGAAATAACCACTTTATGAAGAGATAGATTAGTTAGTTGTATAAAAGCGATTTCAAGCAAAATTAATCGAATCACTCTTCCTTAAGAAAGACAAGTGATAAAAAAGAAAAAGAGGAATGTGGAAGGATAATACAAGTGAATGTTATTCATAATACCACAGATTATAAAAAAGTCTTTATCTAATGCTAATATTATCAACTATAAATAAAAAATGATCATTTAAATAAGGGCTTGTGACGCCCCAAAACCGGGGGGTTCGTTGACTACCCGTCAACCTGCGGAAAATCTATACATCTCGTATCACGGCACGCCTCACTCCGAGTAAAAATGCTCTTGGCTGGGCCCACAAACCAATACTCAAAATAATTACGCCAATTATATTCTCATAGTTTTCTGTGCTTGTTCTACAAAAAGATTTTATACATATTTACAAAATATTTACTTAAAGCCATATATTTCTACTTTCTCCTCAAAAGCTACCTCTACTGCACTGCCTCCCGCGGATAGTCCCCTTTAATTAAAGGGGGCCCCACGACTGTGGTGAGTAGCTACGTAGAAAGTTTTCCTACAAGTAGCTACTCCCACCTTTAAAATGCATATGCAATGGCATATAGAACACAATCAATCACATTCCATACAATTATGTACCATTATATGAAATGTCTATATCATGCATGAGATGCAACCCCTCATGCTCACAACCTGAGTCCCACCCGACTCCCTCACACTTGGACTGCCAAGTGTGACTAAAACAAGTCATCTGTATGATATACCACGACTAACCATTGGACAACCCTCCAATTTTATTTATCAAAACCTGATTTTGATTCTTTTCCTTTATTTTGTGGGCAACGGATTTCCAGGTTTACACCGTAGGACGCCGCACGCCTTTTTCAACATTTTCACGAACTTACATCGTCGGAATTCATGTCTAACCGTGAGTAACCTGTGGGACTTTCACCCTGGGGGGGGGGATCTACCCCAACTTGCCCGCCCAAAACATGTAATTTATCATTGATCATTTACACTCGTGAATTCTACCGACTTAACCCATTTTTCCCGAAGCCACGGTAATTCCATTCATCCATATCGGGTGTAAATAAACTATAAATTTACACTCACACTGACCCGACGCGATGTAAACCGTGCATATGAAATGCATGATGCCAATGTATTTTCCTCATGTTACATGCATGAATGTTACCATGAAACATTTACATGTACCATGGAAAAATTGTACTTATACATATGTAATCTACCTCCATGCAAATATATTAATACATCAAAAGCATGCATCAATATCAACATTTCCACACTAGCATGTTATTCAAGAAGTCATAACACACAACGCGTCTCAAAATTAGTGACTATTCAACAGGTACCTCATCATACTCTTCAAACATGAACCAATCCTCGCCCCAAGCATCATTATCACAAACTCACAAATCACTCAGCCACTCTTAGAAACTTTCTCGGGGCTTTCTAGTCCAAACTTAACTCCCACAACAAGGATCATACAAAACCTGGCCATGAAATCCATACCCTTAATTCGAAAAAGTCAGAACTAATTTACATGGCCTCTCATGGCCTCCCACAAGCAACCTCTACCATTATAAAGCCTTTAGGGCTAAAAGTAAACCAAGTAGAAAATATATCCTACCTCTCGACTTGTCTAAACTCCAACTTTCTCGCTGCTCACATCGCATCCCACTCATACGCACTAACTTCTTTAAGATCAACTTTCGAACGTCGACCGCCCGAAACCCGGGAAAATCCTCCTTTTCCCTTTCCTCCTTCTCCTTTTTCTTCCTTTTCTCTCTACGGATTCTTTCCTTTCTTTTCTTTCCTTCCTTTCTTTTCTTTCCTTTTTGCTTTTCTTTTCTTTTCTTTTTTCTCTTTTCTCTCATTTTCCTTTCATTTCTCCTCATTTTCTCTTTCCTTCGTCCTTTTTCTCCCACTTTTGGAGAAATTCATCATTCGGTCCACGGGAGGAACAGCCCCTATTTCCTCATATTAAAGGTGGCTCTCCTTTTCCATATTTCTTTTCTTATTTCTTAATGACATCATCAATACACGGCTTCATAATGGGCCATGAACTTTTCCACGGCCCATCAGGAGCCATCTTCTTTCAAGCTGACCACAGGCTCCGCGGCGTCACCTCCTAGGATTCCATGTGGCATCTCCTCACCTTGCCATGTGTCATCCGACACCCCACGCCTCGAAAAACGTGAAATCTCGAACACCTCGAAATCCAACAAAATTCGACGTGGTAGCTAAATTTTGTGAGACGATTTCAATGGAGAAGTCCATTTCGGGCTATCCCGAGAGATCTAGAAAATTCCTGATTTCACCGAAATTACCATTTTGCCCTTTCTGAGAAAATTGGAATTTTCTCGGGTCTTACAGGGCTAGTGCCTTCAAGAATATTCTAGAAAAAGAATCATATGGAAGTATGAGATAATAATTATGGTACAAGCAAACGATTGATTTTTTTTTTTGTTGGTATTGTTTTAAGTTTTTTTGACATTTATTCACTCTGTATAACATCTTTGTTGTACTTTGTTTTTATAGAGACTCGAGCTTGAGACCTCCCGGGCTTGTACAATCTATCCCACTTTTACCTTAAAAAAAAAACCCATGATAAATAAAGAAAGTGGTTTATAAAATACGGTCGTTAAATATTGAGAAAAGTAATGATCATACCACTAATTTAAAAATATTTATACATATATCATTAAGAATTGCAATTCCATGGTTCATGGTACTTTTCAAAAAAATAATTGTGAATCTGCACAAAAGGTACATCAAAAAATGTGAAAACCGAAAATGTCTTTCATTAATCTCGTTGTAATTAAAAAAATAAAAAGGAAAAAGAAAATTGTTTGGCTCTTCTCCTCCATCCCTTCTCCTTTCTGCTACGTAAAGATCTCGTTTGTTGGTGATTGTTTTTTCCGGTGAGCATCCTACTCCCTTCGTCAATAAGTAGTCGTCGGCCTAAATATCCCACTTCCATTCGTCCACGATCTCTGTAAACCCTAACTACGCGTAAGTATCTTAATCCTTACAAAACCCACTTTGATATCTTTGGGTTGTTCTCTTTGCTGCATATGTGATCAAAGGATTAGTGTTGTTATTCGTGTTTTTGATTAGGTCCGTAAACTCATTTTGATATCTTTTTTCGTTTTAATCTCATTTGGTAAAGTTTCAGTGTATGTACTACCATAACAGTAAATGTACGACTGTAACTAGTGAATGTACTACTATAACATTTTTATCTAGAAACCTCACCATTTAAGCCCACTATTTATTTGTAAATTGTTGTTTAGATGGTAAATGTATAGTATGATTGAAATAACCCAAAGTTTAACCATCAAAATAAATTCTAACGCATTTTTTGCATATGTACTACAATAAGTAGCGATTGTACTATCATAAATAGTCAATGTACTACCATAATCCCTATATCCCAACACCTCACCATTTAATCCCACAATAATTCTTTTAATTGATGTTTGATAATGTATAAAAAAAACCTAACAATTTTAGATACCGATCTATTGTTTGGTCATTACATATACATAACCATTATTACATACTATTTATAGGGTGAAACAAGATGACAAACTATTACATGATCTTGCTGGTCTAAACACTGAGTTTGTGATTCATTTGAATGTCAGCCGGTTAAGAAAGATATATAAAAGATGGTCTAGGCAAAGCTTATACATCTAAAGACTAAGCACAAGTAGAATGGTTTCTATATCAACCACGATAGAAGAGACCTGATGGAACTGTTATATCTTCTTCACTTACTCCAAAAAATGGACATGAGAAGAAACAATATATGATAATTATGTCAAGAATGTTGCTGATATGTTTAATTGGAATCTTCATATCATTAATGTTTGTAATTGTAATTAACAAAGTGTTGTAAAACATTTACCAAACACCTATGTATTTTGTAGGAATTGTAAACATTATTTTGGTTGAATGAAATTGTTGTTTTACCTTTCATATTATTGCTTGATATGGAACATATGAGTACTCCACCTATTTGGTTTTAAAAGAAATATGCCCACCCACCAGCTTCCAGCAAGGTTTAAAAGAAGATTTATAATAGCCCAATGAAACGCCCGGCCCCGGCATCGGCTCCGTATGGAGCCCCAGCTTCCATCGCCTCATGGCCAATGACAGATGCCAAGAGATAACCCTGTAAATCAAATCAAATCTCACTAATAAGGGAAGTAAGATAATTTCATCAACTGCTCCCTGCTATCTCCTTATTAACTGATAGAAGGATAAGTGACGTAAAACCCCCATCCAATGATAGGGAATCCTCATCATCATCCAATTGGGAAAATCTACTATAAAATGGCTCGTGCCACCCCATCGATGAAAAAGGTACGTAGAACACAGCCCTCTAAATGTACCGATCTTTTCCACAGGAAATAACTAACTTAGGCATCGGAGCGGCAACGGGCGAGCCTCCGCCGATCCTTTTTCTTTCTTGTTTTTGCAGAGGAGACAAACGGACCAGCCATGGGCAGTTCCAGTTCCAGCCCAACGATCCCAACACGCTCCAACCCAGTTCCGGTTGAAAAAGGCATCATCACCCACATTATATTAGTATGTAATAAATAACATTAAAGATGTATCAAAAACTTGTTGAAATGTAATACTCTACTTGCATAAAAGTAGGTTACAAAGTAAGGGAAAATGTATAGAAAATGGTAAAGCTAACCTTTGGTAAATGTTTACAATTTCATTCAACCAAAATAATGTTTACAATTGAAGTTTATAGTTCCTACAAAATACATAGGTATTTGGTAAATGTTTTACAACACTTTGCCAATTACAATTACAAACATTAATGCTATAAAGATTCCAATAATGAAACATATCAGCAACATTCTTGACATAATTCTCTATGTATTACTTTCTCATGTCCATTTTTTGGAGTAAGTAAAGAGGATATAAATGTACTCCATCAGTATCTTTTATCGCTACTGGAGCATGTAACCCATGCTTGCATTACTGCCTTTAGATGTATAAGTTTGTATATACCACCTTATATAATAAATTCCTTTGTTGACATTCAAGCCAAGAATCACAAACTCCGTGTTTTCGATCAACAAAGATCATGTAACAGTTTGTCATTTTGTTTACTTGAAATGGTATGTAATACAGTTAGCACACGTACAGGGCCAAACAATGTAATCGGTATCTAAAATTGTTAGATTTTTTTTTTTTTTGATATATTACCAAACATCAATTAAAAAGATTATTGTGGGATTGAATGGTGAGGTGTTAGGATATAGGGGTTATGGTAGTACATTTATTACTTATGGTAGTACATTGATTAATTATGGTAGTACAATCGCTATTTATGGTAGTACATATGCTAAAAATGTGTTAGAATTGATTTTGATGGTTAAATTTTGGGCTATTTCAATCATACTATGCATTTATCGTCCAAACAACAATTTACAAATAAATAGTGAACTTAAATGGTGAGGTTTCTAGATAAACATATTATGGTAATACATTCACTAGTTACAGTTGTACATTCACTATTATGGTAGTACATATACTGAAACTTCACCAAATGAGATCAAAATGAAAAAAAAAAAAATCAAAATGAGTAGACGGACCTAATCAGAAACACAAATAACAACATTAATCCTTTGATTCGCAAGGCCTAGAAGAACAACTCAAAGCATATAACTTTTGATTCATAATACATGGAAGAACAACTCAAAAAATCGAAGTGGGTTTTGGAAGAATTAAGATACTTATACGTAGTTAGGGTTTACAAAGATCATGGACAAATGGAATTAGGATATTCAGGCCAATGGTTGCTTATTGACTAAGGGAATAGGATGCTTGTCGGAAAACATAGTAACCAACGAACGAGATCTTCACGCAGAGGGAAAGAGAAGGGATGGAGGAGAAGAGCCAAACAATTTTTTTTTTTAATTTTTTAATTCCAATTGTATTAATGAATGACATTTTCGGTTTTCATATTTGCTGATGTATTTTTTGTGCAGATTCACAATTAATATTTTGAAGAGTAGCCTGAACCATGGAATTGTAATTTTTAGTGATAAATGTATAAATATTTTTGAATTAATTGCCTAATACATACTTTTACCTTGAATATTTTATAAGAATAAAAATCAAATGTAAGTCGGAGAGGCTGAGGGCATAAATGCCGGAGTGAACATTATTATAAATACCAATAAATTATACATAAATTCTTCAGTTTTATACAAATTTTTTTTTTATCCAATGTTAATATTATTAACTATAAATAAAAAGACCATTTAAATAAGGGCTAGTGCTTTCTAGAATATTCT
Organism: Tetrastigma voinierianum; assembly: GCA_016808115.1. Taxonomy (NCBI): domain Eukaryota; kingdom Viridiplantae; phylum Streptophyta; class Magnoliopsida; order Vitales; family Vitaceae; genus Tetrastigma; species Tetrastigma voinierianum. Next base: position 114,564 of record JAEQBH010005147.1, on the reverse strand, counting down.
AGAATAAGGATCATATGGAAGTATAAGTTAATAATCATGTTCCAAGCATACCGTTGATTTTTTTGTATCGTATTTTTTTAAGTTTTTTTTTTTTATATCTATAAACTTTGTATTACTTTATAATATATTTAGTTCTTATGAAGACTTAGAATCGGATCTCTTTTTTATGCCTCATCTAATCCTTAATCATTGAGTTTTCATTAGCTTGTATATTTTTAAATTAAAAAAAAATCTAGATATTTGATCTAAACATAAGAAAATAAAAAAAAAAACAAAAACCCATGATAAATAAAAGCAAGTCGTTTATAAAATATGGTTGCCATTAAATATTTTGTAAGAAGAAAAAATCAATGAGGTGGGAGGTTGGAGGACAATAACAGCTGGCTCCTCAAAAGAGATGACAGGAGTATCTCAACAAACTATAAAAAAAGTGGAAGTTATTATACACATGTTAACAGTTAATGCATCCAACACACTACCAATATATATATGTATATGGATTTATATATATGGATATGGATTTATATTTATGGATTTTTGTATATGGACAAAGATTCCATATTCAAATTTATTCAATATGCATGTAAAATAATACTCTGAAACCCCATTAAATTTATGCATGAATGCATGAAAATTTGGCAGTTGATGAACAGGTGAAAGCTCTTTTCTTCTGACAATGGGGTTGGTCACATTAATATATGTACATATTATGAGGCCACGTATTGGTGTGTTAGTTGAGCTAGTCCTTAAATCCAACTCTCAGGAGAGAATCTATTTCCCTCTTTTTTATTTTTATTTTTTTTTTATTTTAATTTTAGTGATATCTTATGGTTTTGATTATTGGGTGGAAGGTTGTTGGAGGATAGGAATTTGAAGGTGGGTTGTGCAAACCATATTAACTATAATGAATTTTGTTCATCAATATCCATATAACAGTTCATCTGGTATTAATCATGATGGTTGTACTTTATTTTTGCAGAATGAGTTAGTGCTATAAGGATGGTAATAAATAGTGACCTATCCATTGAACATGTGATGCCTGACTAGCATTAGAATATAAGATCATCATATTTTTAAAAGGCTGAAATCTATTTGATACAGAGTATGAGAGCTCAGAGGTATAAACAAATTACAAAACCCATGAGATCTAATATTTAGATTAGCCAATTCACAAAATAAACATTAGGCTAATCGACCAATTCCTCTATTCGGGCTTAATTTTCGACCACCCGATCTAGCTCCACATGGGCCATGCACAAACTTAAAAATAATTTTATAAATTTAATACTCCTTCAAAAAAAAAGTAAATATATAATAATAATTAATATATAAAATTATTGAGTCTAAATAATATAATAATAGTAAACAAACTTAAATAAATAAATAATGCTAGAACACTATTATAACCAAAATACCAAACCAACTAGCTAAATAATATCAAAACAATAAAGTGACAACTTAGTAACATATATGAGAAAAACAACTCCAAAATATTAAATGAAATATAATATGCCTTTAATCTTTATCATCATCCCCATTATATCCAATAATAACACGTGATTCCACATTAGAAAGATGTATATCATCGAGGGTGGTTGAGTTATCATCATCTATTAATTAATTTATAATGTTAACAACATAAATTTCATTTATGTTTGGAATAAAAAAATATTTTTTCCAAAATGCATCTAAATCGTATAATAATGAAATATCATATTTGTTTGAAAAATCTATCTTGTTAAAATATATAATCATATTAGGAAAGAAATTAATATATAATTTTTGTTAATTATTTTAAAAATAACATTATTTTGTTATTAACACTAGTTTAAGTAATAAAATTATTTAAATATAATTTGTAATTAATTATTAAATTAAATTTTAATTTATAAATGTCTCGCATGGAGTTGTACGTTAGTCATTAGATTAATTATGTAATTAATCCTAGAAATCTTGTTAGTTGACCAATTAGATATAAAATATAGAAACAATTTGTTTTCCCTAATTCTAGGACCCACCTAATTTTTAGATGTACTGTGGCCCTATTTATTGCCTCTGTTTTAGAGAAGAATACATCTCTTTGAAATCTTTATGTAGAAACTCTATTGTTTGATATGGTATCAGAGCAGACTTGATTCCAAAGAAGTCTGCAATAAACAATCGTATACGTATTTTTCCCTTGAAATTCATCACCCTCGTAAAGCTGCTGTGAGTTTGATGGCTACCACTACAGGTGCATCAACCGAACTTATCCCAACACCAACACAACAGATTATCGTACACCAAGACAATTATGCTTTTCCAACCGGAATCATCCTCGATGAGACCAATTACTCATTATGGTCTCAACTCATGGAGATGCGTATTGGCACTCGCAACAAAGCTGGATATCTCACCGGAGAAACAAAAAAACCATAATCTGGAGATCCTAATCTTGGAGCATGGATTACTGAAAATCACAGAGTGAAAAGTTGGCGAGTCCGTCGCTAATGCAGTGATTTATTCGCCTCTCCACCGCCAAGGAGATATGGGAGGTCGTATAAAAAACGTTCTATGATGGATCGGACGAAACCTGTATTTTTGAGTTGAACTAGAGATCTTTTTCTACCAAGCAAAATGGTCGACCATTATCAACATACTATAATGAACTTGTTGCTATTTTCCAGGAAATTGATCATAGAACTACCTCTTAGGAAGGAATCAGACGCTCAAATCCGGTGTGTAATGCTGACTACCCATCAACCTCATGAAGTATAATGCCCTCGTATCACGAGACCCATACCTGAGTAAAATTGGCCACTGGGCCCCCCGCATCAACACTTCATCAAACATATTTCCAACTATATTCCAATAGCCTGAGTTATTTCTATTACTCTTAATACAAATACATATTAAAATCTATAATTCTAATACATATTATCCAAAACATCAAAGCTCACAACCCGACTTTTCTTCTTCAAAATCGGTCTCTAAATGAGCCGCTCTTCGAACGCTCCCTGCATTCGAAAAAAAAATATTCCCTCTACTGTGGTGTTATCGCCCAGTAGTGAAATCACCCTAAATGGGTTACTCTCCACCTATGCATATGCATTGCTCCAATTTAAACACACACTCAAGTAAATACGTGATCCTACTTGAATGTCTAAATGCCCGTTCCCATGTCTCGAGTCCTCACCGACTCACTCACACTTGCCTAATTAAGCCATGTATGAGAAAACATCATTTTCAAAACAAAACTTGTTGTTCTTGAAAATACACTATCGAGATTCGGTAAAAAGATGGGACTACCCTCCGAGACAAATGTGTTGGAGAACTTCCCGAAACAGCTTGATGTCCCTATCCGAAATGATCATTGAGTGTCTCCCAACCCCATTCTCCCAAAATCACTCTTAAAATTCGCAATCATGTTCGTTTTTCATAAAATTCATGTCATGCACTCACACCTAATTTCTAGGTTACCTGGTGCATATGAAAATGCATTATGCATTTTCAATCATTTTTATAACAATATATCAAATATGCATATATTCTCAAATTTAGAATCACACCACATGTAATTCAACAATATCAACCATCACCTAAATTAGCTCACTTGAGCAAATCACAATCTCATCTCCAATGGCCTACACACACAATTATATTCCATATAATTGAACAAATCACAATTTCATCTCCAATGGCCTATACACACAATTATTTTCCATATAATCGAAAGTAAATCACACTTCATCTCCAATGGTTTACACACAATTATATTCCATATAATCGTGGACATCATGTTAACACATCAGTTTTTATGCATTAACCTATCTATTTCCACTCAACCTAAGCCATTCATTTCAACAATTTCATTAATACCACATGGACGTTTGTGTCCACTCCATACAAATCGGGACTGCTTTACAAATTCCAAACAGAAAGGAAGCCGCCCATGGGCAAACCCATTCATCCAACACGGTTCTTCAAGGAATCGGAATTCCATGGCCATTTCTGGCCTCATACACACCAACACATGATTTAATGCATAAATCACAAACCTAAGTAAATTTCAACATCCGTGGACCGTCCAAAGAGCTCCAAAATCATGGGCCACCCATTACAAGTTTTGGGACCGATCAAACGGCCACTCACGGCCTCAAACCATCACAAGCATTACAAAACACTTAAACAAAGTGTAACTCAAGTAGGATAAAACCCTTACTTCACGGAGTTTGTCGAAACTCCAAGAAACCTATGCCCACGCGTTGTCCTCGCCGCGTAGAACAACTTTCCTTCTCGACCCGAAGAAATCCGACGGTCCAATCGCCCGGGATCTTAGAGAGAAGTGGCACACTCTCTCTCTAAAAAGCAAAACCTAAGCTCTCTGCATCTTACCTTCTTCCTCCTCCACGTTTTGACCTCTTCAAATGTAGGAGATGACCACTATTCCAACATTTTGTCCTATTATCATTTAACTTTCACTTAATTCCATCTATGTCCATTTTCTTGGATTTTTTGACACTTGGCGCTATCTCGGCCATCCATTTCCATCATCTCTCTACCATGCAAATATGCATCAAGAGAGTATGTTATATGTGAATTTTGTCACATCACTTGCTTACTTCGCGACCGATACTCTATGCCTCGAACGTGCAAATTCACCGCCTCGACCAACGAATTGATTGTTAGTTAGATTTCTCGTGAGATCTATTCCAACGGTGAAATCCATCGTCATTCGAGATCTAGAAAAATTTTGATTTTTACCAATTACGATGGCTATTTTTCGAGAAATTTCGATTTTCTGGGTTTCACATAGAATAGTCGGGTGGGTAACGAAGTTGCACCCGTGATAGATAAAGCTTCGAAGTTCATATTTTCTAAGTGGACTCACTCGAGTTTGATCAGGTCAGGAGAACGCGAAAGACCCAAAACTTGATTCGGGAGAGCACATATGCATATGTCAGAATGAATATCATCAGAGATGTGACAACGGGAGCTATCGCCCAATCTCTAAGAACTCGCTATGCTGGATAACCAAACTCGACTAAGGATCGCTGCCTAGGATCATCACCAATCAAACAATCAATCATCCGGAAAGCGCCAACAACTTGGTATGCACCTCGACCGCGGAGAAAAGTGTCATCAAAACACAGCAGCACGAGATTATCGACTATCCAAAGTGGTGGGAATTCCTCAAAGAAACCTCTCGTAGTACTTTGTCGGGAGTTATAATGACATCGTTTCAAGAAAATCAGTCACGCTATTGCAAATGTTGTTTATCCAGTATTGATAAAACATTCAGATTTTCTCAAGAATTTCAAGAATAGAACTGATTGATGATATAAAAATCCGATCAGCACAGATCTAGGGACTCCATTTAGTTAAAATTTTGTTCTCCCTTCTAATCGCTTATTTCCACCGCCACGGTAGCACCTCCTATTATCTGGGGGAAAGATCTGCATTCCTGTCTAATACCTCACATTAGATACCGTCCTTGGTTGCTCTGCCTCAATACAACCTTGTCTCAGCACAAATTACTTCAACTTCGCTGTAATCGTAACTTGCCCTCATTTTGTGTCTTCCAGACATTCTAACCTGAAGATTCTCGTTATGGTGTTAGACGAGGCAAACTTTACTACTGAGTCGATCGGTAGAACGTGACTAAAATCATCAGTAACCAACTAGTAGCGACAAGGCTCGGTGCAACCATATGGTTATGGCAACCAGAGATTAGGACACATCTCTTTCTTTTCGTTATCTTAAGAAATTGCAACCACAACATTTTTCAAGATCAATGATAGGAATTTCACAGACACTTAGAACCCAAGCAGACACCAGATTTCTTATTCACACCGTGTCCGAATAAGTTCGATTCTTCAGTTTATTCACTCTGGCTAGTTCGGGGGTCATGCAAATGTTCTCTATATCTAGAGCTCGCTACTTTGGTGACATTGATTGATGAATGCACTGAATGATCAAGTCCTACTTATTAAAAGAGTGATGGTGTCTACATTCCGCACTTTCACAAAATGACACACACCCATCGTGCGCATTCGTGTTTGGCAATCTAACAATGGTAATCGAGTTTACGTGATGCTCCTCTCGTAATTTTTTGAGCAACCATAAATTCGTCATCAGACTTCATGCACCTATGCTCCACAACAAACATTTAAGAGAAATAATAAACAACTTTTGGAGGTATACCTCCCTCTGCATGAACATGCCTCATTTGATTGGGTGAAGTTGTGAAATATATTGCCTACCTCATCAATCGGTTAACTCCTCGAGTAATAGACTTTCAAACCAACAAAATTGAAATCCTTACTTTCACCCCCATCTTCCAATCTTGAACCCCGGGTGTTGGGATGTACCGTATATGTCTACATCCCCAAAATCTTGTGAAATAAACTTGATCCATGTGCAAAACGATGTGTTTTTGTTGGCTACTCTAAATTTAAAAAAGGATATAGGTGCTATGATCCACAAACCCGAAAGCTACTTGTGACTCTAGATGCCTCTTTCCGAGAATTGAAGCCTTATTACTCCGAGGGAGTCTTTAAAATTTCTCTTCAAGGGGAGAGCTCAAGTGAAGAGAATGGCGGAGGTGATGAGTTATTGAGTTAGAAGAGGTGAATGAAGAGAATATTCAACAAGAGAGTGGCGGAGGTGATGAGTTTATTGAGTTGGAAGAGGTGAATGAACATTTTAAGCATGTGTGGAAAATACACAGATCACAAACTATGAAACCAAGAGTGAATCACCACTGATACCTCGTAGTTTCCATCTACACCATTAACTGAAGAATCAACCTAGAACGTTCCTCCTCAAGTAAGTATGAATCCTGTGTTTGGAGAATCTAATGAAACATATGTTCCTGCAGAAAATACATCCACAAAGATTGAATAGGGGAGTTCCAAAAACACATGAACTCTAACTGGCTGCATCTCATTATCTAATTAACAACTATGTGTCATCTCATAGGTTGGACTCAACGATGCATGTAATAAGAATCAATGTCCAGGTTTCTATTCATGAATGTAGATGGCCAGCCTATCCAAATGGAGAAAGAACCAAGATGGAGGCTCTGGCAAAAGAATGCCACTTGGGGAACCTAGTTCCACCGCTAAGCGGAATGAAGCCAATTGGATGCAGGGTGTTCACGGTGAAACTCTAAATCCGATGGAAGTATTATAGATATAAGCCCGACTAGCTGAAGGGATATACGCAAAGGTATGGGATAGACTATCGTGATACTTTGCACCTACTAAGATCAATACAATTCTCATTCTGAGCCCATAAAGCAGTTAGAAATCGAGACTGCCTCCTCGTAAATAATTTGATGTTAAAAATGCTTTCCTAATGGAGATTTGGAAGAAGAGGTCTACATGGAGCTACCACTTGAGTTGAAAATTTGGTTCTTCATGTAAAGGTGAAGTCCAGAATTGAAGAAGCTACTGTATCGGGCTGAAATGTACTACTCTAGAGCATGGTCTGGGAGGATTCCGACTACAAATGAAGGGAGTCTGCCATAAACAAAGTAACTCATATCACACTTTGTTTATAAAACATAAAGAAGGAAAAGTAACAACTTTAATTGTGTATGTTGATGGATATGGTCTTGATAGGAGATGACCCATGCGAAATGAAAGCTTTACAGGAGTATTTAGCCACTAAATTTGAAATGAAGGATCTCGGGCAACTTAAATATTTTTTGGGAATTGAGGTAGCAAAATCGAAACACGGAGTCTTGCTTTCACAACGAAAATATGTGTTAGATCTTCTAACTGAAACTGGAATGCTTGGTTGCAAACCTGTAGAGACGCCCATGGAAATGAATCATAAGCTCGAAATTCTCCCAGACCAAGCCCTAGTAGGGTCATTATCAGCGATTAGTTGGAAGATGAATCTACTTATCACACACAAGGCTAGATATAGCATATGTGGTGAGCGTTGTGAGCCATTCATGCATGCACTGAGTGAAGAACATATGGAAGTAGTCTATCGGATCTTAAGATACTTAAAGAGTGCTATAGGAAAAGGTTTGTTGTTCTCAAAAAATGGTATCTCTAACATTGAAGGATACACATATTCTGATTGGGCAGGTGATCAAACAACTGTATGTCCAGACCAAGCTACTTTACTTTGTGGAAGGCAATCTTATCACTTGGAAAGCAAAAGGTATGTAGTAGTAAGACTGGCGGTTGAAGTCGAATTTCAAGTGGTGATACTGGTGCGATGCGAATTATTATGGATGATATGAATATACCGAGGACTTGGGATTGAATATAAGCACCTATGAATCCAATTGTGATAATAAGGCAACCATCCAAATTGCATTGTAATCCTCGTCAACATGATCTAATGATGTCGGGTTGATCGCGCCCCATCAAGGAGAACCTCGATGAAGATTTATACACCCCATTTATTCAATCCCCGAGTCACTATTGATATCCTCACAAAGGCGCTCTGTGGAAAGTGTTTCATTAGAGACTGATGTTTCATGATGCATCTATGCACCAACTTGAGGAGGTCTCTAATGAGTCGCATTTAACATTAGATTGATTCTGTAATTAATCCTAGAAATCTTGTTAGTTGACCAATCTTGTATATAAATATAGAAACAATTTGTTTTCCCTAATTTAGGACCTAATTTTTAGGATGTAATTGTATCTATATATTGCCTCTATTTTAGATAAAGAATACATCTCTTTGAAATCTTGCGTAAAACTCTACTGCTTAAATATAAACTAAAGCAACTTCATTTTTATAAAAAAAAATATATACGATCAATAAGGATTTAAAGGATAAATAAAAAAATTTGGAAATTGTAAATATTTAAAAAGTAGATTAATGAGATAAATAAAAATATATTTAATATTAAATCAATTTTATTTAATTATAAATTTTCATACAAGATTTTTTAAATATTGTTATCAAGTATAAATTATATTAAAAGATATAATTAGAAATTGAAAATAAAATAGTTAAAATAACAAAGTTTAATATATTGAATCATATATTATAATAATAATTATTTAAAAACTCCTATGCTACAAAATATATAGTCAAAATATCAAATTTTATAGATGAATTTTGAAAATCCCACCTCACTTAAAAAAATTAAATAAAAAATTCAAGCAAATCGAGGCTAACCTGAGCCAAACCCACATGGGCCCCGTAGTCAGACCAAATTAGCCAAGTTTTATTCAGGTTTTAAATTTTACAACCTAACCCTCAAAAAATTCAAGTTAGCTAGTCACTCGATCGCCGGGGCCTCATATTGTTAAATTTTTGAAGATGTTTAACCGCATGTTTTGTAATTCTTTGGTTATTGAATATTTACCTATAAAGACATGATAAAGAGATATAATAATAATGCATGTGTATATAAAAAAAACCAAAAATAAAAATAATATGAAATTATAAAAATTTATAACTATAAATAAAGAAAAAAATTTATTCTTCCAAAATGCACCTTTGAATAATCATTGAATGCCTAAATAACTCTTATTTACAAAAATAGTCTTAAATACTAATTTTTGAGAATAGTTGTAAAATATTTTATGAAATAAAAATTTGTTTGAAAACTTTTTCTATTTTAAATATTATGTTAGATTCTTTTGAAATTATTAAAGAAAACAGCATGGAAAATAGTTTATCCATACGAATCTCACAAATAAATCAAAATGAATTTTTTTTAAGGCCATATTAGGTTATAGAAAGTCACTAAGAAAAAAAAAAAGAGAGATGCAAAAAAATAGTTTTTCCCTTATTTGGTTTTACTATATAAAGTTGGAAAAGAATAAAAATATAATTAAAATTTAAACATTGTTTACCTTTTTTTTTTTTTTTTAAATTTTGTAAATATATTTGTAATACCCCAAAATATGCTATAATAGTTTTATAACCTGTTTAGGGTGTAACATAAGTTAAATCATAATTTTCGGAATAAAATGAGAACGGAAAATTATTTCAAGAAGTAAGGGCAATTAGTAATTTAACACCAGACACAATGGTCATAACACTATAAGTTTATATGCCAAAGTATACAATGAGTTATGGAAATGTAAATGAAAGAGGAAATGTAAATGAAAGAGAGATGAGGGACTTAAAATTTTTTTTTTTTTTTTTTTTTTTTTTTTTTTTTTTTTTTTTTTTTTTTTTTTTTTAAAAAATATATATATATATATGAGCATATATATATATATATATATATATATATATATATATATATATATATATATATATATATATATATATATATAATAAGGTTTAATACAATATGATAAAGATTCAAAAGTGGTTCAAAGGTGGTGTTCTTCATTTTTGGAGAAAGAGAGAGAGAGAGGAAGAGAAGAGGGGGTTAATTCTTTCCATTTTTCCAGGTTTGGTGTGATAAAAAAGAAGAAACAAGAGGAACGGAGAAGAAAAGAAAAGATTAAGGCGATCACACCAAACCTAGAAAAATGGAGAGAATTACCCCCCTATTCTCTTCCTCTCTCTCACCGTCTCTCTCTCTTTCTCCAAAAACGAAGAACACCCCCTTTCCAAGACCACTTTTGGTCTTATCCCTATTTAACAAGTATGGCCTTGTTTGTTTGTGCCATTTTTTCATATTATTATTATTATTTTTAAGTCCCTTATCTCTCTTTCATTTATTTCCACTTAACTCATTATTATACTTTGGTATATAAATCCTATAGTGTTAAGTGACCATTATGTCTCGAATTGTTAAATTACTAATTTACTCTTTACTTCTTGAAATAATTTTTCCGTTTCTTGTTTTATTTCCCGAAAATTATGATTTAACTTATATTACACTCTAAACATGTCATAAAACTGTTAGGATATATTTTGGGATATTACAACTCTCCCCCACTAAAAGAAATTTCATCCTCGAATTTTTTTTTTTTTTACTTGTATGAAGAGCGTGATATCACGCTCATAGTTGCTTTGGCTCCCAAGCAGCTTCTTTCCCCGCTATGGTGTTACCAAAGCACTTCACTAACGGTACTTGCTTATTCCGTAACCTGCTTCACTCTTTCTCGAGCTAATAGCTTTTACTTCTTCATCATATGACAACTGGCCAGACTTGCACATCCCCAGATCGGGTAGTATGTGCGACCTTATCAAAGTGATCTTCTTCGGCGATCGACATGAAACATACTGTATAATTTGGCTAATTCTGTGGGAGTGCTAAACGATAAGCCACATGACTAATCTGCTCCAAAATCTCATATGGCCCTAAGGAACCTCCTCGAACCTAATTTTCCTTTACTAAACTCGTGAATTTTCCTCCACTGGCGATACTTCTCTAAGAAGACCTCAGCCTCCGTCTATATGCAATGTCTCTCCTCTTCAATCGGCATAAGATTTTGTCGATCACTAGCCGCCTTTAACCTTTTCTCACAACTCGTACTTTCTCTTCCTAGATTCTCTCTCTACTATGTCCAATTAATCACTTTATGCTCATTTAACTCTGTCCAACACACATGAGTTCTACATTTCCAGCCATACAAAGCCTCGTATGGTTCCATACCAATGCTTGACTAAAAACTATTGTTATAGGCAAATTCCATCAATGGAATATACCTATCCCAACTTCCTGAAAATTCCATGACATAACCTCGAAGCATATCTTCAAGTACTTGAATCAACCTCTCCACACTGGTCCATCCGTTCATGGGATGGAAAGTCAGATCGAATCAAACCTTAGTGCCTAAAGTCGACAGAATTCCCTTCCGTAACCTCGACAAACACTGACTTATCCGACACACAATAGATAATTCGGTACACCATGTAATCAGATAATCTCCTCCACATATAACTCGGGGCTTATCAATCCATAGAATAGTCCATCCTCGAATTTATAAAATGGGCCAACTTTGTGAGCTTATCAACAATCACCTGCATTAGTGAGTCATGCTTCATAGGTGAGGGGAACCCACACAAAATCCATAGAATGCTATCCCACTTCCATTGGGGAATTGAAGGATTTAATAAAACCTATTGATACTTGGTGTTCAACTTGACTTGCTTCGATGTACGTCAAACACTTAGACACATACTACCACATCTCTTTTCATTCCTTTTCCACTAATAAACTGCTTCAAGTCCTCAAAGACATCTTATTACCTCCAGGATGCATGGTAAATAATGTATTATGAGCCTCAAATAACAACTTTTTCTTTAGCTCTTTATCATCTGACACACATAATATGTTCTAGAAATACATACTTCCAGCTTCTTTCACCAAAACTCCTGGCCCCGGCTACCATTTCAACCATCCTCAGAATTTTTCTTATAAATCTTCATTTTTCTACAAGATTCAAGTAATCATTTGCTTTAAAACGGGTTGCGCTTCTAGTTGAGCTAACATAGATCCATCATCTTCTAGTCTCCAATCATTGTACTGTAGTGACATTGCTACCATTGTCTTTCGGCTTAAAGCATCGGCTACTACATTAGCCTTTCCCGCAGAAATGCATGACGCAATCATAATCCTCGAATAACTCTTAACCATTCTCCCCCGTCTCAAATTTAACTCTTTATGCTAGCAAGTATTTGAGACTCTTATGGTCAAGCAAATTTAATACTTTTCCCCGTATAAGTAGTGTTGTCATATTTTCAAAGCAAACACTCACCGCAACTAACTCTAGCCGCGAGTGGATAAATCTGTCTTACGTGGTTTCAATAAATCGACGCATAAGCCATACCACTTTCCCATCTCAGATTAACACGCATCCCAAACCAATGCCCGGGCATCACTATAAGCTGCTGTATACTCCTCTTTTCCAAAGTAGGTCATACACTCCGGTGCTTCAACCAAAGATCCTTTCTTAACCCGTACAAAACTATTCCGAAGACGGTCCGTCCACTTAAACTTTATTCCTTTCCCGAGTAACTTGGTGTGAGCCGAGAAACTATGATGTAAAAAGCTCTATCATAAATCTTCTAATAACCTCGTTAGGCCCAAGAAACTTCTCACCCTAAGCATTTATAGGTGGCTCTTAACTACAATGACTTAATCTTTGTATCAACCTTACAATTTCCTACCGACACAATACGGCCTAAGAAGGAAACTTCCTCTTTAGCCAAAATCCACATTTGTCGAGTTTAGCATATAACTTCTTTCTCTCTTAGCGTCTCACAGGATTTCAGATGTTGTCTGTGTTCCTGCATCCTTATAATATACCAAGATGTCATCAATAAAGACCACTACAACCGATCCACATAGGGTCGGAATACTCCATTCATTAAATCCATGAATGCTGCTTATGATTAGTCAACCCGAATGGCATTACCAAAACTCATAATGTCCATATCGGTTCTAATGCGTCTTCGACATATCTACTTCCCTTTATTCCTAACTGATAATATCCGTGATCGCAGGTCGATTCGAAAAAGACACCGCCTCCTTCAACCTGATAAAAGATCTTCGATTCCCTGAATGGCATTTGTTTTTCACTGCCACCTTATTGATTCGCTGATAATCGATGTACATCCAGAGTGCCATCTTTCTTTTTCACAAATAAAAGCTGTGTGCACCTCAAGACAAAACACTGGTCGCATAAACTCCTTTATCTAAAAGCTCTTGTAGTTGAATCTTTAACTCCTTTAATCACTGGAGCCATCCCTGTAAGGTGCCCTAGACACAAAAATGCTCTCGGCACAATTTCTATGGATAAGTCCACTTCCTCTCAAGGGGGAAACATGATGGTGGAACTCTTCAGTGGAATACATCCGAAATCCCTTTACTATTGAATCTTTCCACATTAACTTGACTCCTCTCTCGGCATCAAGGCTAAGAATGCCTCATCCTTTCTTATAAATCTCCTCGCCGCACGGCCGAGACTGGCATCGACATTACGCTAGATTTAATGCCCTCAGACATCACCTCGCATCGACGTAGAGCATTTCAACACTAACGCTTTTGTCCACAATCAACGATGGCTCTGTTTAGTTTCCAACTAATCCATCTCTTAATCAAGTCAAACTCCCTTGGAATGGTAAGATTATCAAATTAGCGAAACTCTCTTGTCAGATAATAAATGGGGTAATTTCAGATATGCTATTCACACTAACTGCGGTGGCCCAACGGACTGGTCACATTCATGTCATATGCTAATTTTTCTCCATCACCGGGTACTGGTCAAATACATGCTCTATGCACACATATGAATGAGTAGATCCGTGGATCAATCAACGATGCATCTCAATATCATATAAAGAAAATATACCGCCTATAACCTCATCCCGATCCTCACGAGCCTTCATAGCATATGCGTTCGCGCCAGGTCAGAGGCATAGGACGATCCACTGTCTCTGAAACTATGCCTCCTCGTCCTCTATGCTGAGATGGGCCACTACGACCCCTACCTTGATCGCGAGTTGAAAGTGGTGCCGCAGATCTTCCTCTGCCACTTCCTTGTTGACTTCTATTATCCCCTGACTGGGACATCGCATATCAAATGCCTGGCTGGTCCACCGAAACACCCTCCCCGCTAATAGCTTGCAAACACCCGACGCCGTCTATGGCAATGAGTGCACTCCTCGGATTTCTCCTCGCGAATCAAGCACTTACCCGATTAGATACCTGCATCTTGTCTTCTACCTTTTAGCCTAACCCCGCATCGACTCGGATTGAACATCTCTAGCTCTTTACTAGAAGAGGAGGAGGCCTTTCGAGAACTTCTTCTTTGAGACTTTCTTTGCTGTCGCTCCAACTTCCACTTCATTGTGCAGTTCCTGACTAATCATAAAGTTTAATTCGGGCTGGAGAGAAGTCGCTGTGCTAAGTACCTCTCGATGGAATCATGTAGTCCATCTTCAAACTGCCTTACATCAAATGCCCTCGTGAGGACCGCTCCTGGCAGCATTCTTTAAGCCGATGGTTTAAATCTTTCTCATACTCAAATACGTATAAGTCTTTCGCTCGGTATATTCAAGAACTATTTCCACTGACTCCTATACATATCCTCAGAACATACTTTGCCTCGAACTCTTGACAAAGAATTTACTCATGGATTTGGAATCCCTGACTTTGAGCAATTGTCCACTAATCATATGCCTCACCCCGCAAGGAGACCGCACATGATGCTCTCTGATCTGGAGGGCATCTAACCTCTTCCAATACCCTTTCAGCTTCTTCAACCGTAATCTCGCTTTGGTCGACTCTTCCCATGCTCGATCCATGGAATCTCCGCTCCATGTCTCTCTTATCGTGTCTATTGAGCTTTAGGAGTGGTCAAATTCATCCAACACCCGAGTTATGTCCCGTGATATTCTTGAAGGCCTCCGTGGCCCATTAGGTACTATTACTTTCAAGGCCTGCTCGATAACTCTGTCTGGTTAACACTCAACGACTTTCTCAAAGGTGACGATCCATCTGCTACAAACACAAGGATAATCTGCCATCAAAGGTCAATATTATTCTAATACATGCATATTTATCTTATAATCTATCTAGAAGGTTTTAAACTTGTCCAAACGCCTAAACCTATGCTCGATAATACTCAACTAACCCGTGATACTCCCAACCCGCCACCCATTTTTTTGCAAGATGTAAAAAGGTGAGGGTGTCACCGTCTACCTTTACATGTAATACTATAACCTGCTCATTCATACACTACAAGCATATATCTTGAGATATATTCTATAGCCATGCACTCTGTGTAATATCTAAGCTCCATAAACTGGGAGTTGTTCAACTTATACAAAACTTCAACATTTGTTTGTAAACAACAAAAGACATTATATGCCCAAAATAGACCAAAAAGTCTCCTATGGCATTTAATCATGCTGACCTTGAGACTCAATACGAGGGCTGTCCGACCTTTCGCTTACTTCCGCATCTGCCACAGATGAAAACTGCGCTGCTTCTTTGCCGCCTTAGTGAGAATAAATCGTGACTGCATCACAACACGCGATCATCACTCTATACACATGCATACATTACTCCAATATATCATATCATTTAAATACGTTTTTATACATATCTCATATTTACTTATCATATCATGTTTCATTTTTATCAACGCTCATATATACTCTAGCGCTATTCAAGTATTCAAGCTCATTCGTTTACGTTTACGCTTGTAATAAACCTTAGAAGTGGATAAAGGAAAAACCAAATGGCCGTCCGCGCCTACTACACCGCATTTAAACTGCGGTGATATAAGGCTCAAGGGCTACATCATCAGACGACAACGACTCATCTATGCGCCGGGCAGCGTTATAATTGTAAAAAGACAATGACCATTTATAAAGGCCTGGGCGTCGAATGACCCAAACTGGGCTAACTGATCAAGATGTCAGCAGACTCGCTTCCCTTACTGTGCATGCCCATTCATCCCCTACCACGTCTGAAGCAAAGGTTAAAAATTCTAAGCAGGTTCTAACAAAATTCCAACTCTATTATTATTATTTTATTGGTTTTATAATTTCAATAATTTCAACTAAATTTTGGTTAAAAATGAATTATATTTATGTATTTGATTTAGTAATCATTAAATAAGAATTTTTTTTATAAATTCCAACTCTATTATTATTATTTTATTGGTTTTATAATTTCAATAATTTCAACTTGATTTTGGTTAAAAATGAATTATATTTATATATTTGATTTAGTACACATTCAATAAGAAAAAAAAATATGGCTCCCTCGAATTTTGAATTCATTCAGTAAAATCTATTTTTGAGTTTTTTTTTCTTATTCCTTGATTAACTGAACTAGAAGTTATAAGGAAAGGCTGATATTTAATAGGATTGTAAATAGCTTATAATCATTACCTCCCTAGCCTGCCTAATAAATTAAATAGACCCAGATGGGTCGGCCCAGGTTTTGACCAAAGCATTCAAATGGGCTTGGAAGGGTTTTTTTTTTGTAGACAATGGGTCAAAGAAAAGAAAAGAAAGTTAAGAAAAGTAGTTTTCTGTTTGTTTGTTTAATAAAAATCTCAAAGAAAATTAATTAGAAGCTAGGTATTCTTAGTGATTTGACACATATCATAATTCTGTTTTGAAAGCAAGCATAATATTATTAGTGATGAGTCTACTCCGGAGTGACTTAAGACGACGTTGTTATTTTTATCAATGCCTAAAGTAGTAGAATCGCTTTTTTAGCTTAATGCTAAATAGTACTTAATAAAGATAAGTATTAAATTATTTGCTTTTAACATTGCAGAGCCAGTATCAAGTACTTCCTTCACGGTAAGGCGATGTTTCATATTTTGGAAGATGACTTTTTTTAAATAGAAAAAGCAAAATATTTTGGATTTTTCTATTTATAATTTCTTTTAGAAATTTCAATAATAAAACACAAAATAATAAAAATCGCGAATTATAAAATGGTCACCAGCGCATTTGACTCGGATTAGAACCCAAGAGACACATTCGAGGGATGTGTCTCCATGAAAGGATATCTTAGGTTCCTATAAATACAAGAACTTGAGACACCTTATAGACATACATGAAAAACGTGAGTTTTCTCCCTCCTGAAATGAATCTCCTACTTTTGTAAATCATCTTAAACTAGAGAGAGAAAAGAGTTCGTACTGTGAAAACTTTGGACATATTCCGTTGCAGATGATCTGATTCTCACTGAAGACATCACATTTTGGACTTCAACAAGTAAGTACTCTATTCTATTTTCCACTGTAGATGTTTTGCATTGGTATTAGAGCCAATAAAGGTGCTCTTTGTGCTTCGGGTGTTTGGTTTTTTATAAAAACCGAACCTTCAATGTTTTTTTGGGACCCTTCGATGACTGTGTTTTGGTAAAATTTGGCAGGAGTGAAAGATTCTCAAGTGAGAGCTTTCCAACGAGTAACTTTTTTTCGTAATTTTATGAGTTATGGTTGTTTTTCTATGATTTTTCAAAGTTTTCTGGAAAATTTGGGATTTCTTGGTTTTCCGGCCGATGACTCCACAAGTATATTGCTTTCTGACTCCGCCCCGCCTACCGACATTACGTGGCTGGTGAGGATGTCGATGTGGTTGCCGACTGATCGACAACATTGATTATTATTGACCAAAAATTTGACTCATCTGACTCTCGGGTCCAACTTTCGCTTTTAAATGAATTTTTTTAAACATTAGTTTTTAAATTTCCATTTGATGAGAATATTTTCTGTGATGAGTTTGTGGTCGCTCTGAAATTTCCTAAAAAATAAGAATATACTTTTGTGCCTTATATGTTTAATGCTAATTACATTTTATTCTCTACATGCAGTGAGAATAGAATGTTGACCGCTGGAACGATCAAGATATAGAAAAGATCCAACTCATTCATTGTCAGAACACATTTATATGATGTACAACAAACTGTGGACATTTCATGTGATCAACAATGAGCAGGCCATAAGGAGTTGTCGTGAGGAACAAATGTGATGGATAGTGCCTCGGACATTTGGCCCGATTCAAGGAAAGAAAGGCGCTTACAAGAAGGATAAACAACTTAACTTATAATGATATTGTAAGCAAGGATGAAAATATCGATTTCAATGGATATATCGGTACTTGGATTTTACAGATATATCGATGAATATTTTTACATAAATATTGATAGTTAAAAATTATTCAAAATTTAAAAATATATTTAAGTTACATATCAAAATTATTTTGAGACCATATGAATGATAATATCAACTAGATTTGAATTTTTTTTGATATTCCTTTCATAAGCATTTATATTTATTTATTTTTATTAAAATATATTTAATCACATTTAAGAAATAAATCATTTCTATATAATTTATACAAAATATTTTATTCAAGAGTTAACTTTTGAAATTTGATAATTGTAACAGTAACATAAAATAGAATACAATATTTTATATATATATATATATATATATATATAATTATTATAAGATTAAAAATATTCATAAAATATCAAGAGAATATATAAATTTTTCTACTTATCATATTAAAGGCTTCTGTATAGCCCGGTGGAAGAGTGCGAACTCAGACTAAAGTGTGGTTCAAACCCTTTAACCAACATAATTTTATGGGTTTCATCGAGGGTTGACCATATAGGGGTAGACATTTATGGAAATATCCCGATTTTTTGGTAGAATGTCGATATTTCGCCGGGAGCACTACAACAAACTCTGAAATTCCAATGATCAACTATTGGTGGGATATATCGTGTCGCCTTGATCATACATGATATATCCCCGATATACTCCGCTGGATATATCCGAGACAAACCCTAACAAGTGAACCTAATTAGAACTGAGTGCCGTGATATAAAGTATTAGGCGATCTAGCAATGTTTGAGACATTGACATTAAGGGAATTTGCTGAGAGAGAATGTCCAGTCCACCATGATGATGAATGAATTGGAAAAAAACATTAAAACATATTTAGCATACTTGTTGACAATTACTTGTTTGTTGTTGAAATATGTATAGAATATTTATATGATGTAACACAAATATTCTTTTCACATGCAATGGAATACACATTTTTTTAGAAAATGTGCAAATATGCTATTATTTTGTTAGAATATTAGGTTGATGGTGTAGTAAATCTCACCTAATAAGTCAATATTGGCGCATGTTTAAAATGAGCAGTAATAATAGAACCTTGTTAACAGGAATTGATTGAATTGTATAAGAATACTTTTGTTTCTGATACTTGTGTTAAGTTATTATTGATTGGTTTAGGAGATTGAGACATGAAGCGATATTATAAATTGTGAATTATGCTGATTGTGGTCTTTTTTAAATAGTTGAAAAATTGAAATAGTTGTTACAAAAAGCATTATCGCTGACTTAAACTAGGGAGACAAATTGAATGATAAGAATTATGATGTATGACATCGTCAAATTCAGTATCTCCTAGAAGAACAAGACATGTTGGAAACCATCACACAACCAATGATTGAGCTTGAACATGGAAAACATCGCCAAAGATAAAGTAGATGCAAGCAATCAAGCCTATATGGTGATGGTAGTTTGTTTATACTGATGTTGAGCTGCATGAGAAATGACTTGATGTAGCGTTTTGAGAAGCATCGCTCAACACTAGTAGTCCTGGGGACGCCATCAGTTAAGTCTGGGTTTATGGTGGAACCCATTCACGAGGTCAAAGGGAGAAGCTGACACTCAAGTTATGAAGATCCTGCAAAGTGAAACATAGATTACCGTACGTTACAAGACAAAGGTGTACAGACCAAATTTCTAGTTCTGATGACGACACAAACCACACTATTGAGTTTGTCTCGTGAAATCTAGTTGCATAGTAGAATTACGTTGAATTCCGAGGCAGTTGAGATTCCACGTATTTCGAGGCGAAGTGAACAAAAGACATGATGACACATGACTCGAGGACACATGCCATGTGGCACCAAACAAGGGACACACTCGCCGGCGAGCAAGTGTCAAGTATTCCTTCATGCAAGAAACTAAGGGGGAAAAGGTGGCATGAAACACATGGCATGGTGATTACATGTGTCAAAAGTGATTGAGTAGCAGTGTTTGAGTACTAGACCAAAATGAGTTCAAAGGGTAGAGTAGAAGACATATGTAGTAGAATCTGAGAAGAAAAAGAAAGAAAAATGGAGGAAAAGTAGAGAAGATCCACTCCTCTTACTGTCTCTAAACATTTAGCCAATGGATCGTCGATCGTCGTACTGGGTTATTCGTCTGGCGTCATCTAATGTAATATATGGTGTGTACTCTAACGTTGGGTCGGTTTAAGAATAGTTGTGATCAAATTGTTGATGATTTACGTGCCGCTTAGTCATTTATGCTTTTAACGCGCTTCGAGTGCGCTCTGTTTTAAGCTTAAAATATGAGATTTCAAGCAATGATGCAGGATGTGTCATCGCTTCGGGTAATGGATCGATATGTCGAATCAGATATGTCGCTTCGATCCGAACACAGGAAGATCCATGTGTGTCGCTGTTTCGACGAACATATAGGTGGTGTGAAAATCATGTCGATGTATGTTTGTCAGCTTGCCATCACGGGTTATACGTAGTATGGATGAATTATATGCAGTAGATATAATTATCCATGAATTTTAAATGATGCATGTAGCTCTCATTATGCATGTAACATGAAATGAAATGCAATGGCATTTCCGCATTGCATATGCATGAGGACATCGCGTGAGACGGGTGTGAGTGCATGACCTGAATTAACACTGTATTTGATGTTAAATGGTGGGCTCTGTCAAAGGGACAAGGTCCTGTAGCCCATGGTTTAAAATTACGTACCCGGGTAAGAACAAGAAGGGATATTAGCACCCCCAAAGGAAAAGCCCCCATCCTCGTTGTGACATAGGCGGGTCCAATGGTGAAAGCCCGCCGAAAGTGTCTAAGGCTCACGACGCTAAGGAAGGAGACCGGAAAGTCATTACCCACAAAAGATACATGACTTTGAATAAAGCTAAATTTTATCTGAGGTCATTCAATGAGTTGAATTTATAAACAAAATCTGTTTTGGAATGAAGGTTTTTCATACATGGCATGCATGCGTGGAGGGAGTTCGCGAGGCTCGGGACATTGGCATGACATGAGCATTCATGTAGGAAATGCCTGTTGTTCTCAATGTGTTCGCAGTTGTCGTGATCATGCACGTATGTGCACTTAGGCGGGAGGAGCCCTGTAGGAGAATTTACTAGGCATCATTTTCACCCCGCTTGTGGGAAAATATTTTGTGTACCGAGGCACACCAAAGATGAACTCATCCAGACCTTAGTGCGTGAAGAAGAAGGCTAGATTATGGCTCATTACACAAGTTTTGTAAAATTCGGGACAAGAGTATCTTGAAGTTCATTTATGTAAGAGAAAAGAGTCATGGATGAACCCATTGAAATTTTCAAAATAATAAGCAAGTTTGTCCCAAATTTTAAGTCGCTTTATTATCTAGAGGGTTACCGTATTAAATTTATAAGCAGCTGGAAAAGAGTTGGAGGTGCAGTAATGCCAGTAGGGCTGCCATTGCATTGTTTAGCGTGTTTAGTCGCAGAGCTGGCGTTTCCTCGTCGCGACAGTTTTTTCTCGTCATGTGTCGCTGACAATGGTCCCCGGCGTCATGGCAGGTCCTCGTGTTGTGACATGTCTCCTCGTGCTTGATGGGTCGCTAGGTCATGACATAGTTTTTCTATGTCACGATAGTGTTTTCTCGCTCGTTTGGGCGACATTGTCATATAGAAAGCTTCCTCGGCCGTGACCGGAGATGGTCGCAAATGGAAGAGGTCGTGTTTAACCTTCTGCGGTTGCAACAGTTTGGCCCTCGCAAGGATATCATAAGCCGGCACAGAAATTTTTATGTCTCGACAGAGTTTTTCGAGGTATCGCGGTAATGCAGTATTTTATGTTCGTGATAGAGCTCGCCTACACTTCAGCGGTTTTCTCGTCACATAGAATGTTTTTATGCCGCAAATAGTTGTCGAAACTGCGCTTCTCGCGACAGAGTATGCTCCACGTCGCGACAAAGAGTTCCGTGATTACGAGGTCTTCCATGTCGTGACATAGTTTTTCCATGTCGCAACAAATAAAGTACCTGAGCCTACTCCGCGAATACAAGTGGATGCACGCACAATGTGTAAATCAGCCGTATGGATGAGGTATTATGTCGCGATAGACTCATATAAGGATAAAAGCAACCCTGATATGTGGGCATAATAAATTTGATGATTATAAGAAGCAATCCAACCAATACACAACGAGGCAAGACTTAATATCACAACATATTATAAAGTGAGCTGGGCGGTTTCGCTTTCATGAGTTAACTAACGAGCAAGACGTGTCCAGTTGCATTCCCGCCCCTCTCTAAGTTCCTGGGAGCACTTCAGACATAAACCTTATTCACAATGACTATTATCAAGACTTTTGATGATGTTGTGGCATGTCGAGTTTCTTTTGTGGAGGATCGTTTTTCACGATAAGCCTCAAGTAGAGGCTGGAGTACGAGTCAGAGTTCAAGAGGGGTACCAAGCCTCCCACTAGATGGAAGTTGAAATGGAAGGGTAAGGTAATAAAGTAGAGGAAGGGAGGCGATAAAGTCAACTCAATAAACAAACAAGCTAAGATGCAAAAGTACAAAAGCAAGAACATGAATTGCTTTAATTATGGGAAGCCTTGTCACTTTTCTCAGGATTGCATCAGGTCACGTCCCTACCCCGCCCAGCGGCAGAGGGGGCGCGACACCTGGATTCACATTCCACCTGCTTGACATTGTGTCTATTTCAATAAACAAATCCATAAGGAAATAGGGTTTCTAATACCACCACCGTAGTGGTGGTTAGCTGTCTTATACATATTCCCGAGTCCCATTTACTTGTACATAAATAACTTTCACTATTACAAAACTATTACATTTATATTACAAAATAAAGACAAAAACCTACATCAGGTGAACTTCTACTGTTGTGTTGGCCCTGACTGATGAGGAACGCCACTGATGTCCTATTCGATACCTACATGGATGAATAATTCAGCGCGTGCTTATAGCTTAAAGGGAAATGCATATGACCACTAAGTGGTCCACATTTATAAAGAAGCATATATCATAAGGCATATGTCGTAGAGTGTACGTGATACAAAATTCTATAAATGTAGTTTCATATACATAATTTTTGTGAATCGAACTTTCATATCTCCCCGTAGGGAGTTCAAATGTATATCATACAGTGGAGTAATTTTGTGTACAATACGTAATATGGGTATTGATTTCTTATGCTTACTTCTTATTCATCATTCGGGATTCTTATCATTTAATTTCATGTAATCTTATTAATGGTATACAAATATATAAGTATATGCCCGTGATAGACCGATAACAATGAATGAGAGGAACCCAAGACAATAGCAAATCAAGGTACGCAGATAAGATCAACGTAACGTGTCGCCACATAACATAAGTGCCGTGAGGCACTAGCGGGTGAGTGCATAAGCACTGGATCGTAACATGCCCGCCCACGTAATGTATGTCAGAGCATCAGCAGGAGCGCCGGAGCACCGGAGCAGAAATAACGGCTCATTCACTATTCGGTCTTAAGTAGGCATACAATTATGTGTTTCAAGACTCGTTATATCATTCTTAATCTCATTAGCAAATGGGCAAGGAACAATGTTTGCCTAACGACCGGATCGCTTCGCCGAGGTGGCGAGGTACATAACATTTTTCATAATTTTTATACTCATACGAACCCTTTTATTCACTTATTAAGATCCTCATTAATCAAATGGATAATTGTTAGAATTAATAGAAGAGAGGAACCAAAATAGAACTTATAGGTACGCTTAGGCTTAAGCAAATTACGCCTAGGCGGGAGGAGGTTCGCCTGTGGCGTAGAGGTGTTCGCTTTAGTGGAGCATGCTACACCTAGGCGAGTGCTGCCTCTAAAGGACCCAAAGGGCAGAATTTGGGATCGAGTCCGCCTAGGCGTAGCCTCCGCCCAGGCGAGCCTCATGCCTAGGCGCAGATAGGTAGCACAGCCTGAACCGCCGAACATCAAAAGGTTCGGTCTGGCCTGCCCGGCTCAGAATTTTTGGAAGGCTCTGATTCAATACGTTCCTTTATTTAAACTGTGCTCAAAGCCTGAAATTCCCACTCGAGCCTCGTCGCCTCGCTCATTTAAAAAGCTCGTTTGATTATAGCTCCTGGGCCTGGGCCAGAGTTCGAATATAAGCCCGTTTGCAGCCCGACAAGGAGTCTCAAGCCAGGAGCCTTGCTTGCGGTACCCGAAGGAGTTCGCTATGAGCCTCGGCAAGGAGCTCGCCTCGGAGCCTCCTGCTTTGAGTTCAAGCTGTGAGCTGCGAGGATCTTGAAAAAAAAAAATTATAGCTTTAGCATCATATACAATATCAAAAAATATTAAAATATTACAACTTAATACAACAAGTTGTCAATAATAACTAACATATCCAAACCAACTCCTAAAGTTAAAACACCAAAGAAATAAAAAAAATTACAATCATTCTTGTACTTCAAGAATAATGTTTAAAACAAACATATAACAACTTCAAAATAATCTCTAAGTATTCTCATCTATCGCCATGATCTCTCTTCCTTACAGCCCATGTATCGGGTCTCTCGAACCTTTCAAATAAAAGCAAACATTGATAGTTTATATTGAAAATACACTCCAAATAAAATACAATTAAAGCTTAAAAGGCTACACCAAACAACAAGATAAATAATATGAATTTTTGAATGTTCTTCGAATCAACAAATAATAATATACCTAAGTAACCCAACCTCAGAACTTATATGCCAAAAACAAAGAATATACAAGAAAAGAAATCAACTCCACATTATACCTTAAAGGCAACCTTCGCGTGAGGCTTTAATCTCAAGTCCTCTTCATCCACAAATCAGAACAATTAGTAAAAAATAAAAATAAAATATTAAAATTGTAAACAAACCAAAAACATGTACCGATATTACAACAACAATAAAACAACTCAAATATCAAAATTTAATAACAAATAAAATCAAATTTCAACTTTAAAATATGATAAAAGTTTGAGATTTATTTTTCTTTTTCGCTTATCCCATATGCACGTGAACCAATCTTCACCACATAATACTTTTTAATCCAGAATCATTCCTAAAGATGCACTTACGGGTCAACAACTCTCCCTCACCAATGCGCATCAAGCTACAGCTGTGGGATTGAACGATAAAACATCACATGCCATCTTTGATAACACTCTAAACTTTAGAGAGTTCATCTTTCCACCACCTAAGACATCAAAATTTGAATCTTCACAAAGATGAACACCTTCTTCTAGATATATCTAATTCAGATGAATCAGTTTCAATTGATGATTCAAAATGTCTTATATAACTAAAAATTCAGCTCTCACTCCACTTGCTCCATCAAGCCACAAAGACTAGAATATTCATTTTGATTCTCACTTTCGCCCCTTTTTCACCACCATTTGCTTTATGAGCTTCAACATAACCCTATAAAGCATGAAAGTCTCATATTTAATAGTTATAATATGTCTTAATGCTATCCCGATCTTGAGTAAATCATGGGAAACACCACTCAATCAACTCGCATTTTATTTGGATCTAAAATCACGCTATAGAGATCAACAAATTTCAATCACCCTTAATACTTGTCAAATTTATCTTTCATCTTCATAACCAGCTGGAATGCATAAACCCATTAAGACAGTTTCTGTATCCAACAACCTCTTGATATTATAAAGCTCTGAAGAAACAAATTTGATGTTGATATTCGTAACTCCACAACAACATGTATGATATTATCTAGTTGAAATAAACAATTTTAAAAGCATAAATCACAAAATTAATTAAGATTAGTCAAATAAATATTAACACCTGAAATGATTTTGTAAGTTCATTAAATGCCGCAAGAAACGAGCAAACTCGCAACTTTCATCCAATCATCTCACTAGGCAAGAACAAGTAACTCGGGCTTCTCTTTGTGCATATCTAGGAAAAACATCTTTGAACTCCGCGCTTCTCGACAACATAAAAGAATGTTGTGATTCCAATCTTGTGCAAACAATCAAGAATAAGTTTCTTCATAACTCTAATTGCTTCACACCTCTCAAAAATATTTAGATCGACTCTCCACCGTGTCACATGTTTAACACTTTCCGTACATTCTTAATTATATTCCAATCTCCGATAACCCATCTTGACAAGGAGATTTAGAATATGTGCACAACATCTACATGAAACAACTTGCCACCAAGAGCAAGTCGATTT
The DNA here is from genome assembly GCA_016808115.1 of Tetrastigma voinierianum. Lineage (NCBI taxonomy): Eukaryota > Viridiplantae > Streptophyta > Magnoliopsida > Vitales > Vitaceae > Tetrastigma > Tetrastigma voinierianum. The sequence continues at coordinate 87,880 of JAEQBH010005147.1, read as the reverse complement.
TTCTTTTTATAGGTAAGGTTATCTTTAACATGCGAATAGCAACATCATCAGAAGAGGCATTATCAACCGGTCGCAGACTCCAAACTTTATCATCAATTTCCCATTCAACCAAACACTTATTAAGGCATCACAAATGGCACCCGTAATGAGGTGGCGGTACATCACAAAAAACTCGAGAGTACGCTGTAATTTCCAATTAGAATCTATAATGGCAAGTGACAACCATAGGAAACCTTTGATTGGTTGACTTCCATATCAGTTGTCACACTCACTTTATTTTGCAGAGATTTCCCGTGAAGAGCGGAAACTTTTTTCTTCTCCACCTCATGTAACTTGAAAAGCAATCTTTCTTACGCTTGCACGACTAACCTGACAATGGAGTCGCCTTCATCAAATTAAACACTTCATACTCCACAAAAGAAAATGGTAGCTCATGGACTCATGATCAAATGAGATAATATATCTCCGATCTTAGTTTGGTCATATTTAAAATTTTGTAATCAAGCTACTGCTTCGCATCAAGTATGTAGGATTGAGTGTTAGTTCCTTTGTCCAAACAACTTTGTTTTCTCATAACACAATTTTCTTTAATGTGCCTAAGTAAGTGAGATTTAGTTCCACCCTTAAGAAGTGCGTAAATCGCCTCTGCAATGGTGGATGCACTCAAATTTTTCGATGACGGGGAAGTGGTGACTATTTTAAATTCGCACCATACTGGAGGTGCGCTTCTCATAAGAATCACCCCCACCCTCTTCACTACCTTCAACATTTTCAACCCCATCAACACCCAAAGTTGTAGATGATGTGTTTTCCTTATTCAAATTCACATTTTCTACAACGACATCTATAGCATTTTCCATTATTGAGTTGTTTGTGAATCTTCGTGGATAAACATACTAGTAGCATGGTCCGACATCCCGTACAAAGATAACAAAAAACAAATTGGAAAAACTAAGACATATTTCATATAATTTCAACATGGTACCAAGTGAAAATTTAAAAAACTTTAAACACTCCCAAGTCAAGAACACGTAAATCAATCAAAAATAGAAGAAGACATCTTATCCACACTTTCATTAAAACATTCACTTTGGGGTCTATCATAACAAGTTTATAAATTCTTGATTATATACTAGACAAAAATACATAAGTAAATGATATGAGCACAACCGGAAAATTGGGGAAAAAAGTGAAGGGAAAACTGGAAAATTTTCTGAATCCCAACAACTGAATCAAATTCCAATAAATATGAGCACAACTTAAACGATATCCGCATAAGATTTCGTAATTTGAGGGAAATTTCAAGAAACAAATCGCTTAAGCCATAGAAGAGGGAGGAAAGTCAACACCTCGCGCCGCTGCTGCTGCCGCCTCGCCGCCCCGCGGTGGCCAGATCGCCGTCGTTGCCGCCACGCGCCCACCGTCCAAAACTCGCTCGCTTGTTTCGATGAAAACCGCGGCCACCGCCGCCGCTGCTCAAATAAACCGAGCTCTTCCATTCAACGACCGGCCGATCCCCCCGCCATTTAAACCGAACGGATTTGATGGCAAATAAATACAAGCCCTAGTAATCGCGAGAAAAATGATAAGGACAAAGAGAAGAAAGAAAACCTGGGTTAAGAATTTATGACCGGCCTCGAAACCTTAGTCGAGCTATGTAAAATCCAATTCGGCTGTGATAAATTCGATCGCGATTTTGGGTGGCTTGAGGAAGAAGAAGGGCGGATGGTGTTGGAGGGTTTAGGGTTTTCTAGTTTTCTTACGCAAATCCCTAATCTACTAGAAAAATGTGAAATTCGTTCCACACTTTTAATATAGAAAAGTATCCACACTTTTATAAATTAATTTAACCTTTATTTGTTTGATAATATTTGAGAATATTTTGATTTTTCATGGTTGTGTGATTATTTTATAAAACATCAAATTATTTAAATGACTATTTCATATTTTTACTTTACTTGAAAATAGATAATTTTTTTATTCAAATTAGCAGGACAATAGATATAAATATAAAATCAAAATTTATACCAGATGAGGATATAAATAATGAAGGGTACATGATGTAAATTATTAGCGGAAGAGAAAGGACAAAATTGAATAGATTTATGATAGATGGAACTTTAGATGCTCACTGCTGGAGATGCTTTAGCCAAAACTTTAGCAAAATCTCAAAATAACTCTTGAGCCAAAAAAAAATGACTTGGATGCTTTTTTTTTACTAACTGGGTCGGGAGATGTTCTTAGGCTTTTGTCCAAAAATTGATTTTACAATTTAGCCTTTAGGTATACTTTTAAAAAAAGTGGGTCAAATGGTAGGCCGGAATCCAAACCCGCTTTGGCTCAACTACCATTAATGTGGCTCAATAAAATTCACCAAAAAAATAAAAAGAAAGAAAGAAGAGCACGATTAAATTCAGGAAACCGATTTTCCTTTGAAAATGAAAAATATCTCTATCACTTTTTTCTGCTCCTATAGGAAAACACTATTATTAATATTAAATGAACAAAAATATTTATTAATTATTTTTATCGTTTGATATAAAAATGGGTTTACTTTTATCATTTGCATGAAAAAAAAAGTTGATATAGACATAACTTAGAAGATTAATAGTAAAGATTGACTCTTTATATAATCATCGAGTATTAGTTATACTGGAATTTATAATATATAGAACTAAATTAAATCTATATATAACGTAATGTTATCACTTATTACTTTACTTAGTACTTAACATATAAAAATATGAACTATATGTTTCTTATAAATTATTTGCCAATATTTCATTATTATATAAATATTAACTTATAAATTACTGGGTAGACTTAATAAGAGGTCGTTGGAAAGAATTTTCAAGCAAATTTTATATATGTCACTTTGGTTTATATATGTCATAAATTATTTTGGGAAAAGTGTGATAGTAGGTACACAAATTTTTGCTTGTGTTTTGTTCCATAAGTCTATAACTATTTTGGGCCCTTCCGGCCCAACTATAATTATTCAGCCGATACATACACATCGAACTGAACTCTTTAAGCTATATCACATTCAAACTAATCTTCATCCGAACCGGAGTGATCACAAAGGGTGGTAAAGCTCTAACACATAACGTAGTTATATTCTCACACCAAACTCAAGACTGACCATTGATTAAGCATGAGCAACCAGCTTGTTCGCGAGCCCGTTTGGGCGAACATACCACGGTACTGCTCACAACATGCCCACGAGCCTGCTCGCGAACATGTTCCCACGAGCCCGCTCTGCAGCCTGCTTGCGAACATGTTCGCGAGCCTCGGCTGCAACATGTTCGCGAAGCCGGCGAACTAGCCCGCTCAACTTTACGAGCCGAACTTAAGGAGCTGGTTCGGCTCGCGAACTCATGGCCTAAAATGGCTCAGGGGCCTCGGGCCATGAACTAATAAACGAATTCAAACTGAAGTACCGAAGCCGAGCTCCGAACTAATCACGAACCGTTTAGTTCTGCTACACCCCTAGGCGTACTCCTATGCCTAGGCGCAGGGGTAAGTCGAAAGCGTAACAGAAATGGTCATTGCCATTTTCATCGGAATTCTTTCAACCAAAACACACCCTTTTCGAAACAAAACCATAAATCTAACTTAAACCAACGAATAACACTTCTAAACATCAATTCCATACCATTCCATACACTTTCTCCATACTAATAATCCATACATAATCCAAACATATGTAGATCTATAATTTCCATGGCCTTGCTTTTCTTTGCAATTTCTCTTCTTTCTTTCTTCATTTTTCTTTCTTTCTTCTCTTTCTCTTATCTTCTCTTCTCCTTTCTCTCAACCGATTCGCCTCTAAACTAAAAGCCAAAATGAGATATTTCTTAAGATCTTGTTTGGTCTAATACCCATTTGGGTCAAATGTCCAATTTTTTCTATTTGGTCTTCCAACTCCCTTTTATTTGCAAATCAATTTATTCATATTTCCACTTTAGCCTATAATCTTCTTATCATATGACCTCATCCTAATTGTACCACACTTACCCTTGACCCTTAGATTAATTTAGGATTTTGCTTATTTTATTTTTAGCATTATTTTATTCCAGAAAATATACATTTACTTTTATTATACCCAAAGCATGTTATAAAACTGTCAGGGTATAATTTTGGGGTTTTACACACCGAGTCAAAGGTATCAGGAGTGACCAAACTTAAGCACCTAATGCATATGTTAGTAGTTGCTTGATGTTAGCCGAGACTGCTTTTATCGGATCAGATCTGGAAGAAGAACTTCAACCACATAGCGAGGGACCAAAATGTACTGTGTGGATTTTTGAATTCCAAAGAAGGTGAACATTCCTTACATGTGAAATAATAATACTAAAGGCATTTGCTTAGAATTGACAGACCTACAATCGGGTGATGGGCGGCCGCACTCTTTATCTCCATGACGTGCCTTATGCACCGAAAGTTCAACAAAATCTTGTTTCTATTGTTGTTTTGTTACAACTTGGCTTTAAAATAGTATTTGAAAAAGATTGTGTGAATGTATTATTGTGCGATGTTTGTTATGGATCTAGCTTTTTGCTAGATGGATTTATTGTATTAGATTCTATTCCAATTAATACAAATAAATCCACTTTTGTTCCTAGTAGTTCCAGTAATGATTCATTAGTTCATGATGTTAAATGTCATGCTAGATTAGGACACATTGGGCAAGATCGACTAAAGAGATTAGGACACATTGGGCAAGATCGGCTAAAGAGATTAGCTAAGGATGGTCTTTTAGGGCCTATTGAGAAAATATATTTGCTTGGCAGGAAAAGCAACTAGATTACCATTTGGCAAGGCTAAGAAAGCCACTCTTCCTTTACAACTTATTCATTCTGACACATGTGGCCCAATGAATGTAAGAGCACGACACGATGCTCACTATTTCTTCACTTTTATAGATGATTTCACCAGATATGATCACCTTTATTTGATCTCCCATAAATCTGAAGCATTGGAATGCTCAAAAGATATAGTAGATTGGTTGAGAATTAATTGAATGTGAATATTAAAATGCTATAGATCGATTGAGGGCGTGAATATCTATTTGATTTATGTAAAAACTATTGTGATGATAAGGGTATAGCTAGACAACTAACTATTCCTTCTACTTCACAAATGTAATGGTACAAGTAAAGAAGAAATAAAACCCCTAATGGACATGGTTAGGTCAATGATGGCACAAGCTAATTTTACCCATTTCCTTTGAGGAGTCAGACCATTGTCTCGCAACCTACATTATTAATCGTGTTCCATCTAAGTCTATTCTTCCAACCCACATGAGCCATGGTGCTAGAGAAACGCCTTGATTTGGGCATTATGCGCCCTTGTTGTGGATGTGCAACTATATCTATATAATACTTCTCATGAATATGGGAAACTTGGTCCTAGGAAGAAATGTATCTTCACAAGATACTGCAGTTCTCCAAAGAGTATGTATTTTTAGAGAAGATATGACTAGGGAAGAGAACATAAATTAAGTCATGTGGATATCATTTTCTTAAGAGGACTTTCCTAAAAGAGGTGAGATAAATGATTTCATCCATGAAATTAAAGATCCCGGTAAAGTAGGAGCAAGATAGATTGGATTCAAATTCCCACATAAAGAAGATGGTATGGGATATCATACACCTCTCGGGTTAAATGGAGCGAAAGGTCGACGCTTTGGGATCATATGGAACAAGATCATGACCAATCTCAACATTGACGTAGTAATCGTGAGAAAGTTCCTTGTTGTCGATTTGAGATTGAGGGGGAAGCTTCATGATTGCCCATGATGAAGAAGAGCAAAAAACCATTCAAGGAGCTCTTTCTGGCCCTACATCTAAGGAATGGATTAAAGCAATGTAAAAGGAAATGAATTCAATGAAATCTAACTAGGTCTGGGACTTGGTTGATATACCGATAGGTTGTAAGACCATTGGGAACAAGTGGGTTCTCAATATTAAACGTAAGGCAGATAGGACATTTGACAGATATAAAGCTCGATTGGTAGCTAAGGGCTGCAAGCAACAAGAGGGAGTTGCCTATGAAGAGACATTCTATGGTCAGCCAGCGCTAATTTTACCATTCTAGTTATCAGAGCATGGATGAATCTAGAATTATTCCCAAATGGATGTTAAAACCGCTTTCCTCAATGGAGAACTAGATGGAAATTCACAAGTGAATCAACCCAGCTTAGATCTTAAAGGACAAGAAAGGCAAAGTTTGCAAACTCAAAAGATACAAGTGGTCTTAAACAAGTATCGCACAATGGAACCTCAAATTCATCAAGCCATGATAAAGGATGGTTTTTAATAATGTACGGAGGTAAGACCATTATGCAGTATATTAAAATGTTCAAATATTAAGCTCTTGCTAATTTTTATCTAAGTATATTGATTACATATTGATAGTTAGAAATGATAAGAAGTTAATTATGTAACACCCGAAATTCCACTTCTCGAAAAAGTAAAATTGTAATTCTGACACATAAAATCGTTATTTCCTGCTAAAAATCCTAATTAATTTCTAGATCTTGATGATGAAACAAGATTGTACCATTGAATCGCCTTCAAGAATCTAGCCAAAGACGTAGGCTTCGTGAAAATTCCGAGATGTACGAGCTGACACAAGCCGGGCAGACACGCTTCTCGTGCCAGAACGATTATGCGACGTTTGATATAACACGTACTCATGTGCCATATATGGTATGAGCAGAGAAATGATGAAAATGGATCGGTCAATAGTGTCATGATCAATTTTATAAATAGGACTGAATGCATTACAATACTTAATTTGATTTAAGTCACTAAAGACAAAATAATTAGAACCCTTCTCTTTTCCTCCTTCATTAAGCCAAAATGGGGTAATATTTCGTGAGACAGCGGGTTTCCATTGGTAGCTTTGTGAGAGAGAGAATATTCTCTCTGTATTTGACTTTGAGATCCGAATCGTCATGGCCTTCTGGGCCGAGAAAGAAAAAAACGTTTCTACGCTAACAAAGCCACGCTGCATCCCGGATCATAGTTTTTGACAAACTCCAAGAGCAGAGATTTTCTCCCTACTGGGTTTTATTCCCATTTTTAGTGTTTTTCAAATGTTTAAGCTCGATTTGAGGCCATTGTGGGGCCATATGATCTGCCCCAAAACCTCGGGACCGACTAATATAAATTTTCAAATAAACTGAGCAAAACCAGAGCCGCCCACTACCGATGTTGGTGTGAAATTTGGGTGTTTTGGTGTTAATCATGTAAGGATTGGATTCGAGGCCTGGCGTCGTGGAAACCCGGCTCACTAAGTGAACCGACGCTGTGATTTTTTCGTGAATAAGAACGAGGTTTCTATTCCCTAATAGTGTTCTCAAACATATATTTTTGAAAATATGTACTCGTTACAATCCGAATCGAATTGCTTGTATTCGAACACAAATTCTGCCGAGCCTAATTTTGATGTACGAGTCAGATAATTACATAACACGATCAAGGCTGATTCAATTATGCAAAAAGATATTCATGTTTTATATATTTGCATGCATTAGACTCGTATTTAAATTCCAAGATACATGCCGTAAGGGCCCCACCCCCGGCCCACTCCGACGAGGTGGTGGTCTCACTCACAGCTATGTGGGCATGTCCTATGCCCTTTCTTTCGCTCTCCGCGAGAGCCTCGAAACCCAAGACCAAAGGATGATATTGAAATCAGAAGACACTACCAACCGAGCTAGTAAATGGGCTGGTAGCGTAGAGCTCTATTTCACACATGCTCAGCCTGGGGGTTCGAGCTCACCCAGGCTGTTAAAAGGCAGAGGGGATATGCCCCTATAGCCTCGCGAGCGTGACTACCCTCGTCTGAGCGTGAAGGCCAAAGGGCCCTACAAAAATTCCCACTGTTGCGGCCCTTACAATAAAAAGCGCTCTTTTGGTAAGGGCTCCCACCCTCCGCCCACACTCCGACGAGGGGTGGTCCCACTAATAAAGTTATAGTAGGGTGATGTCCCTTCGCCTTTCTTCGCCCCTCCGCGGGTACTCAAACCCGTGCCACCAAAGCTTTACATCAAACGGGAAAGGCTCACTACCAATCCGAAAGCCAGTAGTCGCCAGGCAGGCGCCTCATCTCGGCGAGCGCCTCGTTCAAAGCTTCTTCCGAAAGTAGTTAGTGGCTGCCAGGTGGCGCTTTTGTCGTGAGGAACACCTTCTGGCTGGCTGGGGGGTCCCACAAAAAAAAAGGCGCCTTTTTTTTTTTGTAAGGGCTCACCCCGGCCCACTCGACGACAAAGGCCCCACTCACAAAGATAGGGCATGTCCTGTGCCCTTTCTTTCGCCTCCGTGAGAGATCAACCCCAAGCACCAGCGGACATATTGAGTTTAGCATTTTCACTACCAATCGTGCGCCGCTGGTGGGCTTAGCGGGACCCACTCAAACACTCGACGAGGGGTGGTCCCCACTCACAGCAGTCTTCTGTCACAGGCTGCCTCACTGGCACAGATACCCACTGAGTAAGCCCCACCACCAACCGGGCCAAGAGCTCGCCTGGTAAATGAATCCACCGAACAAGACGGGTTCTCATTGCCCCGCGCTCGCCCCACTCGAGGCAAAAGAAACCCCGTGAGCTCTGTGTGGCTAGCTCGTGAGCGGGGACCACCCGTCTGGAGCGGGTTGTGGGTGGTCCAGCGCTTGTAGGAACATTTTCACATTCGACGAGGCTGCCCCACTCAGCAGCTTCTAATACAGGGGTTTCTTTCTCCTCCGTGGCTCGAACCCGGACCATGAGTTTGGGATACCATTCGAGGTAGCCCCACTACCAACCCGCCGCCAAAATCGGGCCAGGCCTTAACTACCTCACCGGTATTCAAGCTCACGTGTCTCGCGCTCGAGCCCAAGTGAGGCGCATTAAACCCCTGCGGGAGCTGTGGGGATAACAGGAGCTGACCACCCCGGGTCTGAGCGGCTGCACACCCTTACAAAAGGCGCTTTAATGGGTCGAGGGGTGGGTCCACTCTCACAGTTATCCCCTGGCAGGCGCATACTGGGCGCTGGCTCGATCCATGAGTCAGCCTATAGCTTCACCACCAACCCAGCCTACCAGCCCGCCTGGTAGGCTCCGAATCAATTTCGACTAGTATCCAAATTCTCACTCGCCCCAGCTCGGTTCCTCACCTGGCGCCGAAAGAAACCCCTCGTGAGCTGTGGGATAGTTTCAGGAGCGGGACCACCCGTCTGAGCGGGCCGGGCGGGTCCTCACACGCATTCCATATGACCCCAACACCCTGTATTATGGTAGGAGTGAGTGGCCGAGATGAGTATATGAAAACGGTTCGAGGGTTGTCTAAAAACATTAATTATCTGAGGGTAGTCCAAATTTAAAAACATCAACTGCCTGAGCTACCAATTGGATATTCATCTGAGGGTAGTCCACAAAAACACCAATATATCAATCGGCCTGAGCGCCCAATTGATATATATAACGGAGGGTTGTCCAATTAATAAAACACACAATTCTCATACAAGGGGCTTAGTAAGTGTGAGAGAGTCGGTGAGGACTCCTGATCCGAGTCAGTCATGACATTCAAGCAGGGATTCATGCATTTGGCTGACGGCACTGCTTATTTCTAACATCAGACCGCACTAAAGCGGTGAGGTCTAATTTTAAAGGAGCTCTCCCACTGCTTTAAACACCCCGCGTGGACCCCTTTACAGTACAGAGCGCGAGGAGACTGGCTCGTCCTAGAGGCCGAGTGCTAAGAAAGCTAGAATGTGGCTTTATTGATGCTTACATGTATTGTAATCCCCTTTAAGTTTAATACATGTATCGCTTAAGAGGAAAATATCAGAATTCTTTGTAACTATGTGGGATATATAGTCGGGATCATAGTCAATGCATATCAGTATCATGCATGGGCCCGCGGCCGTATTACTCCGGGCCGTGATCGATATATTGATATATATTGCATATTACCTAAGTAGTTTCGACAGATATGCAGGTGTTTTGTAATCAGGTAGTGGTTCTCCTTGTACAAATGGTGACTTCTCACAATGATTCGTGAGAAATGCTCAGTCACCCGACATTCACGAGTGTTTCCTGGTCGACGTAGCGTCAACGGACCCCCGGATTTGGGGCGTCACAAATTAGTAGATGTTAACAAGAAATGTTTATCATCGAACTTCGAAATAAAAGACATGGGTGATGCTAGCTATGTGCTTGGTGTTAAGATCTTTAGGGATCGCTCTGACTCTTGGGTTTATCCAAGGAGACTTACATTAAGAAAATATTGAAGCGTTACTATATGCATGATTGCAAGCCCATGAATACCCCTGTTGAAAAGAATTTGAGCCTTAGTCTTGATATGTGTCCTAAGATGCCTAATGAGAAAGAACAAATGTCTAAAGTACCTTACTCCAGTGCTATTGGTAGTATGATGTATGCAATGATGTGCACATGTCTAAATATATGCTACGCCGTTGAGCTTGTAAGTAGATTTCAATCTAATCCAGGTCCAAAGCAATGGATAATAGTATCAAGATATCTGAAGGGAACATCAGATTATGTTTTGTGCTACCAAGGGAAGGATTTGCGCTAGCTGTATATGCCACCAATTAGGGAGGCTGCATCTGATTAGTACAAATTGGATTCTCTGATATGAATTCTGCTAAATGATTGTGCAATTTCATGAAGTAGCAAGAAGCAATCTTTGTATAGCTTTATCTACCATGGAGGTCGACATGTAGCATGTTCCCTCTAGCTTATACAGAAATGCTTATGTTATGAAGATTTTTGCAGCACTTAGAAATCGTCAAAACAACATCTAAACTTGTGATGATTTATTGTGATAGTATGACTGCGTTAGCTTATGCTAAGGATCCGAAGTATCATGAAAAGACCAAACATACCCATATCAAATATCATTATGTCAGAGATATGATCACACAAAATGAAATGGTTATGAGACACATTCCTATGAGTAAAATGGTTGCAAATCCATTTACCAAACCAATAGCGAGGGATGCATTTGTTAGACATGCAAAATCCCCGAGCTTATGTAGGATATGATTAATTTGTACATGTTGATAGATCGCTTGTATTTTTGCTTGCAATAAATGAGAATCATTTCACATGGTTAGCTTGTTTTAGAGTTTTTATTATGTGAACATGTTGGAAATGCTATTCAGCATAATTCAATGAAGTACGTCGATAGACTTGATCGACTCTCTCAAATAAGAAATAAATTATTTTTCCGATTTATATAAAATATTTTATTTGTTAAAAATATTCATAAATAATAGGGAAATATGATAAAAAATTGCACTTAAAATTAATAGTAACATTCATAAGTTGGTGGAGGAAAGCTAGTTATCCCAGGGTTCAAAACCCCGCATAAAACAAATTTCAAAATTTTTAAGTGGGATTGAAATTAAGGTCGACAAATCAGGAAATCGGCGAAATATTGCGGAAATTGGCGATAAATGGCTGAAAAAAAAAATCATTGACCGACTAATGGTGGAGGATATCGTATCTACCTCCTCCAATAACCGAAATATCAATCGATATTTCCGATTTTTTGTTCCTTGGTTACGATCAAATCAATTTATACTATCGAAGTTCGCCACGTTTTGCCCCATTATTGGCTCCTGGTCCATCATGGTAGTGGGGTACATGGGAGTGAAGGGCTTCATGGAAGTGGAGTTCATGGTTGTTCTTGTGTTAATTGGAGCTCATATCTTGACTAAGTCTGTCTATTCAGTAAAGACCGAGTCTTCAAAATTTTGCATGCTTTGATCGATCTTTGGTCCTCGAAGCCGAGGAATGACATGTCCGAGGTGATATGGGTGGTCGAGCGGTACTTGTGCTTTTCCTCAAATACCCGATATAGATGTGCTAGGGGTTGAACTTGACACACTGTACTCAAGCCTCCTTGTGCTGGGCTTTCATTTGCACTCTCCCAGTGTTGGGCCTCCTCCTTCCTACGACGTATATGGGATTAGATTTCCACTCCATAAAATTTAATCCGAGTATATTAATCTAGGATTTAAGTGTTTGTCTTTGTATTTAACAATGTCATCTGTCATTTTCATCTTCATCATTATCATCTATCTTAAGTCTTAACAATCCATTCATTCTCAGGTGACTAAATCTTAAGTCTCAGGAACTTGTCCACCAACTTCCTTTGGGACTAGACAAAATAGTAGAATAGCTGCACTTCTTCATTTTCACCCACACCCACAAACAGCTTCAGGTAATAATAAAAAATAGTTGGTTCTAAGACCTTTTTATGGGAAAAAATCTTCCCAAAAAAAAAAAAAAGCAAGCATGATATGATTTAATTAAAGACCCTTCTGAAAACAAACTTCTCGGAAATCTAACCCTTCACCAATTTTTGAAAGGGTAAAGATGCGAAAAACCATCCTCGTATTTTATCAAATATCTCACTTAAATCTCAAACTTTTTCTCGATCTAAATAGGCCCCAAATGTTCACCCATGTAGCTTATTTAAACCCCACTAGTCACAGAACCGTTTGTTACAATGATTGTTAAATGAGACAAGTGATAGTTAAACCACCTAATTTGGTAAAAAACGAGAGGTTTTTTTGCACCTTTACCCATTTTTGAAATCATTTAGACAAAATACACTAACTGTTTTCATGATATATATATATATATATATATATATATATATATATATATATATATATATATATGAAATGTGATGACATTCATTTTTATCAAAAAAAAAAAAAACATGTTAGTTTTCAAGAAAGCACGAAGGGAGGTCAGATTTAAAAATATTTGGTTAAAACCCCACAAATAGTTCAAATAGTTCTTTTAATCATCAAATAACCCAGTCCAGTCCAGTCGAAAGAAGCTGAATATATATATGACTTGAGATTTCTTTTTTCTTTTTTTATTTTTTTATTTTGGCTGAACTTAAAATTTTGAAATACTTTGATGGTGTTTGAACTATATGGTTCAAATTATCAGCCGAGACTGGTATGACTCGCCTAGTCTGCCTCTGTGCCTTGTTCTTCTAGTCCAATATGTAGCAAGTATCCGATAACACCAAGAAATTATTTCAAATAAAAAGATCCAAGGAAAAATAAAAGGGGGATACCAAGAAATTGTTAAAGTAGTTCGGTACTCCATGCTTATTTTGTGGGGTTATTGTTTGATTAATTTATTAATTATGAACTAAACATAATTATGTCATAATTTTAATTATGTAATCATGCATGTTTAACTATGTGTCATTTATGAGACGATTTAATTTAATTTGTTACGGGCTTATGGTTCAATCTTCTCTTTTGTTTTGCAAGCCTATTGAACAAAAACCCAATTATTCCCTTGTTTTCTCTCTCTCTCTATATATAAAAGTAAACAGAACACGTGAAAGGGAGAAGGAAAGAGCCATTGAATCCTAACTCTTCTTTGAACATGTCCCTTGTAGATTTTCAAGACTTATGACCACCAATAATTTTGGATTCACAAAGAATATAAGTAAGTTTTCTACACATTACAAATCGACATACTTAATTGTTTACATATAAAGTTATTATTTTGTAATGTATTTATTGAATTTTTTAATTATTGATAAATTGTTTTTTGGATCAATAAATGCTTTCGTTTTTACAAATAATCTAATAATTGGTATCAGAGCCTATTTAATTGACAATGAAATTGTCAAATTTGTTTTTCTATATTTTTTTTGTGTGTTTTATTCGCTTTATTAGTCGTTTCAAACTATGAGAATTCGATCTCAGATTTGATTTTTCAAAAACATGGCACCCATCACGGGAACAAAAAAAAAAAAAGGTGTTTTTTATTCGTTTATTCCATTAACATGAATGAGAATCACGATTCATTGAGAGACCAAAAAGGGATATATTTTTTATTTGTTTATTTTATTGACAAGAATTGCAATTTAAAAAAAAAATTGTTAGTTTAATCATGGAATTTTTTTTATTGACGTGAATGATAATCACAAGAACAAAGTAAATGGTTGGAGATTTCAATGCCAGCCATGAAAATTGGATTAATGGGTTTTAGAAATCCTTTTTTTATTATTTGTTAATTACATTGTCATCAAAGGAAGATGCGTTTTCTTTTGTGGGTTTTCTTGGAAAATTAAACGATGACATATTTATTTTTAATAATTATTCATTTGTTCCATTGATTGATGAGAGGCTTTCGGGAAAGTAATATAATGAATGATTCTCCAATTCTTTTTATTATTTTCATGTTTTTTTTTGGGTTTTCATGAGGGTATTTTTTAAGCCAAATTTTATGTTTTTGTCCCCATTTTTAGTTTTCTATCCCATCAAGCATTAAATTTGGTTATGCAACAAAAATAGAATTTTTAACCAATTTTGCAATCTTTTCACTAGTTTTTTACATATTGCTTTAGCAATTTATGTTAGTGCTATTTGTGATTATTTATAGCATCATATTGCGAATAAGATTGAATGCTTAAAAATTTAGGTAAAATTGAGAAATATTGAATGCTTATGAACTTGCTTCTCGTGAGTCTAAGCATGTTAGATATTTTTGGAATTGATGCTGCAATCGTAATTTTTCTTGTCTTATGCATCAATTTTGCTAAGATCCATACGAATAGTGAACTTGTCTTCTCAATAACTTTATTATTTAGTATGATGCTTAGTTTGGTGAACATATTTCACTAAGTATCATGAACCCCACAATTTTACTACCTTGTCAAGTAGAAATCGACGAGATTCGCTACGACCCGCTTAGTGAATTACTCTTACATGCGTATGAATATTTTCTTATTTGATAGGCTCTATCATTTGGTGACCACTTTCGTGGGTCATTTGGTAAGCTGAAGGATGGGGAAATTTGCTTGGCTTTGTTTTACATGTATTTTTGACATTGCTCTCTTGTTTATTCTTCAACTTTGAGTTTTCCTCACTTCTCTTCCATCACGAAACTCAAAGGGACTAATTATAACCAATGGGTCGAATCTCTAATGATGAATTTGACAATTATGAAACTGAACTTGTCCTTGAAAGTTAAAGCTCATTTAAAACCCACTAGTTTATAGTTTATAAACTAGAAAAAGTTCGTGAGACCTGAAGTATTCCAATAGTTGTTGTTTGATGATCATGGAGAATCATATAGAAGACTCTATTTATGAAGCATTCCCAAGATCGAGGAACGCAAAAGAGCTCTGATGCTATTAGTGCTGAAATATATTAAAGTTTCTTCAAAGAGAATGAGAAAATGAGCTATCCGATAATCGTTGTTTTAAATCTAATATCATCGACAAAGCATTTGACACTTGGTATAGATAGTGAAAGTGTCGATTCACGCCTTGCAATTTTATGCAAGTGGTGATAAGTAGAAGAGTTCAAACTAGTTTGGACCAGTACGTGTACATGAAAGATGACACAAGAGTCAAAGTTGATTTTTTGGAAGTTGTTAGATTGCAACTTAGTATAGAAAATAATTTGGAATTTTAGAATGTGGCGTACATACCCTTGATCATGAGAAATTTGATATCAGTACCTATTTAAGAAAGACTTGGATATAGTTTTATTTTTGGATTTAAATTGTATCGAGATCTTTATCATTGACACAAAATACTTTGTGGTTCTTTATAGATTAGAGTTGCCTTTGCCTTCTCGCTTCTTAAATTTTTACCCATCATATCACTATTAGTAGCAACAAACGCTTGAGATTGGAATGAAAATCTCACATTCTTCGGGCATAAGCTTCAATCATATTTAAATAGAGAATGGAGAGATTAATTAAGGATGAGATTATTCCGGATCTTGATTTCTTAGATTTTGGCACATGTGTAGATTGCATAAAGGGTAAATTGACTGCTAAGATTAAGAATGCCAAGGCTGACAGATGCACCGAGTTGCTTTAGGTTATTCATAATGATATTTGTGGGCCATTCACTTATCCTGCTATGGGTGGCCACAAATATTTCATCTTGTTCCTTGATGATTATTCCCGTTATGGTTTTGTTGAGCTCATTCGTGAGAAGTCTGACTCTTTAGAGGCCTTCAAAGCTTTCAAAGCTAAAGTTGAGCTTTAACAAGGGAAGAAGATCAAAGTGGTTCATTCTCACAAAGGTGGTGATTATTATGGTAGATATGTTGAGATAGGACCCAACCTTGGACCATTTGCAAAGTACCTTCAGGAATGTGGCATTGATGCTCAATATATAATGATCAAAATTCTCAAATGTGTAATGGATTGCCAGGAGGAATCGACGCCTTTTTGATATGATGTGATGTATGCTTTATTATTTCACTACCTAAGCTCTCATGAGTAGCTTCGAAAAATGCAATTTTATTTTGAATCAAGTGCCTAGGTAAGTCTTTTTCCTAAGATCGCATATGAGCTATGGTCTCGTAATAGTCTAGTCTCGTTGTCACCGGCCATTTTGAACCATGCAAGTATTGACCGTACAACCCGCAATTGAAGAAGCTTAATCCAAAGACCAAAAGTGTACTTTTAGTCAGCTCTCGGTGGGGATCAAGAGGCTTCGTGTTTTATTGCTCGCCGTGACACCACGTGCGGATTGAGTAAGACGGTTTGGGCCCATTTTTGAGGATGATATCGTACACGCCAAGGGCAAGAAATCAGGTTCAAAGAACACCCAATTTTTATTCCTATGCTTATCGCTTCCACTTCAATCATTGACCCTGTTGTTGAACAACATCTAGTAGCGCCCCGATTATAGAAACCAATTGGAGTAAAGTGGTAATCTAGTGCCCTTGGGATGTAGTCATGGATATACCCTTGAGGAGGTTAGAGAGGGCGCATAGGCCTGCAATTTCAGATGAATACATTGTTTACTTGCAGGAGCATGAGTATGATGTGGGTGATGTATCAGCGAATCATCACCACAAAGAAGCTTACCGTTAGTCCTCAATCCAACTTCTAGATTGATGCAATGAAAGATAAGATGACTTCCATGTCACATAATAAAGTCTGAAGCTTGGTAGAGTTTCTAAATGGTTGTAGACCCATTGGGTGCAAATGAGTGTTCAAGACCAAGCGTGATGCCAAGGGAAAAATAGAGAGATACAAAAAAAGATTAGTGACCAAGGGTTACAGTCAACGAGAAGGTATTGATTTCAAGGAAACCTTCTTTCTCATGTCTACTAAAGACTTTCTACTCATTATTATGGCTATAATGGCTCATTTTGACTTGGAGTTGCATCAAATGGACGTGAGGACAACTTTCTTGAATGGAGACTTAGTTAAGGATGTTTACATGTATCAATCTACTGGTTTTGAGGAAGTTGGTAAGGAATACATGGTGTGTAAACTTCAGAAATCCTTTTATGGTTTAAAACAGGCTTCCATGCTGTGGTATCTTAAGTTTGATGAAGTTGTCACCATCAATGGTTTTTGAGGAGAATATCGTTGATCAATGCATATATATGAAGGTCAGTGGGAGCAAATACATATTCCTGGTTTTATATGTTGATTATATTTGCTCGTAGCCAATGATACTTGGCTGATCGGGTCGAGACAACCACCATTGTTAAGCCATTTTGATACGTAAGATCTCTGGCATGTCAGGTTCCCTGGGGTACATAGATACTTCGCGATAGACCTAGTGACATTATGAGATTTTCTCAATTGACGTGTATTGAACGCATTCTAAAAACGTTCAATATGCAATCATGTTCTTCTGTTAAAGCGCCAATTGTAAAGGGTGATAGATTTTCCAAAGGCTAATGTTCTTAGAATGATATTGAGAGAGATAGTGATAAAAGGCTCTATCTTTAGTGACTCAAAGTGTTTGATGTATGTTACTCAAGCATGCACACGCCTCGATATTGCTTTTGGTTGTCATGCAGCTAGAAGATTCGAAAGTGATCTCGGTCAAAACCAATGGAAAGCTTAGCTGGGCAAGAAGGTTTTCGAGGATATCTTCGTGTGGAATTAAGGATCCATAAGCTGACATATCAAAATGCACTAAACATTCTCGAGGTGGCCTACTGAAAGATTTACTATGTAGGTTGTGTGGATGATAAAAAGTCAACTTCTGGTTATATATTTATGATGGCTAAATGAGCTATTTCAAGGGAAAGATAATAGACACTATTAAACTCTTCTACTTATGCAAAGTATATGTGGCGTGTTATGAGGCTACTTGTCATAATATGGTCATGAACTTCATTTCGGGCTTTAGAGGTTGTTCACATAATTTCTAGACCGTTGAAATTGTTTTGTGATAATTCAAGAACTCAGGATACAAACCCCGTCAACTTCAGGCAGACTCTCAGGATCGAATTAGCTCGAGAACCGCCTCGTGTTCATTGACGGCGACTCAATCTGCTTATGAGAAGCTGAAGAACCTCGTATGTGAGAACGCCACACCTGGTGATGGAAAATTCAATTGATGTTCCTGTCTTAACGCCGCTAAATACGATAAGTTCAAAGAGTTTTTTCAAGAACCAAAAAGAAATTGAAACTCTCAATTTTATTAATGCATAAACTTATAGGAATTTTTTTCCTGGCTTCCAGACCTTTTTTTCCGACCAGATCCTTTTCCCTTTTTTTTTTCTTTTTTTTTTTTAGCTTGGGATGAACGGTTCAATAAAAAGGGAACAACAAAAATTCTTAACTGAATGGCAAATGGAAGAAAATCTACTGACGGCAGATGTGGCCAGTTGTGAATGAAATCGGGAAGGAAACAAATTTAGAAGGAACGGGTGGTGCGGTGACTACGATGGTTCGCATAAAGAAGAAAATGAAAAAGATAGGCAAACTGCAAAATAGAACTCGTTGCTCGATACCAAATGATATGAACCCCATCAACTTGTGAGGAGACCCATGATCGAATTAGCTTGAGAACCACTCTCATATTCGGCTTGGATGGAAGACCTTGACCCATTGCTTATAGAGAAGCAAGAACCTTGGTATGTGAGGACACCACAATCGGTGATGGCATGAAAATAAGTACACATTCTTCATGGTCCATCCTTTTTGGGTGCAAGTAATACATGTATAACACATGGACTAATCAATTCATACTTCTTGTTCCAACCACATTGATGTGAAGTTCTATTTTGTGTTAAAGAGAGTTGCAGAGTCCCTTATTTCAGTTGAGCACATGCCTATGACTAACATGTTGGAAGACCCACTCACCAAAGGATTACCTATTTGTGTGTTTCAAGAACATGTCACCCGCATGGGATTGCTAGAAGCCTAGACTCTTTGTTTTAGTGTGAGTTTTTCCTTTTCATGTATTTTGTAAGGAAAGCTCATGCCTTTTGGTTATTACATGCACATTCGACTTGTCATTATTCAGGATTTGTGTCATTTGACCCGTATAAACTTAATATCATGATGTTTTCCTTTCTATTGAATCAATACTCTTGTTATTATAATGCTTCTTTATTAGTAGCGCTTGATTATGTATGATTTTTGCATTATCTCAGTGTGTTAATTGTATATGATTGGTTATGGTTATGTAAGTCTTTTGTTGAAGCATTTGAGTTATGATTTTGATTAGTAGTGCCTGATTATATACGATTTATGCATCCTCTCTGTGTGTTAGTTGTATATGATTGGTTGTGACTATGTAAATCTATCGTGAAAACATTTGAGTTATGATTATGACATCAAAGTGGGAGATGTTGGATTAGTTTATTAATTATGAACTAAGCATAATCATGTTACAATTTTAATTGTGTAATTGTGCATGTTAACAATGGACCATTTATGGGATGATTTAATTTTAACTTGTTACGAGCCATGGTTTTTATCTTCTCCCTTGCTTTGGTAAGCTTATTAGACAAAATCCCAATTGTTCCATTGTCTTCTATATATATATATATGCATATATATAAATGCAGCTTTGGAATTTTTAAGGGGTTTTTATAGAACACGTGAAAGGGAGAAGGAAAGAGCCATTAAACCCTAGCTCTTCTTTGAACTCTCCCTTACAGATTTTTGAGACCTATGACTGCCAACAATTTTGGATCCACACTAGGTATGTTTTCTACACACTACAAATTGATATGCTTCTTTGTTCAATAAAATTATTATTTTGTAATGCATTTATTGAGTCTTTCAATTGTTGATCAATCATCATTGTTTAGATCATAAATGCTGCTTACAAATAATCTAGCACAAGATACCATATATTGAATAATCCAAGCTATATTTTATTAGATTTAAAACACAAGCTTGGGTCTAAATAGAAGAGTTTGCATATTTTTACAACAAATATATAATATTCAATTATAAATATATTAAAATCATCAAACAAAAAGTAATTATTTAATAACTATAACCACTCATAATTTAATTATTTAACCTTAACAAAATTCAAAATAAAATTAATCTAAGGGAACAACATGACTTTTTTTTTTTGAGCAACATAACTTTTATTAGCATGATTGAATCTGTTCTCTAATTCTCAATTGATGGCATGGTGCATCAAAACCACACAGAGCTGTAATTAGTGTTTCATCTTTTCATATGGCATAACACCGCTGCTGGGTTTGTATTCTCAAGTCGCATGTCCAAAGACCGCCCATGAGTGTAAGAAGGAAATATACTAAGACTGTTAGTAAACATTTTTTCGCTTTCTAGGAATATTGCTTTCTTTGTCGCACTGGGCGAGTGTGCTGTCATAGTTTGGAGTTCCGCATACAATCGGCGTGGCATCGGGCCATGCCTGCCATATCGTGACTCACGCCCACATAATGTAGTCGAGGGACCAGCTGGCATGCGTAAAGCCCCCGCCTGCCGCAATTACATCCACACTACGCATTTGGAACTCGCACCATTGGTTAAGCTAGGAGAGACCCCAACCATCTAATCTACATGTTCGATGGTAGGTTTCTAGGAACATTGTAAGGAGAAGGAAAAGACTAGAATTGGTCCTAGTGGTTTGCATCTTACCTTTCACATTGCATATGTAAGATCAAAACCCGATATACCTTCAGATACCCGCAACAAAGAAAAAATAGAAAGAAGCAGAGATGTAAGGTAATTCAGTAAGCAAAGAATAGTCATCAGATATAATTATATTTTTGAATATTTTTTTATATAACTACTCATGGGATGTTCAATATCAATCCAGGCTGGCCCCAAGTTAATGGCTAGGTAAAACTCAATAGCCTAAAGGGACTCACACAAATGGTGCGCTGGAATCTAAAATAAATGTGGTGTGGTTGTGTGTGTAAATTCATCATCACATATTTCTTTAACAACACGGTATAGAGAATATTTTCTTGTGCAAACAGATTTGGTGGGTGCTTGGTTGATTTGATTAAGAGAAATTACGTTGATTTACTCCTCTGCACCGCCTGTAGGTTGCTTAATAATCAATTGATTAGGGCTAAACAATTCCTGATAGGAAAAAAATTATAAATCTCAGCTTATTGTGATTTCCATATTACAATATCAAATTCTTTACTAATTCATCTATAAGTATGTATGACTATCGGGTGTATCATGTTTATATAGGTAAATCAACCTTCAATCAGCTAAATTTAATCAACTACTTTCCAAATAGTAATTTATAATAAGCTACCAGCTATCAGTAGAACCGAAAAGACACTTAGTATGATAAACATGAACCCAAAATCTGCCTTCTGTCACCTCTCGCAGCAACTCGTCTGGGCTTGGCGCAGCTATGCTCGCCAAGCATCAGCCAATGTTAAATTTGGGGAGTTTATCCATTGTCAGGTGCCAACATGTGAAACAACCATGTCATGATCGCACTATAACAACAAGAAAAACAAAATAATAACTTTTTTCTATAACTAGTAGATTACAAATTAAGGCGTATGTATACATGTAAGGAAGGATCAAAAATTCAAAAGTAATGGTTTCAAAGTATTTATCACCTGTATATTAGAGCTCAAAGGCCTGTCATGGAGAGATTTCGATGATAAGCAATGGCACTATCTACAACTTGCTGTGATGTTGGGAGTAGTGCGATTGCACCTCTTCCACTCCCCCTTTGTTCCCTGCTTCACATTGATAAATTTTGGAAATAGTCGTATAGAAAATTCAAAGAAATAGCTTCATTTAAGACGTAATATTCAAATAGAAATATCACAAAATGCTGTTAGTAGGTATAAAATTAGAAACGATCGTTTTTTATTCATGGCACTGAAGAACAGACAACAATTGCGTTCGATATTTATAGAGATGAAAAGGCATGTTTGGTAACGGTTTTTTGAAAAACTCGTCACCATTAAAACAAGAAATCAGATGAGGTAAATTTCAGTCAGCAATCCTAGTCACGTTCGATCAGGATCTCAGCTCTGATTTTGTGCAAAGCAGGTCCAACCCTGGCGTAGGACTTAGTGCAAAGCTGTAATATATTTACAGCAAAGCACACAGTGACCTTACTTCGATTCTAAGAATTTGCTCACAGCTCCACGGACTATGTCTAGAGATGCAAGATTTCCTATTGATATGAGTCAAGGTTTATAAGTAGTCTATGTGTAGCCAGACTCCTCTCTACTCACGCTCTTCTTGAAACCTAATTCATCATATAGAATTTAGAATGAACTCCTTTATTCCCCTCTAAAAGCATCATGCCACACCTAGCATTCGTACATTATGATCAATATAAGATGAAGAAAATAAAGAACATCATCTTTAACCAAAGGTGAAAGACTCTTAACGTGCAATACCTCAACCGAGTATTTGCACCATGCACTCTCTCAGCATGTTCAGACTTCGCTTATTCTTCTTTAAGCTCCGCTCTTGAAATCCGTGATGAGAACCGCCAATGCCCTGAATTCTCCCATAAACTTTACTAGTTAAGTTCTTGAGTCTATATATGGTCGGATTTATTCTCCTAATATGGACTCAAACTATACCTTCTTTTGTTTTCAAGCCACAGAAAATAGAAAATCTTGCCTATCAAGAATCTTTCATTAGAAGAGAATCCTAGAAAGTTTCTAATTCTGGTTTGATAACTTAGACGTCCGAATCTTCTGAGATGTGATACATATCCACTCACAACAGAGCCTGCCTATCGGGTTACTTGCTCCCTGTTCCTTAGCTTCCAAGCCAGTAGGATCACTCTACGTCTCACGATCGCTTCCTGTTTAGTTAGACATCTCATGTCCCGGCACGCCCTTACAAATATAGGATAGCCTTAGTTCGAATCCATCGGTCATACTAGAGACTTTATCTCTATTTCAACAAATCTTTATCAAGGTTAATCCTTGAAGTAACTATTTTCTTGTAGAACCCTTGAGACGAAGATATGAACAGTTTCAAACCCAATAGAAATCATGAAAAACATGTTTGGCTCCCATTTTTTGGTTTTGAAAACATCAGAACACTGCTAAAAGAATAAGAGCAATTGATAACATGAAATTTGTGTTTTCGTGTTTTCAACTGTTTCTCAAGAACCAAATGATGTCCGTGATTTTGAAAACGCGACAAAATTTGACTAATAATAAACTTAAACGCTAACATCACTGAATTTGTCAATTTAAATAATCTAAGTACATACATGTAATTCTCGCGAACACAGAATATTTCTCGACATTTCTTTGATTATCTACCATACTTGCAGAGTTGATACTTATAATCCTAAAACAAGACCAAAGATTAATAAAAAGATATTCAACTAAGAATATGGGATAGAGGAGAGAGTGATGTCCCAAAATAATCATTTTTTTTTAAATGCCAAAGAAATATATATTTCAAAATAATCATCTAACTAGTCTTGTAAACCTTATTCACCAATTGTGGTTTTAAAAATTAACCTTAAAACCACATTCACTAACTACAGTTTTAAGGTTAATTTTTAAAACTGCATTCATCTTGATTTTAAGGTTATTTTCAAAATCTCAATTGGCAAAATGGTTTTAAGGTTAATTTTTCAAACTGCAATTGGTCAATACAATTTTTTTTTTATTATTTTGAAACATGTACAACTCGGAAAATTTTTTAAGAAAAAAGAAAATTGGGACATCACTCTAGAGAGAAGAATTGGCACCCACAAGTATGGAATTTCTCCAAGTCATGAGGGAATTGGTAGATTCCCTTGCAGGAGAGATCTTCAAGAATCGAATTCTCCCTTTAGGTGATAATGTCGCAATCTGGTTCCAAAATTTGGAACTTGTTTATTTCAAGAACTCGTAAGTCTTAGTTATTAGTATAGCATATATATTATCACCTTTTTTTTTGTATTTAAGAAAGAATTATAATGTCACCTCCTACCTCTTCCATTTCCTGGACTTTAAGTTCACATTGTTGGCCGCTCACATTTGCATTTACATAATCGCCATGGCAGTTTACTTTAGCAGACTTCAAAATCATGAAAAGAAAGGAAAATAATCAAATGAGATGCTCAATACACATATATAATGACTTTTCAGGCGTTTTTTTTTCTATTAACACGGGTGTTTGAGTCAGCTTCTGTGCACCTTGACTAATTCCATGGGGTCCTAAAGTCAATGGTCGGATAATACCTCCGGTGGACCTAAGGGTACTCGAACTAGTGATCGTTGTAGAGTAAACCCAAAGCCAAACCAACTGAGCTACTCTTAAGGCTTATAATGATTTCTTAGGCCTTTTTTTCCCCTATAAACATGGGTGCTCGAGCTAGTTTCTGTGCACCTTGAGTAATCCTATGGGGTCCTAAAGTTAACGGTCGGGTAATGCCTCTAGAGGGCCTAAGAGTACTCGAACTAGTGACCGTTGCAGCGTAAACCCAAGGCCAGACCAACTGAGCTACCTCTAAGGGTTATAATGATTTCTCAGCCCCCGTGCCCCCCTCATTTTTTTTTTCTATAAACGTGGGTGTCTGGGCCATCTTCTGTGCACCTTCCCATGAGGTTCTAAAGATAATGGTTAGGTAATACCTCTGGTGGGCCTAAGGGTACTCAAACTAGTGATTGTTGCGAAGTAAACCTAAGGCTAGACCAACTGTGCTACCCTTAAGAGACATAATGATTTCTTAGGGTTTTTTTTCCCATAAACGTGGGTGTTCGGGGCAATGCATTCCTGATCGATCCCACGGGGTCCTAAAGTTACGTGATAACACTGGGCTCCAAGGGTACTCGAACTAGTTGATCGTTGCTATGATTGCAGAATCCAAGGCTAGACCAATCGAAAGTACCTAAGGTTATGATAATTTCTCAACCCCTCTCCTACTTTTTTTTCCCATAAACGTGGGTGTCCGGGCCAGCTTCTGTGCACCTTGACTAATCCCATGAGGTTCTAAAGTTAATGGTTAGGTAATACCTCTGGTGGGCCTAAGGATACTTGAACTAGTGACCGTTGCGGAGTAAACCCAAGGCAAGACCAATTGAGCTACCTCTAAGGCTTATAATGATTTCTAAGCCCCCCTCCCCCCCCATCCCCTTTTTTTTTTCTATAAACATGGGTGTTTGGGCCAACTTCCGCGCACCTAAAGTTAATGGCTCTGCACACCGTGGGCCTAAGGGTACTAATCCAGTGACTGCATAGAAAACCCAAGGCCGTAATTATTAATGAGCTATCCCTAAGGGTTATAATGATTTCTCAGCCTTTTTTTTTTTCTATAAATGCGGGTGTTCGGGCCAACTTAAGTGCACCTTGACTGAGGGGTCCTAAAGTTAATGGTCGGATAATACCTTCGGTGGGCCTAAGGGTACTCGAACTAGTGATTGTTGTAGAGTAAACCCAAAGCCAGACTAACTGAGCTACCCCAGTTATAATGATTTTAGAGCTTGAGTAGAGTTACCTCGTAAAGTTCATCTGAAATGAGAGTGAGCCTGTGTGCAAATGGTACTCTTGAATTGGTATCAATATATGAATCAGTAATTGGATTCCCAAGCACATATCCCTAATCATACGTCCAAAAAGAAATGAGAAAAAAAATGCAAGGGATCAAATTAATAACATGAATACTTATTTCAGAAGATATAAGATCATATATACTTGGAGGTTCAGGTTTAATGGTGGAGGTCCTCCTCGTTCACTATCTGCAACTCCTCAATAAAGCAAGAAAAGCAAGTATATGAGATGAAGTTGACTTTAAGAGTAGTTTTCTGTTTGTTTCCATGGAAAGATGTAACTTACTATAATATAGGTGTTGAACTATCATTGGAAGAGGTATGCCTGAGTATGAATCTCCACCAACATAAAGGTTGTTTTTCAGGAATTCTGGGTGTTGCATCAAACAACGTGATAAATGTTCGATAATGATAAATTCTTTGTGGTTATTTTGTCGAAAGTGATACAAAATTCCATGTTTTGGCATGACTCCATTTGAAGAGTCTTTTTTTGGCTCTTCAATCCTAAAACTCAGAGCTAAAATACATACCTCACCATCCATGCATGGAACCATCAAGTTTCGTGATAATCTTAAATGAGAAATTAGGGATTTCATGACAGTTAGATTATATATAGATGAAACAAAATGTGAGAGAAACTAGTGGTTTCATTTAGAACTAGGCAAAGTTTAAGAGGGAGAATTTGAGGGGGCTAGAGCTTAGAGTTTGGGATCAATCTGCAAGGGAGAGAGGGGCATGGGGGGTATGGGTAGTAAGGGCTATTTTGTCAAAATAATTTAAGGGTTTAATGAATTTTGTGCAAAGCTGCCATGCCAGAAATGTTATCGTCCCGTTTGCCTATCTGTGGATTCCGTTAACGACAGAGGTATAAGTATGTCACGACAGAAATTTTAGGGGCATGATTGAACTCAAAAAAAGTTTAAAAACCAAATTGAACATACGATCAAACGTTAGGGACATTTTTTCACTTTATCCCTTAAACTGCGTATGCAGCCATTAAAGAACTGCTGTAACCCAAATTGCAATTGGTCGACTCCATTCTACGAGGTGTGCTTAAATTAAGTAGCTCGCAAAAAATTCACCAACAGCCGTCGCAATGTTTAGCCTCCAATCAGCCAGTAGTTTTGGCAGATGGTCATGTGAGGGAACCCCTTAGAGTTTTTAAATTGTTCATATCATAAGGGTGGCAAGGTTGAATAGGATTCAAAAATACACTTCCGATCCAATATACTTTTTCCTAATTTGAGTTTATGAACACAATCATATCATGTTTAAACTTATATCTTTTTACCTAATTATTATTCATATCATGTTTGGGTTGATTTATTTAACTTGAGTACTTAAATTTTGAAACAACATAAACATATCCAATTACTATAATTAATTATCACTCTTGTATGACATTTTTTTTTTTTGTCAAACCACAAGTGTGTCCTAAGGTATAAGTATACACGAAAAGTTGCCTTTAAGTCATACCATACTGCATCTAATCCTGCAGAGCAGGAGGGGCCAAGCAAGGGCGTAAAGCTATACTATAGAACACAATTGCATTCTCAAGACTCTAACTTGAGACCAGTGGTTAAACTAGGAGAGACTCCAACTTGTATGCATGTTATTTTTTTTTGAGCGGACCTGTGCAAACACGGAAGGTGCCTTTAAGCCATACCACACATAGACTAATCTCTAAATGAGATAGGAGGGACCATAAGGTCTATAAAGCTGTACTACAGAACACAGCTGCATTCCCAAGACTCGAACTTAAGACCATTGGTTAAGATAGGAGAGACCCCAACTTGTATGCTTGTTATCAACCCTTACATGATAGTGCAAATGATACTTATGCATGTATACCTTCATCATGAATTCAGAGGTTTGTGTTGCTGATTTGTAGTCGTCCATAAAGTAACCTTCTTGAGTTGTTGAGTAAGAGAATCCAGCACCGACAGGTGCATCTAAAAATATCATGTTGATTTTCTGTTCAAGTAACATATATAATGAATATTTAATTTATTCAAAGATTAGTACCAAAGGTTGAGAAACCCTATACCTTTGTCCACGCATATTCACTCAATTCAAGTATAGGTAGGCCTCCACTGTAATCTAAATTGAAAGAAACAGGACCTGTGGAAAGTAAGTAGAATTGGTTACTCTTATATTATATCTATATATTCATGTATTTCACATTGTTAGTATTGGTGACCCGAATTCTTGAACTGAAAAAATGAGGAAGATTGCGGTCCAAAAACAGGGGACTTATCACGACAAACAAGTAGTCATTCTTCCAGCAATCGTTTTGGCTTACAGCGGCAAGTATCAGCTTGTCAGAATAAGCAAGCCCTCGCTTGCACTCGCTCTAATCCTGTCAGGCGCGCGAGCCTTCCGCTGCTGCCCTCTTAATGCTTGTCGCTAGCTAAATGCTTCACAACAAGCATGCTTGTTCGGGGCATTCCTCAGCGCCAACTCAAGATTTAATGGGCCAGGTTTTCACACACACACACACACACACACACACCCACACACACACACACACACACACACACACACACACACACACACACACACACACACACACACACACACACACACACACACACACACACACACACACACACACACACAATGACAATACACTTCACACACACACACACACACACACACAATATTCACACACACACACACACACAGTCATCAATAATATCACACACACACAATATCACATTAATATCAATATCAATATTACATATATATATATATATATATATCTTATATTTTTGGGGTTTAATTAAGAGTGTGAGATTTAAAGAGGCTGAGAACATTGTAACTCTCTCTTATTCTTCTTCCCTTCTCTTCTTTGATATAGTGGATTTATAGCTCCTTTACCCGTGGTTTTTCCCTATTTGAGTTTCCATGTAAATCTTGGTGTTCTACCTTTTTCGTTCTTGCTTGATCCACCATTATTTTTCTAAAACACATAGATTAAAAAAAGGTGGTTTGATTAAAAGACCTTCTAAAAATTGAATTTTGGAAATCTAACCCTTTCATCAATTTTTTACATCAGTATGACAAAAATACCTTTGTTGTTATCTTGTAATAATAACAATTTCTTTTTAAAGATACATGTAAATATATAAAATAGTAAAGGGCATGTGACACCCCAATTTCCAGGAGTCCCGTTGACAATCGCTTAACCTGCGGAATTCTTGTGGATTTCGGGTGACCCTATACCACACTATTGTATCCCATTTATCGAGATCCATATTAAAAATCTAAGGCAGTCTCCTTTGTTCTAGGAGCTCTACCCAACATACAACCCGTATAACAAAGATAACCATAACTCCATCTGGTGGTCTCAACAGGCGCAGTAATGACTCACACAAGGTCCATCTGGTCAATATCCCCAATATACAACTATATCGATAATAGTCCATAAGAGTTTATTACAACACTTTATATGCACATATATTAAAATCCAGCTTGTTCTAATATAAAGCTTATGAAAATATTTATCAGCTGATCCCTCCCTTCAAAATCCCGACTGGGAGTGAGCGCCGTCCCTCGCACACCCCCGCACTTGAAAGGTCCCACGATCAGAGCAATGCCCAAGAGAGAATAATTTCCTACAAGGGCTACTACCCACCTAAGTGCATACGCAATGACACACACATTCAAGAAAACATGCGCATTCTAATTAAATGTCTATGATGTCATGGATGAGAATGTAACTCCACCCTATCCCATGTCCCGAGTCCTCACAGACTCCCTCACACAAGTATATGCCGAGTGTGAAAACCAAACCGTCCTTTATGTTCCATCAATGGCCATTTTTCAAAACAAAAGCTTTTTTTTTATAAATCAAAATCCATTGGACGATTCCTGATATCAACTTGCATTCCCAAGTTCCATGTGTTTATGCATTTGTGAGCCATGGATTTCCAGGTTTACATCGCAGACGCCAAGGCGCTTCCGACATTACTCCGCCATCAGCTGCGATCGCGTCTAACCTCAATATCGGCCCTTCTTACTCCCTGGTGCAGATATCTACCCCAACTCGTATGCCCAACACACATATTTTTCTATTTCCTTAAAACCGTGAGATTCCATTTCGATGTCAGTCTCATATTATCAGCTTCTCCACCATCAACACCAAACACAATGTCGATCAACCATCTACCCACGACACACCATCAACACCAAACACAGTGTCGATCTCTACCATGCACCACACCCATGTCATGTGATGTCCCAGGTGCATAATGCAATGCACCATGCCACTATGCTCATTCATACCATGCTACATATATGATGAGTACTATATGTGCATGGCTACTCATGCATAATTGCTTCCATGCATCATTTTGGACATTTATATAAAAGCATACAAATTCAAATATATCATACAATTCATGACATCATATCAATACACGATACATTTCGACATCACAAGTCACTACTACTCGTAGCGACATGCATCAACCTCTCAGCCGACCAGACAAGACATGTCCACAACTAGCCTACAATAACAAGTGTAATGACCTTTATTCATACAAAGTACATCACAAGCCAAACCATTAAACAATACAATTTGACTTCCACACACTTCAAACAATAAAGTATCACCTAATTCAAGCAATGATATACTACAATCATATACCAATTGTGGCAAAAATCTAGACACAAATCATTAAACAGCCTAAGCTATAGCAGTCCCGGAAAATGGACTATAACTTGAGTTATAGAGGTCCGATTTGGGTGATTCAAAAGCCTAACATCAAGTTCTTAGACAGAGCTACAAGTTCCTTGAAGAATTCGAATCCAAATTCTCACTTTTTCCCAGTCGAAAATCAGTCCCAAAAATCTGGACAGTAGGCTCGGCCAAAACAGGGCAGCTTAGGGCAGTCCCGGAAAATGGACCATAACTTGAGTTATAGAGGTCCGATTTGGGTGATTCAAAAGCCTAACATCAAGTTCTCAGATAGGGCTACAATTTACTTGAAGGATACTAGTCCAAATTCTCTCTTTTTCTAATCGAAAATCAGCCCCAAAAAACTGAACATCATATAGGATCAAAACAGGGCTCTATTCCCATAACCCATTAATTTGCCAAATAGCCCTTTAGGGCAAAAAGGGCCAAACAGCCCTTTAGGGCATTAAAACTCAACCAAACAGCTCCGAGGAAGTCTCGCGAACACTTCCTGAACCCGAAGCTTTTGACTTCACGAACCTCCCACGTGAAACCTCGAAAAAATTGGAGTTTCCGGTATACACGAGTAGCTCTCGCCGTGTACTCCGACTTTAAACCTTGTCCTTTCGAAAGATGACTACCCGATCTCCATAGATCGTAGAGAGAAGGTGGAGCCCATTTTCCCTCTCTCTGTCCTCTCCTCTCCTTCTCTCCGTTTTTCTTTCTTTTTCTCTTTTCTTTTCTTTTTAACTTAACTAAAGTTAAGTGTGTGGCCCTCATGGCGTCATGTGTCATGCGATCTTCGCTCGGATATGTTCCTACCTCAAAACAATTTATTTTCATCCGGTTCAAGTCCAATTTATTTTAAACGAACTTAACTTGAGTTATTTCCTAACTCCCGAAATTCTCGTGAAAATCTCGTTCCTCGGGGTCATTGAATAACTATCCACCCAAAGAAATCACGAAATCCGACTGTTTCAGAATTCGACGAAATCTTTCTAGGTAACTATATTTTGCGAGACGAATCCAACGGTGAAATCCGTTTCGTCATCCGAGATCTAGAGAATTTTTCAGGCTTTCCTGAACCATTTTAGTAATTTTATTAATTTTGTCATTTTTCAAAAAAATTAAATTTTTTCTCGGGTTTTACAAGGCATTTTTGTTTAAAATGAGTTATTTCTCAAGAAAAAAGGAGGATTTGATTCACAAATTTTGAATTATTTGAGGTTTTTTAAACAAATATTTCATAAAAAAAATTGAATCAAAGAAAGGAATATTAAAAGGATTAATAGACTACCATTTTGATAGAAGAATGCAGTGAGTGAGGAGCAACCAGGGCCTCCACTGAACCAAAGAAGAAGAGGATCCAATACCGGATTCCTTTGGGACTTGACAAAATAGTAGAAGAGCTGCACTTCTTCATTTTCACCCACACCCACATATCTGCCCACACAAACACACACACAAAAAAAAGGCTCTGATACCAGTTTCTGTCGTAAAAATCTTCCCAAAATGATGAAATTGGAAACTAAGGTTCAGAATAAAAAAGGGTTTGGTTCCCCCCTTTTTGTTTTTCTGAAAAACAGGGATAACCCACTATATTCATAGAACATTGAGTAAATTTAGATAACACCAAAATGATGTTATCTATGTTTTCAAAAACAATTATGAAGAACAGTTTGAAAAAACATGAACCAAACATGCAAGAATTTACCCAGTTTCTAGATAGAAAGGAAGCTCCCCAGGAAACCCAGGTAGGGTTTTGATGATTGATCTTGCTGTAGAGACGCCTGATGAGGAAATCAAAAGAAGAAGAAGAAGAAGAAGAAGCCGATGCCGGGATGCTGCTGCTTCTGCCATGCCGATGAAGAATCTAAAAATAGGAGATAATTAGGTTAATGAAATTTCTGAGGAAGAAGAAGATATTTCAGAGGAAGAAGAAGATAAGGAAGTACTGTTCCGTTAATGAAATTTCTGAGGAAGAAGAAGATATTTCTGAGGAAGAAGAAGATAAGGAAGTACTATTCTGGGTTTGGTGACACTTCTTTATCCACGTACATCTCCACATGATTCAACCTCAGCCTGAACCCACAGGTTTCTTCTAACAGTGTCTGGAAAGAAAATATGTTTGATTCTCCGAAAATTTGAAGAAGAATGCAAACCAAAGAAAATATAGTGCTTTCATGTCAAATGTCAAAACATGCTTTCATGTCAACCGCTAAATATGAATGATCACAAAATCAATAGTGCTTTCATGTCAATACAAAAGTATGTCAAGTGCTTTCATGTCAATACAAAAGCATGTCAATTCAGAAGGAACTCATAATATTCCACTCAATATGAATGTTGCTTACTTTATAAAATTTCTGACAAATTCTAAGCCTTCATTATATCATGTATAATAAATTCAAAATTTATAAAGTAAGCACCCATTACTATGAGTCCACCATGCTTCCATAACAATTATCACTTAATTGTTTTTGATCGAATAGTATCCGGGAAGACAGAGTCAGACATCTCTGTTAATCCCACTTCAGACCTACGGCAGGACTTCATACCTTCATCGTGGGGACACCTTCATACTATCGCATAATCCAAATTCGCTTTCCTACTCATGAAATAATTAAATAATAATTTTTATAGATCTTGTGGAACCATAATAACAAGGTTTACTTTATAAAATATGCTTTATTTATAACATAATAATAAAGGTTTAGAATAATATTCTTAGCCAGACATTATAGCAAAGATACAAGGTTTAGAAAGGAAAACTTACAATCTTATTGAAAATCCTTCTTGATATTTTACATTGCGAGCACACCCAAAGCCTTAGTTGCAAATTTTTCTACCCAACTTCGCTTACAAACTGAAATGAAAACATACTATATATAGAGGGAAGTCGGACATGAAACCTTGGACTTCAAATCCTAATATTACATATTCTTTACAACTGTCTGGTTTCTAGAAAACCAGGGGCTGAAATCTGTTGGCCTCTTCAAACCATGGGCTGTTTTTTGAAAAACCAAGGGCGGAAAAGCAACAATCTTTCTTTCAATCACTTTCTATTTTTACATTTTTCACCCACTTTCGTGCTCCAAATCTTGTTGGGCTGTCATTTTCTGCTAGTCTCTTTTCCACATAGTGGAGTGCTTGTGGAGAGGAATCTATTTCACCATTTTCTATCATGCTAATCTTCTTTAATAAAAATCTTCTGGTTGAGTCAGGTGTGAACCTGCAATCAACAGAGATCATGATAGATTCCATATTATCCGGTTTGCCATAACTATTGAATGGCTTTTTCAGAGCATTTTCCATCTGTCCTTTCACAATAATCAAACCCAATCCTCTGCGGTAGTGCACATTTTCTTCAGTAAATCTTTTGAAAATCTTCTCCTCTCCTCGCGTTTGAAATCATTACTTCTTGGCTAAACGCACTTTCATTTTAATAAAGTGCCAAACTATATAATTTTGACTTTCGTTGAAATCGGGGCTAGCACTGAAGAAATCAAGTGCTAAGGTATCATTAATCTTTATCATGGGATTGTTCCCAAAATTATCTTTTACGCCATCTTTAATCCATCCGGGTAATTTTTAATTCTCCGAAAATCGTGAGTACCTGTGATATGGTAGCAATGCTACCAAAATCGTACTACCACGTATTTCTACCTGGATTTGCTCCTGTAAGAAGTGAATCCTTGGATAAATTCCAGATTTATCAATGATAATCTCTTTTGTATCGGTTAAACCGAATAATCGTTCCATGGTTTCTCCATGTAATTTCATAATTTCCCTATCCATGGACACATGAATTTTTTCAAAAATCGTTTTACTCGTAGAAGTCTGAGGTCTAAGAGAAATCTTTTCCGATACTTTGGATTTACTGGATGAAGCATCATCGTCATGTAGACTGATATTTGAAAAATCAAGTTCATCATCCTCTTTAAAATAAGAAGTTAAAATCATTTCATGAGATGGGCGTTTTGACAAGTCTTTCAAAATCAGCAACAAAGCTCTTAACATCAGATTTAAGTTTTTCAGGGGAAATCTCAGTTTCAACAAGCTGATCAAGAGTATCAGTCAAAATCATAATTTGATCAAAATTTTTTGACATCTTAGAAAGACTATCTTAATGCTTCAATCTGGTGTAACACCTCGAAAAACACCCTAGCAATGCATGGTTGGGGTATATTGTGTTAAATAGGAATTTTCGAAATAAAACGAGAGACCCAAAATTATATTAGAGACAAGGGGTAAAGTGGCTATTTACCACTGAGGATATGAGAGGCATAAAACAGTTTATATGCAATTATAGAATTTGGAGAGATGGAATATTAGAAATTAGAAAGAATAGAAGGACCAAACGTAAAATGGGAACTCAAGTACAAATAACATGAAGATGAGGGACCAACAGTAAATAAAAGAAAGTAAAATCCATAAATAAAGATGAGATCAAAGCCAAAATATCTTTGGTCTTTTGGGTGGAAAGAGAGCAAAACGGGTAGAAGAGAGGAGAAGGAGAAGAACAAGAAGAGGAAGAGGAAGAAGAAAAAAAGGAAGAGGGAGGAGCCAAGAAGAAAGGTATGGAATTTCTATGATTTTTTTTGGTTGATTAGGATCATACATTCAGTTAGTGGAGTTTTCTCAGTGAATGAGGGTTGTGGAAATTGTTTGACTGGAGAATGGGTTTTGGATTTGAGTGAGAGGTTTGCCCTTGGTTGATAATGAATGATAATTCTGTCTTGTTGGATTTCTTGTAAATGTGATCCTTTGAGGAGAATTTGGTTTCTATTAAATGTTTTAGGATTTCGTTGATAATTTGATTCTCATCAAAATATTTATCTTGGAAAATATGGCAACATGAGGAGATTCTCATTTGTATATAGTGAGGAAATTGTCTTAACCTTTTCCAGCAGTGATCTCAATTTGGAAAATCCACTATTGCTGACAGTAGCCCTCAAAGCTAAAGGAAATATATACGGGAAGACTGTTTGGGCAGGGTAGACATACTGCACCTTACTGCTGTGATGCTAGAGAATATAATCCTGGGTGAAAATATTGCTTAGGCGTGGGTAATGTTCCAATCTGAGCAGATTTTTCGCTTTTTGTCTACAACTTCGGACGGTCATAACTTTTTCGTCCGAAGTCCGATTTGAGTGTTCTTGGACTCTATGGAAATCCCTTTGAGTCTAGAATTTGTCCATATATAGCTTTATAAATTTTGAACTCATATTCTGTCTGAAAACGATGAAAAACAGTAGGCCCCTGCTGGTTCGGTGCACCGGATTTTCTGGTTGTGTCCTCCAACTTCGGACGGCCATTACTTTTCGTCCGGTTCTTTAAAAAGCCTTGACTCTGGTGGAAAGCCCTTTGAGTCTCAAATCCACCCATTTATAGCGTGATACCATATTGAGTTTATACTATATCCGAAAATGACTAAAAATAGTGGCTGCTAAGGCGTAAGTTGATTTTCTTCATGGCTTGCAACTTGCATAACTCCTTCGTTAGGACTCCGTTTTGGGGGTTCTAGGACTCTATGGAAATCCCTTTGAGTCTAGAATCCATCCATATATAGCTTGATAAAATCGTGAGCTTATAATAAGTCCGAAAATGACAAAATACAGTAGCTGCTGCTGCTATTGCAGGTGCTGCAAGTTGCTGATTTTCTTCACGGCTTGCAACTTGCATAACTCCTTCGTTAGGGACTCGCTGGTGTTCTGGGACTCTATGGAAAGCCCTTTGAGTCTAGAATCCATCCATATATAGCTTGATACAATATTGATCTTATAATACACCTGAAAATGACAAAAGACAGTAGCTGCTGCTGCTACTGTAGGTGCTGCAAGTTGCTGATTTTTTTCATGGCTTGCAATTTGCATAACTCATTCGTTAGGACTCCGTTATGGGTGAGTCTCGGATTCGATGGAGCTCATCGAGTCTAGAATCTAACCATATGCTATTTAATGGCATTTGGTACCCACATCTTGTCTGAAAATTGAATTATTGTACCGAGTGTACTAATCGCTTGGTTAAAGTTAATTGGAATACATGGTAAGAAAGGATGTAGATATAAACAAGAAATGACAATATATGTAGATTTGATATGTAAAGGAGTATAGATAAGAAAAGTACCTACAGGTATCAAAGTAAGAGTCTCTGTCTGCATCTCTACGAGATAGGATACCGATAAAGAACAAGAAAACATACAAGTATAGGGAATGTGCAGTATAGGTCATAAGATATGATAGTCCGAGCAAAGTACATGAAGATATAAGTTAACAAGATATAAGATGTTACAAGCAGAGGACATGATACATGAATATAAGAGTATACATATGAATGGTATGATTGTCATCCATAAAAACGAATAGATGGACATGATAGGAACACATGAATGATAAAAACATACATGATAGAAATATAGAAAGTACATGAATAGCTAAATCATGATAGAAAAGCATAAAGGATATGATGTATAAATGATATAAAGGGGATATGAATAGATAAAGATATATATATGAATATATGAATATAAGAGTGCATAGGATGCATTCATGATATATGATAGATTATAATAAGTATGATACGAAGACAAACTAAATGATAGAAAAAGATATGAATATACGTATTGTAAAGAAATATGAGAACAACAATACGGTTTTCAAGAAATATGTGAAGGCATTACGTATCAAATAACACAGTGTATATCCATTCGCATACACGATAACACAGCTTATTCACGTAGACGGTGATACGCATGGTAAAATGTAATAAAATGATCATTCGCTTAAAACCCGGTAGAGGGATAGATCGGGCATGCCTATTGTGGAAAAAAACCGCAAAGATAATCGATCAGTCGGGCTCTTTGTCATTACAACAATTGGCCCTTATAGATGGTCATTATCTCATATTAATGATAATAGTTTCGTGCCCTTTTTTATAGATGGTCATTGTCTCACATTAATGATAACATCGCTTTCAGTTCTTATAGACCACTGCTTCAATGAGTACAAATACTTCGGCCCTTATAGTTTTATCCACTTCTAAGGTTTATGCGCATGAAACATAAAAACAAATGATTTGGTATATGACATGTGAAAAGATATTATATGATTCATAAGCATGCAATCGCTATGTGATGATAAGTTCATAGAACATGAGATTATAAGATCCGACATGATATATGAAAATGTATAAGAATGTAAAATGATTTGAAAAGTTAATATGAATACAGTATATGGAAAGTACAAAGTACAGTACACGAAAAGTATATGAACAAGTACAGTACATGAAAGGGAAAGTAATATGAAAAGTATAACAGAAAAACAATATATGAAAATAGTACATGAACAGTACATGAATACAGTATATGATAACAGTACATGATAACAGTACATGAAAATAGAACATAACAACTGGTATAGTATATAACCATGAAAGTAATAGGCGGGCAGAATATGACATGGGCTACCAGACAGGATATGTAATATGAACCATTAGAAAGAGAATAGACCAATGGATAAGTACTAGAAAAGAAATAAATGATAGAAAGGTTATATGTCAAACGTCACATGATATGTACGTTATATGAAAAATGATAAGATAAGGTATTTGTTGAGACGCATCATAGTTATCGGGTCGTCCTTGTCTATGTTGCCCACTAAGCGTGAAAGCTTAGCACGGTTTTTAATCCGCAGGTACGTGGCTAAGACAAGGATAGAGGATGTGATATCCTACAATGCCAGAAAGGTGCCAACTCGTATAGGTGATTACCGTGACCGCCTCCGCACCGATTTTTGAATAGGTATAAGCTTTTTTATTGAGAAGTAATGGGACTCGATGTATAGAACATGAATACCACTATGGTGCTATGTATACCGTATATAAAATAAATTTTTTTATTATTTTAAATTGTGCATATGAATGAGAAAATGTGCACAGGTCAACTCGAGAAAGAAAAGGCTGAAGAGTCCTAGCCCCAAAGTAAAATACTCGCCACACCCCACTCCGTGCCGTCACGCCAAGATTTGGTCTTTTGTCGGATCGACCATCTCGAGTAAAAAAATATGCAACAACATTTTTGTTAGATCTAATGATTTCAATGTCAAAGATATACTCAGAACAATAGGTTTGCCATCTAATCAGTCTTTTGTATTCAGGTTTTGAAGGTAAATTATTTTTAATAAAGGCCTAACTCCGAGTATTATGTTCTACCTTTTGGTAATAGAAATATGAAAATTTCTTTGCTTCTTTTAATAATAGCTAAGAATTCTTTTTCATTAATATGATATCTTTCTTCAGTAGGTGTAAATGTTCCCGAAGTATATCTACATAATTCTTCAGAGTCATTTTTTCTTCTTTTTAATACTGCTGCCCATGTACTTTATGAAGAATCGGTTTCAAGGATTAAATCATCATCATCTAGAGGAAGTTTTAATTTTGGTAAATCGGTACACTGTGATTTTATAAATCTAATATGTTCTTCATGTTCTTTAGAGAATATAACCTATATTTTCACAAGTTAGTTTGCGTAGTTGTTGGAATCAACAAGATTTTTAATAAATCCTTCAAAGATAATTTAATATGCCTAAAAATCTTTGCAGTTTGTTTTCTATCTCGCTATTTTTCCTAAAATCTTTAATTTTTTTTCTCTTAGAATATGGTTTTGTAACTCGATCTCCTTCAATCAATCAATAATCCTAGAACTCTATTTCAGGTCTCCTATAATAGACTTCTTTAGAGACCTATACCATGTGTAAGTGACATAAATTTATAAAGGTATCTCTGAGATGTTGTTCTTCATTTTTGAGGATACAAGATAATATCAACATATACATGTATAAAATCATACTTAAAATATTATCCATTTTTCTTCAAAATCTCGAGGAGCATTTTTAATCCAAAGGGTAATACATTCCATTCATAGTGACCTTGGGAGTACCCAACAAGTATCGGCTTGGGACTTCAAATATCTTAATCTAATAACCCCGACTACAATCGGCCGAATGCCACTACAATTTCTAGTTTTATGAATTAAGGTTTCTTTGTTTGGTAAGAAATAACCATCAAAAATTGTATTATCATTTAATTGCTTGTGATTAACAACCATGCGAGCCTTATTTCTATTAATCTCATTTCGATTCCGAATTACAAAGGTCAATACTATGTGGGCTTTTTGAAGGCCTAATTAGATTTAAATTACATAATTCTTTTAATTGAATTTGAAATTCTTTTACATCTAATTCATTATGTCGCATGGGTTTTACCCGAATAATCTTATCGGGGTCTTTTAATTCAAGGGTTGCATAAATTTTATTGTTATCCCAAAATTGTAAGGGATTTTCAACATACAGGGATTCAAGCTTAAGTTTTATCTGAGAACAGAAATCAAGACTTTTTAGTAGGCGAGATTCTAACTTGAGTAACGACATGGCAAAATCAGTTTTTGGTAAGGGTAGAGGAATAGGCTAATCACGCCGGTCGCGAGGGATAAAGGAATAGGAAGTTTGCGAGCATGTATTTCCGCTTTAACTGGTGGAGTAGTGATCCAGTGATTACAGGGTGTTTTGAGGCGAAGATGGTAGGAAATATTATTTTGAATAATAATTTTAAAAAGTTGAAGAAAATTGTTACCAAGCAAGATATCTATCTTTTTCCAGTCATGTCCATTAAAGTATTCTCCTTTAATTTTATAATTTGTAATTTTTTTCTTCTCGCTCAAGTAAGTTTTAAACGTTATCATTTTATTAGGGTGAATTTTATCGCTTGTGCTAGACTAGAACAAGGAGGTCTAGGAATCTAAGTATTTTGGCTTATCTCTCCATATCGCGAAAAATCATTTTTAGCTAACTAGACGCTTCGTGGATAAACTCGCCCAATATCATGAAATAAAAGAGGTAAATCTATGTAATCTTTTTGGGCGAAATATTCAATATGATGTGTATTAGATAAAGCATAGGCAATCTTATAAGTGATAGAGTAAGGTCTATTACCTTCTCTCATAAAATCCTGACGTTTAAAATCCTGAATCAAGCTTAAAGTTCTATCAAAGTCTTTATCTGCAAGGTTATAAGATATTTTTGGATAAATATTGAATATAAATTTTTAAAATTTAAGATTTCCTTTGATAATCTAGAATTATTTTTTTGTTAACAATCCTAATATCTAGTAATGCTAAATCTATCGTGTATCAATTCCTTCTAAACGTTGCACTTATAATCATTTGTATGACCCAATGTAGATCCATCCACCTACAACGATCTTTTCATTAATCTTTTGAACTTTGAATCACCCTTTTTCTAATAAGGGGATTTCAATCTACTGAAGTTACTTCAATATTTAACGCTTTCTTTTTAAGCTAAGCCATAATATAATATTATTTTTTCTTAATCCAAACTTTTCCCAAAGTTTTCATTGAATCACATCGCTTATATTATAATCAACTTTTTAATCTTTTCAATAGTTGAATGTCAAATAAAATATCCCGAGAAATCGCCTAAACTCAATTACTTGATTATCACACTTCGCCATCTTCTTCTTAATTATCTAACTCTTCCGAACAAGCATCATCTATTTCGTGACCGCTCATAAATTGATTCGTCCGAATGTAGATCATCTAAATCTTCTAGTTTTCTTACTTGAATAAAATCTTCTTGTTTAATCATTGTTTCGATATCTTCATCTATTTCAATTTTCTTCTTATTAAACTTATTAGGACATTCATTTGCATAATGTCCTATTTGGTTACAAGCACAGCATCTACATTCCTTTGCTTGCTTGGGATTTTTCTTGTAAATTGTTCTTCTTCTAATCGGGTTATTCCAATTTCTCCTAAAATATCCTGGTTTTCTTCTTATAAAGAATCTTCTTCGTCGCAATCCAAATCTATTTGGAAATCTATTCTGAGGTCTATTTGGGAACTTTTTATTAAGTTTCTTTCTTTATGGTATATAGGGCTTTTTAAAGTCTCCTATTACAGTAATCAAATTATTTCCTTTACAACAAAGAACATTTTCTTTCCTAATCATTCTAGCTTTCGTAATCAAATAGGCTTGATGACACTCACTCACTCAAATAGCTTTCGTAATCAAAACCCATCTCACAATCTCTCCTCAAAACACCCTAGTTAAAATTAAGAATAATAAAACATCACTTCATGTCATAGGAAAAATCCCCCCACCAAGACTGCATTAAAGTCTTCCCTAAAACGCCATCCCCTGGCCAAACTGGCTAAAGGTCATAGGTTAAGACTAAAGACTTAAGGTTTTAAAATTCCTCTTTCAAAATACGGGTTTCAAAGAGATTAATTTTAAGAAAAATTTTCCTTGTATAGAAAGATAATAAATGATCCATGTAAATGGGACATTATTATATAAAAAATTTAAAATCAAACTCCATTTCCCTTGCTTATCTTTTACCCCTTTGTTCCCTAAATAAATAAAATTAACAAAAAATTAAAGTAAGAACACAAGAGATTTGAAAAGAAATACTTACAATTTATTTCTTCAAACTTTGATTACAAACTTTCTGTACAAACTCTCTTTCTCACTAAACTCTCTCTATTACTCAAACTCTCAACTCTTGCTCTTACGTATGTACAATCCTCAAATTTATAGGCATTTGGACAAACTAAAGACAAAAATAAAAAAGCTACCTAGCTAGTTAATGTTTGGATACACATGTCTTTAAAAGACATGTACTTTTACTGCACTTTGAGATTTAATAAATTAAAGAAATTGAAAAGTAAATGGTAATTAAGGAAAAAGTTGAAACGTCTAATCAATATTTTGTACA
Organism: Tetrastigma voinierianum; assembly: GCA_016808115.1. Classification (NCBI taxonomy): domain Eukaryota; kingdom Viridiplantae; phylum Streptophyta; class Magnoliopsida; order Vitales; family Vitaceae; genus Tetrastigma; species Tetrastigma voinierianum. The sequence goes on along the minus strand of JAEQBH010005147.1, from coordinate 45,663 downwards.
AAATTTTGAGTTGGTTCTTCAAGTCTTCAAAAATTTGACACGTTCTTTTCTTTAATGCCTTCACAGCTCAAGATAAGCTTGGTCTAAAAGCCGCATCTGTCGCTATAAAGGTTGATTATCGTTGCAAGATTTGATGTCTTCATTATTCTTCCGCCGTATTTTCCAAGCTGCATAGTCAGATTCAGACTCTCTAAGTTTGCGTCATCACCGACGTAAGACATTTCCGTGAATCATCAGTCGTTGATAAAATTGCTCTTCCGTTATAAAATTTTCGTTCAAAATTTTTTCTAAAGGCTCGGGTTCTCCAAATTATATGTTTGGGTTTCGCCAATAAGATAAAAATTTTTATTTCTCGGGTTTTTTAAAATCAAAAACTGGTAAAATCTCTAAATCTATTATAATATAGAGAAATCATTTGAACTGCCATTTCTATATCTGTGCCGTTGTTTGGGTATTAAAGGTTCTTGTTTGTTTGACAGATAAGGATGATAAGGTGTAATCGTGCTTCCATCAGCCTAAATAAAGGCGGTATAGTTTGAAAAGATATATTCACATGATTTTCTGGCTCTAAAAGATATTCAATATTTTTTAGTTTTTCAGGAAAATTCTTAGGTACTTGATAAATACTAGTTAAAAATATGTTTTTCAAAATCCCTTGATCCATTAGTTCAAGGATGAGTTCTAAATATTTTTCATCTAAAAGAGACATATTTACATAAGCTAAATAAACAATCTAAAATAAATCAGATAATGGAGCCATATATATCCCGCTTTAATCTAATCGCTTTTGGTCTCTAAATTGTTCCTATAATATACACCGGTTCTAAACACTTTTCATAATATTTATCTAAAAAGAAAGATTCTATATTGTTATATATATCAGATCCGAACTTGTTTTTAATTACAAGTTTTTCAAACTATTCGGTAAGAAGAGTTGATTTTCTAATCATATTAATTAACTCGGTTTTGCTGACATTGTTCAAAGATTCTAACTTTGTTTCTAACTTAATATGGTTTTCGTTTTTCTCGTTCTTAAACATTTGGAATTTTTCGTTTCTAAAACAACAAACTCCGGTTTTGTAAATTTTGAAGATGTCACAAGTCGAAATGGTTTTTCCATAAGCATATTCTAAAATTTGGTTTTAAAAGTTTTGGGGTTTTAAAGACCAAAGGTTAATAACAACGACTTTGGCGTTTCTTCAAAAAGCGCTTTAATACAGATCAAATCAAGGTTAGGGTTTAAAACTTCATTTAAACTAACGATTCCAAATTGAAAAGTTTTTGCTTTTGAATTTCTCCTTTGAGCCATGTTCCTGTAAACAAAAAGTTAGTCATAAATAATTAAATCATTTATATAAATCTGTCTACTTAACCAATCCCAAGCAAGAAATATATGAATATTGTAAAGCACTCTGTGAGGAATCCAGATACAATTTTTAGAAAAATGGAAACAAAGAAACAGAGTTATTTTCAGAAGAAGAAATAATTTTTAGTATATATGTGTTTTTAAACCTTATAAAATTATATTTTTAGGAACAACAACCCAAGAGGATGTAAATTGAACCTCGTACTCATATCTTTATAAGTTGAATGGGCTTAAAATTATATGTAACCTTTCGTATATAAAAAGAATATGGAACAAAATTTAGAAATATAAATTTTTGCTAAGATAGATAGAATACCGGAATATTTAAATAAATACATATTAAAAATAAAAGGGACCAGTAGGTGTTAGATTATGGAATGAATTTTCAACTTCTGAATACAAAAACTCTCCTTATATAGGCAGTAAAGTAGAATTTGTAAAAAACTGGTTAGAAAAAGAATGTTTGAATATAGGAGAAAGAAGCCAAATAAAAGAACAAGATTTAAATAGACAACTTTGTAGAAGATTAAATTTAGGAGAAGATTTAGATTTAGGATGTAGAGATAGATATAGGGAATATAGAAAACCTAAAAGATATTGTAAGACCCGAGAAAATTCAAATTTATGAAAAAATGACAAAATCGTAATTTCGGTCAAAAATATGAAATTTATTCTCTAAATCTTGGATGAAAAAACGGATTTCACCGTTGGAATCGTCTCGCCAAATCTAGCTACAACGTCAAATTTCATCGAATTCTGAGACAGTCGAAAATTGCACGTTTTTCGAGGCATCAAGTATCGGGTGTTGGAAAAAGAAATGTGATGTGACAAAAATCACCTATAACATGTACACATGTTACACATGTTGCATGAGTAGAGAGATGATGGAAATGGACGGCCGAGATCATGCCATGTGTCAAATAGTGACAAAGAGGGACAAGATGGGCATTTTAGAATTTCTAAATGAGGAAAATGACAAAAACCTCAATAGTGCTCATCTTCCTCCTTCAAAAAGGAGACTAAAACGCAAGGGTGGGGAGGAAACTACATAAAGTGGCTGGATTTAGATTTCTCAGAGTAGCAGAGCACCTTCAAATCCCAATCTAATCGTCGAAATTCTTCGGAGCAAGAGGGAAAGTCGTTCTACGCGGAGAGGGCAACGCGTAGGTACCGGTTTCTTGGAGTTTCGACAAACTCCGTGAGGTAGGGGATTTATCCTACTTGGTTTATTTTCGCTTTAAGTGTTTTGATAGATTATTTGGTACCTGAAATTAACGGTTGTTGACGGCCCCAAAACCGGACCACTGCTGGAAAATTATTCAGCTCATTTGGCAATCCGTGCACCCACTTCGATCGCTTTGGGGCCATTTAGTGTACACCAAAGGCAATTACGCTTTGATGTGTATGCGCCTTAAATGCCAGCGAATTTCAGTTTCACGGCGGAATTCGATGTCGATAGTGGCCGTGAACAGTAACCCGAGGGTTTTACTGCTCACGGAATAGTGACATGAATTACCTTGTAGAATAAAATAGTCTAGTAATTCAACCGAATTGCTCGTGTTTACTAATTAGCCCAAGGTGGAGCACTTTTGGTGTAATTGATGGTGAATGCGCATAACATGTTTGTGTGATTAAATTATGTAAATGTATATCATGTTATATATATTTGTATGTGTTATATAAATTGTATTGGAATTAGCATCATGCATTCCATATGCACTGGGGCACCCTAGAGTAATAGGAGTGAGTGCATGAGGTGGTTTCTTGAGAGAATTGTTTCGGAGGGTTGACTAATAATAATAATTATCGGAGTGTGTCCATTACAATATCGGAGGGTAGTCCATATAAGATATCAATCAAGCCTGAGTCAGTCCCAATTGATATACATCGGAGGGTTGTCCACTAAATAGATTATCTAGCCTGGCCCAATTACTTATATCTGAGGGTTGTCTACAATTAAAACAAATACCTTTGTTTTGAAAAAATAATGCTTCTCATACATGGCTTAGGCAAGTGTGAGGGAGCTCTGGGAGACTGACATGGGTTGGCCATTTAGACATTCAAGTAGGATCACGCATTTACTTGAGCGTGTGTTTACATAGATCATCAGATATGCACTTAGGGTGGAGATTAACCCATTTAGTGGTGATTCCCACTACTCGGGCATTAGCTCACCCCCGTCGAGGAATATATTATTTCGTGCATAGGAGCGTGACGAGGAGACGATCATCTTAGAAGCCGATTTTTGAAGAAGTTTTGCTGTGGCTTTGATGTTTTGGGATAATATGTATAGAATTGTAAATTTTAATATGTATTTGTATTAATATAATGTATAACTCTTGAACCATGTGAGATAATCGTTGGATATTATATCATGAGTATTGATGCAGGGGCCAAGTGGCCATTATTTTATTTGCAATCGACCCCGTGTGTCATATTGAACCGCTTAGATAGGGTTTTGTATTCGGGGTAGAGCCCCGCACAAAGGAGACTCGCCCGATTATGAGTGGTGCCTGCCACCCGACATCCATGAGTATTCCGCTGCCGACGGTTATTAACCTGACACCGGATTAGCACGCATTGGTATCAGAGCATAGTTATACGAATACCTACCGAGGGCTTGGGCTTAGGGCATAGTTCTGGTAAGAACATCACCACTGGGTGTGGTCACGTTAAGTTTAGGTATGAGATTACCTAGAAGGCAATTCCAGACAAACTAGTACGTTGCACGATGTGTTTTGTGTGTGATCAGGTGATTCGATGAATTGTTGTGCTAAGGATATGCATAATATGGAAGTATTATGTGTCATGGATTGCCTGTGGTGCTTTTAGTAGGTAGCACATAAGTGTTAGAAAATTTTGGGAGTTTTACAATGTTGTGTAACCTGGAAAAAAAAAAGAAGAAATAAATGAATAAATTTAAAAAATTTATTTGGTTTATTGGGAGAAATTGTTTTCTAAGGTTTTACAGGTGTAAACTCGAAGAAATGAACAAATTTAAATTTATAATTTATTTGGCATTTTGGAAAATGAAAAAGAAAATTTTGAATTTTTTAATTTTAATAAAATAAAATAAATTAAAATAAGATAAAATCAAATAAAATGACAAAATTGGAAAAAAAAAAAATGAAATTTTCGAAAATAAAATTTTGTGGAAAAATGATTCGACATGTGGAATCGTTGTCTGCACGCTTATGAATGTAAGGGACACTATGTGCGAATTGTATTATCCGTGGTAAGGAATAGTGCTCAGGGCGTGCTTTGGCGCCTAGAGATACTGTGATTTATTTAATCGCCATCACATGTAGATGGCTAGTCGAGGATGAGGACGTAGAGGGCGTCCACTAGGTACCGGGGTCAGCACCACGTGATTTGATCAAGAGCCTCAGAGAGGTCAGTGTATCGCGCCGTAGCTATAGCACAGCCGGTATAGCAGTGCAACAGGAGGTCCTAAGAACCTCCATAGGTTTAAAAGCATCATCCTCCATTCGTGGGGAGTGAGATCCGATGGTGGCGCACTCATTGGTCTGGGCACGAGAGAAGGTGTTGAGGCTACGGAGATTACCTCCGACGCCGAATAGATCAATTAGCCGCTCCGGCCTGTAGTGGTGAGACCCAAGTACGGTGGAAACGCGACCCCAGACCCCAGTGCGGCGACACGGGCAGTTTCAGAATCGCTCATGGGTAAGTACTTTCCATATCGCGAGGGCGCGGCGCTCGGGAGTTCCTGCAGAGTCGGGCAAGTGGCGATGACTGATGGATTATGTACAGTTCACAGAGCTAGCCCGGATGAGCTGATGATTATACGGCCACGCATACGCCAAGGTTAGAGATTTGAGAATGGGTCAAGTTGTCCATTCAGCGAATTGTGGTGGACTTCGCTCTGGCTATAAAATGGACTCCATGGTCAGGGACAACCCCACCATGAGAGAGAGATAGAGGATGCTCTGAGCACTGGATGCGCGCGTTAAGAGGCAAACAGGAAGGAGAGTCACTCTTCGGGTCGTATGAGAAAGAAGCAGAGGGCTCTAGTTCACGCAGGGTTCCGTAGTCGCGCCATCCAAAGCCAGACGTATGAGAGTTACCGTCAGTCGGGGCAAGATGGTGGTGCTACCATTGCCAAAGGTACTGACATAAGGAGGGATGCCCCAGAGACAAGGATCCTAGGTTTCTGGACAAAGACAACCCCAACTTGCAGACAGAGAAGATATAGTGACATTTCTCCACACCTCGAGACAGTCGAGGAGCCGCTTCGCTCAGGAGCTACACCTGCACCCCCCATTTTCACGTGCAGCCCGAGAGGCCGTGAGTATGGGTAGAGGCAGAGGACGAGGCCCACAGCAGGACGCTAGGTTCAGTGGACGTGTTTACGCCTATCACACCGCAGCCGAGTCAATGGATCACCATATACAGGTATCGCTTTTTTGCTATCTCGCCTATGGGCAAGAGTGTTACGACTCGTGCTTCGTGATTCATTCATTGTCGCATCACTTGTGAGATTGGCTTAGAGGTCAGACCTCGGAGGTGCCTCAGATGTGAGTTCTCCTGTGATTGTGGCGAGAAGAAGACATATGTCGAGGTTGCGAGTTAGAGATCCATGGATTCTGCTCACAGTGGACTTGAGGTTCATGGACATGTCGTAGTTCGCGTCATCCCGGGATGGATCGGGCCGACAAATTCATGGTGGTCGCATCGATCAGGAGCGTAGGGAGGATTACCGCAGCCACACGCAGGATCTGCACTCATGTCAGGTTTCGTGGGACAAGCATGATATTTCCGGGCCCCGCATGCACACGAGTCCGTGTCGTGATGCTTAGCTTGCCACATGAGCCTACTCCAGAGGACGAGGAGAGACCGTACTTAGATCTGTCGAGTAGTTTGAGAGTATGCGGATGTTTTTCCTCGATGAGCTACCCGGATTACCTTCGCATAGGTCAGACTTTGGGACTGAGTTACACCCCGGTACTCGCCTATCTCTATGACTCCTTACACGGCACACCAGCTGAGTTGCAGATATCCTCGCAGTCCAAATGCAGAGCCAATGGGACAAGGGGGTTCATTAGACCGAGCACTTCACCTCGGGGTGCTCCCGCTCTATTTGGCAAGAAGGACAAGACCTTCGACCGCGGTATCACACGACGCTAAACATGGTTACAATCAAGCACCTGCACTCATTACCGAGGATCGATGATTTGTTTGATCACTGAGAGGAGCGAAGGCCCACCTAAGATAGACTTTCGACCGTTACCACGCTGAGGGTTAGGGAGATAGAGAACCTTAAGACAACGCTTAGGACACGCATGGGCACTTTGAGTTTACTGGGTGATGCCCTTTCGATCGACGAACGCGCTTAGCAAAGATTCCCGATCTCATGCATGTGGTATTCCAACCCCATTTGACTAAGCCAGAAGCCTCGTGGATGACATCTTATCTACCCACCAGAGTGGGAGCATGAGTATCATCTGAGGATTGTATTACGTTTGCCAGAGACCATCACCGCAGTCACAAGTTCGCGGCGCGAAGTTTTGGCCATCAGGTGAGTTTAGACACGCGGGCGCCGCGACGCGTGGCTGGACCTTTAAGCGTCGATACCGTGATGAGTCGAGAGGCCGGGTCGCCGATACATAGTTTCGGGATTACCGGGTATTACGTGAGATTCATCGAGGATTTCTCCCTATCAGCGTGAACCTGGGCGACGAATGACCTGAAGGAAGTCAAGTTTGATCGATGACCGACATGCGAGGAGGCATTCCAGAGTTGAAGAGGAGACTTGACTTAGCTCCTATCTTATAGTCCCAACAGGGACAAGGCCAGCAGTATTGTAGATGCCTCGAGGGCTCTGGACCGAGATGTGTTTTGATGCGTACCGAGGTGAAGAATACACGGTTCCCGCGCTTGAAGAATCATGAGCGTAATTACTCCCACACACACGACATGGAGCACTACCGAGTCTTCGCTCAAGATGGCGCCCACTACTTATATGGCGAGGAGTTCGAGGTACTCATACCATGTCCGGGCATATTTTTCACGCAAAGGGGACCTCAACATGAGGCATGCATGGATGGAGTTCCTAGAGGATTATGACTTCACTTCGCATTACCATCCCAGAAGGGGCAAATGTGGTGGCCGATGCACTACCGAAGTCACAGGAGAGTCAATGTATAGCTTCCCCGGAGTGGCGCGATGCTCGAGACCGGTGGGACAGCTTTTGGATGATGTGCGACAACGAGCGTGCATGTGGTACGCTGGGAGTTTAGTAGCTACACCGCCTTGCTGAGCAGAGGATTGAAGTCCTGTAAGGTGACACGTGAGATAGTGTCCATCGTGGACCTGCACAACAGTATGGGTGATATACCGGACCGTTCCACACAGATGGTAGTCTTCTGTATGTAGGATTCGTAGTGGTTCCCCATCAATCGACTCGAGAGGAGATTCTCGTGGAGTTTCATCGCTTCTCGATTCGCTGCAGAACCGGTGGCACGTAAGATGTACCGCACCTTCGGGCCAGATATCGAGCGGAATGAAGAGACACGTAGGACTCAGGCGACGCATGTCTCACGGTCAATAGGTTAAGGCCGAGCACCGTAAGGCCAGCGTGGCTACTTCGCCCATCGAGGTGGCTAAGTTGAAGTGGAGCACGTCACGATGGATTTTGTGGACCCACTGCCATTTAGACACCGCAGAGATGATGCTGTATGGGTGATAGTGGACCTACCACGGCCCAAGACATTTTTCTGAAGCCGTATGGATGACCTTCAAGAATGGAGAGATTCTTCCTAAGCAGGCATTCGAGAGATAGTCCCACTAATGGAGTACCAAAAGATCCATAGTGTCTGATAGGGACCCAGTTTTACGACACACTTTTAAAGAGTTTCCAAAGGCTATAGGCACACCTGGCCGACCATGAGTACAACTTCTTCCACCCACGTACGCATGGTCACCGAGAGGACTATACAGTGTTAGAGGACATGCCGCGAGCAGCGCGCCTTGGATCATAAGGGGTAGCCGGGAAGAAAGACTTCACTTAGTGGAATTCGCACAACAATAGTTATTGTGCGAGTATACAAGATGGCACCGTATTTAGGCATTGTAATGAGGCCATGTAGATCAATGTTGTTAGACCGAGGTGGAAGAGAGCCCATCATCGTCCCGACTGACTAGAGACACCTTCAGAAGGTGAGTTTGATACGACATCGTGCCTCTCTCACCCGCCCGCAGCCTAAGAGCTATGCCGATGCACGACGCCGACCCTTAGAGCCCGAGGTCGGGATCACGCTTTCTCAAGGTGATGCCTAAGAGAGGAGGGTTAGGTTCATAGGCGCGGCAAGCTATCGTCGATTCATTGGGCCTTTCGAGGCCACCGAGAGGGTAGGCACTGCCATACACTCCGCTGGCCTTACCGCCTAGCATGGCGGTGTGTCCACGAGGTATTTCACGCTCCATGCTCCTGGAATATACCCAGATCCAAAATTTCATGTGGTGGATCGGGACAGATCGAGGTTGACACCGAGGACCTTCGAGGTGGGACCAGCATTTTGGATACCGTGATCAGTTTTGCAGGTAAACGCAAGACCGTGAGGCTAGTGAGGGTGCTAAGTGGCTGCATTCATGGCGTGAGGAGTCAACGAGGGGCTCGCGAGGACACGATGCGGGCCACCCATTCTTCTGCTTAGGGACGGCGTACGGGTTTAGTCGTTTAATATTTAAAAACGATCAGCTTACATGCATTTCAGACACAGACACATTGCATATGCATGTGAGTGATTAGATTGTCCGTAATTCTCGGACTAAATTCCTTATGAGGGAGAATGAAAGACCCGAGAAAATTCAAATTTCTGGAAAAAGGGGAAAATCGTAATTTCGATCAAAAATTCGAAATTTATTATCTAGATCTCGGATGAAGAAACAGATTTCACCGTTGGAATCGTTCCTCAAGAAATCTACCTACCACGCCAACACCTCTCGTCGACCCGAGATAGCCTGGAATTACATGTTTTTCGAGGCATCAAGCATCTAAAATTTAAAACGAAATGTAATGTGACAAAAGTCACCTATAACATGTACACATGTTACACATGTTGCATGAGCAGAGAGATGATGGAAATGGACGGCCGAGATCGTGCCATGTGTCAAATAGTGACAAAGAGGGATAAGATGGGCATTTTAGAATTTCTAAATGAGGAAAATGACAAAAACCTCAATAGTGCTCATCTTCCTCCTTCAAAAAGGAGACTAAAACGTGCAGGGGAGGAAAACGGCTTACAGTGGCTGGATTTGTGATTTTCTTTTAGAGAGAGAGCACCTTCTCTCTAAAATCTCAGGCAATCGGACCGTCTAAATTCTTCGGAGCAAGAGGGAAAGTCGTTCTACACGGAGAGGGCAACGGGTAGGTACTGGTTTCTTGGAGTTTTGACAAACTCCGTGAGGTTGGGGATTTATCCTACTTGGTTTATTTTCGCTTTAAGTGTTTTGATAAATGATTCGTGGCCTGAGGCCTGAACGGCCATTCGATCGTCCCAAACTCGGGACCAAATTAGTTGGAAATTATTTGAGCTTATTCAAGTAAATTCGCAAATCTACGACTGCTTAGTCGCTAGTGTACACTCAGGCTATAAATTATGCTTTGATGTGTATAAGGCTGGAAATGGCCATGAATTTCGGGTTTCACGAAGTGGAATCGATGTTGGATAGTGGCCGTGAACAGTAACCCGAGGGTTTTACTGTTCATGTGAATAGTGACACGAATTAATTTTGTGTGAAAATGTGTTTGGTCGAGTAATTCAAATCGAATTGCTCGTGTTTGTTAATTAGCCCATGTGAGCTAATTTTTGGTGTAATTGATGGTGAATGCGCATAACATGTTTGTGTGATTAAATTATATAAATGTATATCATGTTATATATATTTGCATGTTATATAAATTGTATCGAATTGACATCATGCATTCCATATGCACCTTGGCACCTAGAGCAACAGGAGTGAGTGCATGAGGTGGTTTTTCGAGAGAATTGTTTCTGAGGGCTGATCAATAATAATAATTATCTGAGTGTGTCCATTGCTAACATCTAGGGTAGTCCATATAAGATATCAATCGTCTGAGTCGGCCAATTGATATACACTCCAGGGTTGTCCACCAAATAGATTATCTGAGCCAGTCCACTCACTTTACATCTGAGGGTCGGGTCCACAATTAAAACAAATACCTCAGTTTGAAAATAATGCTTCTCATACATGGCTTTCAGTGCGTGGAGGAGTCTGCGAGGACTCCCGACACTGGTCAGTCATTTAGACATTCAAGTAGGATCACGATTTAATTGAGTGTGTGTTTACAGATCAATGGCTACACTTAGTGAGATTAACCCATTTGTGGTGATTCCACCATCAAGCATTAGCCTTACCCGCCAAGGGAATATATTACTTCGTGCACAGGAGCTATCGCAGGAGACGACTCATCTAGAGGCCGATTTTGAAGAAAGCCGCTGTGGGCTTTGATGTTTCGGGATGTATTAGAATTGTAAATTTTAATATGTATTTGTATTAAGAGTAATGTATAACTCTTGAACCATGTGAGATAATTGGTTGGATATTATATTGTGAGTATTGATGTAGGGGCCAAGTGGCCATTATTTTATTTGCAATTGGACCCTATGTGGTCATATTGAACTGTTTGGGACAGGTTTTGTATTTGGGTAGAGCTCCCTGCACAAAGAAGACTCGCGATTTTCATGAGTAGCTCAAGTTACCTTAAGATCTACGAGTATTCCGACAAGCTGATCTGTTGTCAATCTACACCCTGGGATTGGGGTGTCACAGATATAAACAACCTTTTAAAAGAAAATGTCAAAGAATTTATAGAAGAAAAACTTAAAAAGGCAATAAAAGAAGTAACTCCATACAAAAAACCTTTAGTTCAAAGTCCAAAAATAACAAGATTTTTTTAGCCAACATACCATAAGTTCATTAGGAAATATAGTATTTTTAGACTTAGTTTTTCCGTGTAAAATAAAACAAAACTTTTAAAAATAAACCATAAATATATGCATTTAGGAGTAATTTTAATAGGTATAATTGACTTCATAGAAAAGAAATGGTATCAGAGCACTTGTATGTTAATTATTATTATTTAAAACTTTTGAAATTAAATTCCAGAGTACCAAGCTTATCTACCCCGCTTAAAGCCATATTGTGAAACAAATCCTTGAAAAAATTTTATGTTTATAAATATTGTGAAAAATTTATATTTTTGTTCGGCTTTGTGTTTATAATTTGTATGAAAATTGTGAAAATTTATATGTTAGTAATTGTATGTTTATTTTTTGTCTTTTTTCCTTATGCTCCTAGTGTTTATAATTTAGATTACGACAGAAAGAAAACTTAGTAATAGAATTTTTACATTCAAGATGAAGAATTTAGGAAAATTTAGATAAACTCCGCATGCTTTAAGAACAATCGTTAAAAACCTTACTAAAGATATTCAAAACCTTGCATTCTTAAATATTTGTGTGAATACGAAACACTATAAAAGAAACATACGAAGAATATTTTAACATCAAACTATAGTTAAATCGAATAGTAAATATTATATAGATAATCTTTATATTAGTAGTTCAAGTTCTTAGAAATTAGAAGTAGAATTTAGAATTAAGTGTAGAAATTAGTGTATAAATTTAGAATAGGTAGAAACTTTGTAAAATTAATGAACCCTCAGTTTAAAAAAGAAGAAATTAAATATTTTAAGAACCTTGTAGAAATTCAATTAGGAATAACCAAAGTAGTATTAGAAGAACATAAAAGCAAAGAAAAGAAACCAATGGAGCGATCACGATATAAAAATTTAGAAAAGTTCAAGAAATTCAAATGAAGAAGAATAGATTTGTGTATACAACCTAGAATTAGAAAAGGTTTTACATTTTAAACATTAATTTTAATTAGAAGCAACTTAGATTATATAAAAGAACATTTAGTTAAGGAAGATAAATTTTGTAGAAAAGAAATAGAAAAAATAAAAATTGAACAACAAAATTTGAAAGAAATTTTAGAAAAACTTAGTAAAAAAACTAGATCAAATACTTGAACAATTAGTTAAAGAAACTAGTAAATTAGAAGAAAATAAAGTAGAAAATATTTTCCAACAATTTGAAAACTTAGCTTAGGAGAAAACCAAAACTAGTGTAGAATATAAAATCAATCCATTTGAACCTAGAAATTTAGAAATAAAACCATGGAAATTGTAGAAGTAATAAAACCAAAAGAAAATGAACCTATTAGTAAAATATAATTTTTTGAAATTGAAAATTTAGATGAAAATAGCTTGAATAATGAACAGAAAAATAAACTTAGAAATAAGACTCCTTTAGATTTAGAAAAATTAGTACAACCTTTAAAAAGTAAAGTAAATCCTTATAATATATGGAAAGATTTGACAACAATAATAGGAAAAACCTACATAGAAGTTAAGACAAATAATTTAGGTGATAAAGAAACTTAAAAAGAAGAAGAACCAATTATAGTAAAAACCAATGTAAATGTTATTGATGTGGACAAGAAGGTCATATAAAACCTAAATGTCCTGAACTTAAAAAATTGCCAAATGAACGAAATAGGAAAACCCAAATTAAAATTAATTTAATAAAAGAGTACGAAATAAATAGTGACAATGAAGAATTAATTAGTGAATTAGATTTTGAGAGTGACAATTCTAGTATATATAGCTTAGAAGATGAAATATAAGAATTCTTTTAGTTTTAAATAATAACTTTAAAATTTTTTTGTAAAGATTGGTTAAGTAGACATATTTATATAAATGAGTTAATTATTTATGACTAACTTTTTGTTTACAGGAACATTGCTCAAAGGAGAAATTCAAAAGCAAAAACTTTTCAATTTGGAATCGTTAGTTTAAAATGAAGCCTTTAAACCCTAACCTTCAATTTCGCCTTTAGCCCCAAACCTTTTTAAAGAACAAGAAGTCGTTGATAACCTTCGTCTTTTAAAACCCCAAAACTTTCAAAACCAAAATTTAGAATATGCTTATGGAAAACCATTTCAGCCAGCTCAACATTTTCAAAATTCTACAAAACCGCTTTGTTGTTTTAGAAATGTGAAAAATTCCAAATGCTTGAAGAACCAAGAAAACAAGAAAACTTTATTGAGGATTTAGAAACAAAGTTAGAATCTTAACAATGTCAAGAAACCGAGTTAATTAATATGATTAGAAAATCAACTCTTCTTACCGAACAGCTTTGAAAACTTGTAATTAAAAACAAAATTGATCCGATATTTATAACAATATAGAATCTTTCTTTTTAGATAAATATTATGAAAAGTGTTTAAGAACCAAAGGTATATTATATGAACAATTTAGAACCAAAACAATGAATTAAAATGTGAGATACTTCGCTTCCATGATCTCGATTTATTTTTCGTTGTTTATTTAGCTTATGTAAATATGTCTTTTAGATGAAAAATATTTAGGAACTCATCCGAACTAATGGATCAAGGGATTTGAAAAACATATTTTTAACTAGTATTTATCAGCACCTAAGAATTTTCCCCGAAAAACTAAAAATATCATGAATATCTTTTAACCAAAATCATGTAGATATATCTTTGAAACTATACCACCTTATTTAGAACCGATGGAAGCACAGCACCCTTTATCATCATGTATATATCAAACACAACAAAGAACCTTTAATACCCCAACAACAACCTGAATGGGAAATGACCCGTTCAAATGAATTTCCTGTATAATAAATTTAATTTTAATTTTAGTAAGGCATGAACATATTTTTCCGCATACTGCGGAGAATCTCTATCGATGTATCCTTCTCCAAGGAATTCAATTCTTAAAAAGTGTACAATTTTTGTTACAATATCATTAATGTTTTCACCATACAGAGCTTCAGCTTTTGTTTCGCCAAGGTTCCGCCAATATCGAGATGCGCATCTAATCACTTATCTAGCATATCTTTTCCATCATCATGAGATCCATTTACACTTAATGCTAATCTGAGTGATGTTTCCCATCTATCTGCGTAGAAGATATATCCGATTACAATCCAAATCTAAATATATTCCGAATCGGTTTATTCCTTCGTCTTAATCGACCACTGGGTGAATCATATTCTCTTGTTTTACGATTCACGGACATAAGTCGTCCCTCTAGCGGAGTTCTAGCATATTCAGTTCCAACCGATGCAGCCAAAGATCTCAATATCCGTCGCAGTCTGTAGCATCACAGCCACTCTTCTATCGATTTTCCATTTTGCATCACATCTCGGATGTTTAATCAGGAAAAACCCTGCAAAATCCAAGATTTTGGATAAAGGGTAAAATGGTAATTTTGGCTGAAAATCCGGAATTTTTCTAGATCTCGGATGACGAAACAGACTTCTCCGTTGAAATCGTCTCGCGAAATTTAGCTACCACGTCGAATTTCGTTGAATTCCGAGGTGGTCGGGATTTCAAGTTCTTCGAGTCGTGCCTGGACGACACATGGCATAGGAGGAGAGATGCCACATGGCACCTCAAGAGAGTGACACTTGGCACTAAAAAGTAATGGCTCACAATTAGCCACAAAGGTGGAAAGAATCCCACGGCTCACAAATGAGCCCACTCGAAGGTACGATCACAAAGCGAAGCATTAACAAAGAAAAGAATTCAGTGTCGGGTAGCCCACATACGCAGACTCGATAAACGAGGCGAAATCGCCCTTCTTCGACCATACGCTAGTGAATGATTCAAAAAGGAGAGAAATGGCGAACGGTAATATAAAATGAAAAGAGGCGAGACGCAGAATTAAAAATAATAGAGCGCAAAATAAGAAAAGAAAGGAAAGAGGGAAACGGTTCTGGGAGAGAAAAGTGATAAGTATGAGAAATAGGAGTGAAAGCAAGTTTAAGATTTTCCGTTTCTGACGGTCGACGCTCACATCGAGTACTAAAGTTGGTGCACGCAGTGGGATCTACGTGTGGACACCAAAAAGTTGGAGTTTCGACAAACTCCAAGAGGTAGGATATTTTCCTATTTGATTTACTTTTAGCCTAAAGGCCTTATAATGGTAGGGGTTGCTTATGGGAGGCCATGAGGCCATGGAAATTAGTTCTCGAAGCCTCGGTATTCAAGGGTGGATTTACGATCGGCTTCACAATACCACCGATCGTGGAGTTGTGGTTTGAATTTGAACCGAAAGTTTCTAGTGGCCATGGTTGCTCGATGTGATGATAAGGATTGGAACCAAAATGGTTCATGCTCATATACGTGAGGTACCTCGTTGAATGGTCGTAAATTTCGAGACCTTATTGTTATGGCTTGTCAATAACATGCAAGCAGGAAATGTGATGTTGATGCATGCTATTTAATGTATTAACATGATTTGCATGCAGGTAGATTATATATATAAATTATAATTTTCCATATTAAATGTTTCACAAAGGCTCATTCATGCATGTAATACGAGGAAATGCACGGCGATCACGCACTTCATATGCACTACACATCACACAGTCAGGCGCAGGTTTGTTCACTCTGTTCTGGAATGGGTCGTGAACTCGAAAATGGACAAAGTCCAAGGTAGAGATTCACTAGCCGCAGAAATGATCAAAATGATAAATTACATGTTTCATGAGTGTCATGATCCCCTGCGGTGAAAGTCCCAAATGTTATTCATGGTTAGACATGAATCTCTAGCGATGTAAGTCTTCGTGGAAAATGTTGAAAAGGCGCGGCGGCGCTCGCGGTAAACCCGGAAATCCGTGGGCTCACAAAAGAAAAGAAAAGCGGAAATCGCTTTTGATAAATAAAATCGAGGTTCAATGATGCACTGCGTGTGGATCGGTTTTATTAACACTTGGCATTCCGTGTGAGGGGGGTCTGCTGGGACTCAGTTGTGAACATGAGTGGGTTGCATCTCATGTACGATGTAGACATTTTACATATATAAATAATCAGATGGAATGTGATTGATCGCTTATATACGCCATCGCATACGCATTTTGTATGAAGAATCTCATTGTAGAAAACTTTCTACCTGCTTTGCTCACCTCGCGACCCTTTCGTGCAATGTGTGGACTATCCAGTGGAGACGACACTCGCAGAGGTAGCTTTCGAGAAGAAAGCCGAAACGTGGCTTCTGAGTAAATATTTTTGTAACACGTATAAATTCAGAACAGTATGGAAACTATAAGAGTAGTTGATTATTCTCTCGATGAGTATGGATATACGTGGCCCCATGTGGCCATTTTACTTCAGATGTATGTCTCAGAACACGAGACGATAGATTTTCCATGGGTCATTTGTAGTCAAACTGACACCTTGGCTGGGGCGTCACATTAATTTTTCAAAGGTTTTACTAAAAATCTCTAGGCATTATTACTATCTGAGGCATATTTTAAATCCATCGACCGCCTCCTTCAAACCAAGATTCTCGACCAATAATAGCTATCTATATCCATCGTCTTATAATCATTTTCTTCGTAATCTTCTAGATAATCGTTTTCCTCAAGTATTTCAAGATGCGATAAATAAAACAATATCACATTCAATCTACGCTTTTCTCCAAATCTATATCTGTATAGGTCAATAATCATAATGTAAACTGAATCGGAATTTCTGACTATAAATATTATTTTCATTTTTTCTTAAAAATCCTACTTATATCTTCTTTGGAAAATCCTTTTCCCTGTTCAAAAGTAGAATAAGGTTCTTCTAATTCTAACATTTTTTGCTTCAAATCTTCTTAAACTAACTGTAGATTTCTCTAATCATGTATCCATAATATTTACGTTGTTTTGTATAACCTTAAACTTTTATAATCTCATTATTACTTTCTGCAAATCTTCAAGGTGTAGAATTATTTCTGGTTCAATCTTCATGTTTCATCATCTTCATGATCGTTCATTAAATGATTTCCATCTTCAGTGTAACAATCAGCTAAAGTTTGAGTTAATATATTCAAAGTTGTTTGATTATATTCAATCAATCTTATTTGATGATGAATCCATTCTATTAATAAATGCTGATTTATAAAAACTTCTAAGTTTCTTTGTTTTCGTTCTATGCTTTCTTCCAAAAGTTGCATGCTATGTTTTAGAGAATCCCTTCTTAATACTAATCTTCTACATGTTTGACAACTATCAAAACCTGGTTCTTGCATTCTAATCCTAGCTCTGATACCAAATTGAGCACGCAGCACACAGTAGATAAAATCAGATCAAATCGAAAAGCCTTATGATTATCACAATCAATCTAAACACTGCAATTGCTAACAACAATCTCAACATGCAGATCATGATAATTATGTCCAAGCCTTTCATATTATGCTTTCAACAAAATCTTTATTTATCCAGAAAATAAACATAATTATGGGTCCACTACGCTTCCATTATTATTCCCTTTTATCGTTCAATCGAATAACATTTGGGAAGACGTGCCCTATGATCTCGTTAATCCCGCTCGTGACCGACTCCGGTGGATTCATCTCTTACCTTCACCGGGGACACTCTTCAATGTTACCAAGATGCCTAATTCGCTTTCCCTACCTGGGAGGCGTAGCAAGAAATAAAGAATTTTAATGAATTTAATGACCAATAATCACGAATATTTTCTGAATAATACAAGATTTTATTTCATTATAATACTAAGGCTTAGATTAAAATCTAGCCTGACATTACAAGCTTAAAATATTACAGATAAAGAAACAGGAAATCAAACTTACAATCTTATTTTTGCAGAGTAGTTCTTCCACACGCTATCTTACATAAAGAAAAAAGGAGAAAGCTAAGATATTTTTTTCTGACCAACTCTTTACTTACATTGTTTACATATTTATAGCAATTCTCGGACTTCAAATCCAGAATTCAATATGGCTGAAGAATCTTTTACAGTGCTGGTATTTGAAAACCATGTGCTAAAAACCAGGGGCTGGAGCAATCTGTGGGCAACTTTTCTTTTAATCTTGTCTGAGCATCTTCTTTATGTCACAATCTTCTTTTCTTTTAATCTTGTCAGAACTTTTTGTCAAATCTTCTTTTTACTTTAATCTTGTTGGAGGAGAATCTTTATCACATCATTGCTTTTGTAGGTCATCAATCACTTTCTTCTTTAACTATTTTTGTCCATCCATGCCGACGGAATCTTTGTGGATAAGCTTCATCTGCCAAATTTTTCGACATACCAAAGCATATTCCTCAAGATGGCAATTTTTGCTTCAAATTATATTTATCTTTTTGATAAAAATCTTTTGTCGAGTCAGGTGGCCTCGCAATCTACGAGATCATTATTGATCCTAATCGGTCAGCCATTTAGCTCCTAAATGGCCTTTTGAGGGCACTTTCCATCTGTCGTTTTATGACAATCATACAAAGCCCTCTTCGATAATGAACATTATCTTCTGTAAGGGGTTTGTAAATCTTTTTATTATTAGAAATCATGTTCCGTTCTTGGGTCACTTTTCGCATTCGAATAAAGTGCCAAACCGGAAATCTTTGTTCGTTTTCAAAATCTGGACTAGCACTGAAAAAGTCAAGTGCTAAAGTATCATCAATCCTAATAAGTGAATTATTGGCGAAATTGTCTAATATGCCTTCACGAATTGCTGACCTGAAAATCGTGTAAGATATATGGTAGCGATACTACCAAAATCATACCATTCACGGACTTTTCTGGATTTGATCCTTGTAGGAAAAATATCCTAGGATAAATTCCAGATTTGTCAATAATCATATGTTCGGTATCTGACAAATTATATAAATTTTCCATTGTTTCTGAATGGAGTTTTAAAACTTTTCCGTGGGAATCTCTTTTTCAAAGATGGGCTTGTTTTTTCAACTGGGTCAGAAGAAATATTTTGAGAGGATTCGCCTTTTTCAAAATTCTTTTTATTCAAATCCATTTTTGACAAATCAATACTGCTCTTCAAATAAGCAGTTAATATAGTCTCCTGGGAGGTAAAATCTTTCACACAATTTTCGAAATCATTGATAAAACTTTTAACATCTTTTTTAGCTTTTTCCAAAGTACTTTCGGTTTCTACCAAACGATCTACACAGTCTGCTAAATGCAAAATCTGATCAAAATCTCGACATTTTGGCTTAAAATTTCTATTGCTTCAATCTTTGGTGTTTCTCCATCTCTGTTAGGAAATTCAAGAAGAATATTTTATGAGAGCGACTATATCAATTTCAAAATGTATTCGTAATCAATATGTCTGCCATCTAATCAATCGTTTGTATTCAGGTTTTGAGGGTAAATTATTTTTTTATAAAAGCCTTAACTTGAGTATTATCTGTTCTAAGTAAGAATTTTTTAGGTAATAGAAAATATGGAGGAATTTTTAATCCTTTTATGATCACAAAATCTCTCTTTTTCATTGATATGATATCTTTCCTTCTCAAGTGGGAGTAAATGTTCCAGAGGTATACTCAAAAGATAATTCTTCTCACTATCGTTTGAATCCTTTTAACATCAGAGCTCCATGTGCTATCGATGAATCGCCCCAAGAATCAAATTATCATTATCAAGTGGAAGTTTTAGCTTTGGTAAATCGACACATTGAGATTTTATAAACTTTATTTGCTTTTCATGTTCCTTGGTGAATAAGAATTTATGCTTTTCACTTGTCAGTTTCCTTAATGGTTTTCTTAGGTCAGCAAGGTTTTTAATAAATCCTTCGGCATAGTTTAATATGCCCAAAAATCTTTGAAGTTGTTTTCTATCTGTAATTTTCTCAGGAAAATCCTTGATCTTTTCTAGAATATGATTATGTAATTCTATTCCGTCCGAATCAATCATTAATCCTAAAAATTCAATCTTTTGTTCTCCAATTATAGACTTCTTTCTTAGATAGCCAAGTACATACTACGCGCTTAAGATAAATCTATAAAGTATTCAAGTGCTTTTAAATGTTGTTCCTTTGTTTTTGAGGATATTAATATTATCATCAACATAAACATGTATAAATCATAATCTCTAAATATATTATCCATCTTTCTCCTCGAAAATATGAGGGCATTTTAACTAGCGGGTAGTACATTCTATTATGTCCTTGTGAGTACTAAATGTGCGAAAGGGTTTGATTCCTCGCTCATCTTAATCTCTGAGCAACTCGACGGTAATCAAACTTTGAGTGCCAATTACAATTTCTGGTTTTGTGAATTAATGTTTCTTTATTTGGTAGGAAATAGCCATCAAATATTGTATTATCATTAAGTTGTTTGTAATTAACAACCATACGAGCTTTATTCCTATTAACTTACTGCTTTCTAACCATAAAGGCTGGACTGCTATGTGGGTTTTTTGAAGGCCTAATCAAATTTAGATCACATAATTCTTTTAATTGAACCTGAAATTCTTTTACATCTAATTCATTATATCTCATGGGTTTTACCTTACTAACTATATTCCCAAAATCTTTTAATTTAGGTTTGCATAAATCTATTGTTTTCCCAGTAAAATTGTAAAGGATTCTCAACATAAAGAGATTCAAGTCTAGTTTTAATCTGAGAACAAAAATCAAGACTTTTCAACAATCTGGATTCTAATCTGAGTAAAGGTGTGGAAAAATCCTACTTGCAAAGGTAGTGGAATGGGATAATCACTTTATATCACGCCAAGCAAGTGGGAATAAAAGGAATAGGAAATTTGCGAGAATAGGCACGTTTTAATCGAGGCGTAGCAATCCAATGGTTGCAAGGAGTTTTGAGACGAAGAAGATAGGAAATATTATTTTGAATAATGACTTTAAAAAGTTGAAGAAAGTTATTTCCAAGTAGAATATCACAACCAGTATTATGAAAATAGAGAAGAGGTAATTTTACAATGTATTTGCTAATCAAAATACGAGGATGTTTGATGCCTTTTGTAAGGATAATGTTTTGATTTGAAATATCTTTGCCTTGTATTGCAGGTAAATCTGTATGGTATTCTTCAGAAAATGTGTGATTTAGAAAGATGCATGTTCGATCCGTAATCAATATATGCAAAGAAAAGGTTCGCTTTGTAATCGTGGATAGGTTGAACCAATCAATATATAGATAGAGAAAGGACTAGTCATTTAGGTATAGTAATCTTATTTTGGTTAATTGTAATCATTAAGTTTTCAGATATAATCTGCCAAGGTTTGCATTTTTCAAGGAAAGTCATTCCTAACATAATGCTAATCGTATCATTTTTTCCTTCATCTTCAACCATTAATGGTAATTTTATTTCTTGGTTATTTAATCGAATTATTACATTGCAAAATTTTGTTACACAAAACTTTTCACCATTAAAATTGATGTGGGCACCTACTCATTTAAATCGCGAATCTAAATATGCTAAAAGTTAAACTTTTGATATATAATCGGAAAGAGAGCTCCAAAGATCGATTAAGATATCAATCTTTGCCACTACACACAGCTATTCTCCTTAATCTTATAATTTGTAATCTTTTTGTTTGTTCATGTTTTTGAATGTTATCTAGATGAATTAAACTATTTAGGCGTTAAAACTGTACTCAAAGCATTTGCCCAGAATCTAAACATTTTAAAGCTTTATCACCTATATCAAGTAAAAATCATCTTGAAAATCGATAGACGCTTTCTCGTGGATAGACACGTCCAATATCATGAAATAATAGTAAAATCAATATAGTCTTTTTGAGCAAAGTACTCAATATGATGTGTATTTGATAATGCATATGCAATCTTATAAGTTATAGAATAAGGCTTGTTGCCTTCTCTCATAAAATCTTGTCTTTTAAAATCTTGAATTAGGCTTAGAGTTCTATCAAAATCCTTATCTGAAAGGTTATAAGCTATTTTTGGGTAAATATTAAAAATTAATTTTTGGTACTTAAGATTTCCTCTGATAATCCCTAACATCGCTTCTTTTTTTTGTTTATAATCCTATTATCTAATAATGCTAAATCTATTGGAGTATCAATTCCTTCTCTAAATGTTGCACTAAGAATCATTTGTATTGATCCAATATAAATCCATCCGATCTTGCATCGATCCTTTTCACTAATCTTTGAAATCCTTTGAACTAACTCCCTCTTTTCTAATAAGGGA
The DNA here is from genome assembly GCA_016808115.1 of Tetrastigma voinierianum. Taxonomy (NCBI): domain Eukaryota; kingdom Viridiplantae; phylum Streptophyta; class Magnoliopsida; order Vitales; family Vitaceae; genus Tetrastigma; species Tetrastigma voinierianum. The sequence goes on along the minus strand of JAEQBH010005147.1, from coordinate 23,247 downwards.
ATTTCAATCTTATTAGAGGTTACTTCGATATTTAAAGCTTTTTCTTTTAGGCTTAGACCATAATACATAATATTTTTTCTCAATCCAAATTTTTCCCATAGTTTTCTATTGAATCCAGAGTATTCAGTTATACTGTAATAAGCTTTTTTAATCTTTTTGAATAGTTGACTATCAAATAATATATCTTGAGAAAAATCTCCTAAGTTTTCAATTACCTGATTGTCAATAATTTCACTCATCTCTCGGCAGTAATTCCAGATCTTCGAATCATCATAACTGCTTCACGCTCTATAAATCGAATCACCTCGATCAGAGATCATCCAAATCTTCAAGTCTTTTAACTTGAATAAAATCTTCTTGACTAATCATTTTTCAATATTCGTCTATTTCTATTTTCTTTTATTAAATTTATTGTAGATTATCTATTTCATGTAATGTCCAATCTTGATTGCAAGCGTAGTGACTACATTCTTTGCTTGCTTTTGGATTTTTCTTATAAATCACTCTTCTTCTAATTGATTATTCCAATTTCTCCAAAATATCCAGTCTTTTCTTATAAAATCTTTCTCTTCCAAACTGATTTGAAACCTATTTGGAAATCTATTTGGGAATCAATTTGGAAATCTTATGTTAGGCTTCTTTCTTTTTTGGGACATAAGGTTTTTCAAATCTCCTATTACAGTAATTAAATTATTGCCTCTACAACAGAGTACATTTTCTTTTCTAATCATTTTAGCTTTCTTAATCAAATATGTTCGATGACACAATTCGGCTAATCTTCTTTAAAATGAAATCCTTCTTCCTAAGGTGTCGGTCTGACAAATGGATAATTCACTAGAGCAGACCTATGGATAAGCACCTTTGAGTAAACATATTTAGGTAATGATATCCGCCTTTGTGACAAATACATTTTCAGGTCTTTCAAGATTATTATTACCATATATATGGAAATATTATTATTATTATTATTAAAAATTTTCTTAGATTTTAGCGTTTTTTTGTGTTCTCTATTCTTTGTCTTTTTCAAAACAAAAAAATTGGAACTAAACGTGTTCTTTTTGTCGATCTTGGTTTTTAGAACAGAAAACAATTTTTTAAAACATAGAGAACACCAAAATGGTGTGCTCTAAAAAATGTTCTTACTATCTGAATTTAGTGTTTTATGTATTATCTGTGTGTTTTTCATAACAAGAAAAAGGAACCAAACATGTTCTTCTTGTTTTCCTTATTATTAATGATTTTTTTTTTCAAAATAAAAAAATAGTTTTCAAAAGCTGCTTTTGAGAACAGTTTGGTGTTCTCTAAATTTACTCATTGTTATTTGAATTTAGTGTTTTTAGAAACACCCACTCTAACCACATGAATGTTTAACTCAAATGTGTTCCCTTCTAAGTGTGTTATGGTCAATGGCACAATCGATTTGGTTCATGGAAACCTCATGGGAAAAACCACGGTGCGTAAGAGAAAGTCACCATGAATTTGAGAGAGATTACAAAAGTTCAGTAGAATAGAGAATAAACCTTAGTATGTTAATTTTATAAAAATACCCGAGCATAAAGGTGTATATCATAGTAAGCCCCTTTCACACTCCTCGGGATTAGTCAGGCTACACGTCAAAGAAGGTGGTTATGAGCTCAGCCTAACGACCCATCCCCTCTGTTATCATAATATATCCCTATTTTTTTTTCTCAAGTTTTTCTTTTCACAAAAGTCACATCGTGAGTCTTCGGATCGGACATAAGCCCAAAACCAAATTTGGGTCACAAATCAACACCACGCTCTCTCTTGTTTAATAAAAGCCTTTGTTCTCTTTCTTTTCTTTTTTCTCCTTTTTTTTTTTCTAAAAACGCAAAGAACAAAGAGTAAATTCGAATGGTGTTATTTATGTTTTCAAAAACTATTATGAAGAACAGTTTTAAAGAACATGAACCAAATAGGCAAGAATTTACCCAGTTTCTAGATAGAAAGGAAGCTCCCCATGAAACCTGCAAGTGTGGTTTTTTATGATTGATCTCACGTAGTAGACGCTCGATGAGGAAATCAAAAAGAAAAAGAAGAGGAAGAAGAAGAAACATTTGTTGGGCTGCTCTCTTCTCGCTCTGCCGATGAAGAAATTAAAACTGAGATAATCGGGTTAATGAAATTTCTCGGAGGAAGAAGAAGAGAGAAGGCCAAGAATCGTTCGGGTTTTTGGTGACATTTCTTCTTATTCACGAGCTTAAAGAACATGAGCCAAATAGGCAAGAATTTACCCAGTTTCTAGATAGAAAGGAAGCTCCCCATGAAACCCAGTTAGGGTTTTGATGATTGATCTTGCTGTAGAGACGCCTGATGAGGAAATCAAAAAGAAAAAGAAGAAGAAGAAGAAACATTTGTTGGGCTGCTGCTTCTGCCTTGCCGATGAAGAAATTAAAAAACGGAGATAATTGGGTTAATGAAATTTCTGAGGAAGAAGAAGAGAAGGAAGAACTGTTCTGGGTTTTGGTGACATTTCTTCTTTATTCACGCATCTCCACATGATTCAATCTCGCCCCAGCCTACTAACAATGTCTCAAACTATAAGCTGATTCCCGGGAAAATTTGATAAAAATGCAAACAAAAGAAAATATAGAAGAAGAAAATAAAGATAGAGTTAAATAACACGTATTATTATTATTATTATTATCATTTGCTACTCCAAACTAATTTTATGTATTTTAATTCATTAATATAAAAATTAAATAATTTAATAACATATAAGTTTCCAACTCTTCTAAAAGCTCAAACTTGTGTGATTTTGGTTTAATATGGATATCATGCCTTTAACAAAATACAATTTTTTTTTTGTAAAACCATACTAAATCATACATTTTGCATTCTTTATCCATTATTTACAATTATTCCCAAATCAATGGATTAAAGTCCAGGTATGGAAAAATTAATTTGGCATGATTTGTAAACACGACACAAACTCGACACGTTTTTTGCGTGTTTGGGTCAAATTTGTGTTAGGGTCAAATTCATGTTGACTCGTGATAGGCGCGAGCATGTTATATAAAATAGTACACCTATATATGCAAGTGCACGCGTCGCCTCGAGGAATATAATGAAAGTAAGAGTATCGTCCCACGAAGAATCAAGTTACCAACCATTGACTCGATTCAGCTTAGTTCTATTTCGGATGGTGGAAGACTTGTAAAAGACCTGGGTACACTAATCTAGCATGCAAAGAATGAATCAATGACTCAATAAAGACCTAAAAAGCCTTAGGGCATAGATTTCACTTAAACAATTATGTATGAACCTCCTAACCCAATTAATTAATGTTTTAGATGACGATTTCACTTATGTATATGAGAATCTCTCTCGAGCATCCGCACACTACCCTTAGGATCGGGTATTTTGCATCTCTGCTCAACACTAGATTTCTAAAGGCGCATTAAACCCAAGATTTCTAAAGGCGCATTAAACCCAAGAAACCCTAATACCACACCTAATCTCATTTATACCTACATCCCAAAATCCGGGGTTTGCATCACCCATCAACCTCGTTAGGAACCTATGGATATCAGATAACCGCGATACTCCCACAATTGTGTCCCATTTACCGGGATCCATAAATTAACAAAAACTGACAGAGCTTCCTTTGTACTGGAGTTAGATGAGTTAAAACTCATCTACTTTTAAGTCTCGGTCTGCTTTAGAGAAGGAGGGCCTCCTGGCAAACAACCTAATTAAAAGGCAACGAAAGGCAAGAATGGGGCCAATGTCGACATTTCAATGTCGCTGAAGGATTGATTGTTCATTGTCGCGACATCTGAACCCAATGTCGCGACATTGACTATCCAATCGTCGCGAACATCGACTCACTTCCTAAAGTCAGCGACACGCCGCTTGTCTCGACATTGAAACCCAATGTCGCGACATCGACTAAGGAATGTCGCAACATCGAAACCCAATGTCGTGACATCGGAACCCAATGTCATGACATATGTTGAAACCACAGCCATAGGTCTTCTGGCTTTGTCGTGACATTAGAAATCGATGTCACGACATCCACTATCCAATGTCGCGACATTGGCTGAAATTGTAGCCGATGACCTCCTGGGTTCTCCTTGGCGGACTAGGTTACTCGCCTTGGCATAGGGTTCTGCCAAAAACCCGACTTGTACAATACACAATAATTTGACCCCTTCGAGGCCCTAAATGACACAATGACAACTCCGGGTCCATATGCCCATATTCACAAAAAAAGTTATGTAAGACTAAATTGAAAACAGTCTATATGAGTTCAACTACAACTCATTTATACATCAGTACATGTCAAATGAATTTTACTGAACGCTTTGCATAAAAATGATTACAAAGCCACAAGTCGTAAGGCTTTCTTCACTCTCACCAAGCCTCGGGATGAGAACTCTATCGAGTATTTCCCGTGACCCGAAATGTTATCCCATATAGGGTGAGCCACGCCTAATAGAGTAATTCCTATAGAGGCTACTCCCTGCCTAAGTGCACATGCATTGCTCACCTTAATAATCACATTCACATCACAATTCTACTAAAGAATAAGCAATTCTAGGTTGGAATCCTACATGTCATGCTATGAAATAAGATCAGACTCACTCATGCACCATATTCCGAGTCCTTACCGACTCCCATCACACAATGCAATGCCAACGTGTGATAAAAACCATCATTGATGGATTTCATCCAATGATCCTTTTTAAAACAAAAGTCACGTTTTTATAAACCAAAACTTTTTGGATGTAATTCCTCGAATGATCATTTTATTTGTAAAACCATTGTGTCTTTTGTGGGTAGAGGATTTTGGAGTCTCACCGCTGCTGGCTCTACACACCGTCTACACTTTTTGAACTTTCACCATCGGAGTGTAGTAAACCAATCCTTGTCTTTTACCTGAGGGAGTATCTAGCCCTTCTTGCTATTACTCGACACAAGTTTTTCGTTCCATGCAACCGTGAGACTCTGTTAAACTTTGTCCAACGGTACCGAGTCCACCCATTAAATCACCTATTGCAGTGTTTGATTTTAACAATGCACCCACACCTATGAAATGAGATGTTCCCATGCATAATGCAATGTGATGCACCATTGCATGCTAATGCCATGCCCTATATGTGATGAAGGTCATATGGACACCGACCATACAAGCATTCAGGATTACGCACAATTATAATAATACATGTATAACTTCCAAAGCAAACATTCATTCAATGTTAATATATACACACATATAATTTAGTTATTTATTAAACAACTACCACTGCATGATTTACTCACGCTCCACCGCCGGGTCACGATGGGTGCGACACTCAGGTCGAATCGGGACTCCTTAACTGCACTCGCCTTTTCACAAATAAAAACATTTACATTTACATTATAAGTACCACCGTAGTGGTATTCATGTTCTATACATTGAGTCCTATTACTTCTCAATATACAAAACTTATACCTATTCCAAAAATACAGAGATTGCGAAAGCAGTGCGATGAGCACCTATCTCGAGCCGACGACTTCATTGACAGTGATGTCCCCATCTCCTTCATCCTTGTCTTCGTCAGACCTACACGGATTAAAACCCGTATGTTTACTTAGTGGGAAACATATATAGGGATGACAATAACTATGATCGCCTCAACAAATACACTTATCTTATCATTTTCATATAACATACACTTCTACTCATGTGACGCTTGACATATAACCTTCATATCATTTATTTCTTATTCTAGTACTTATCATTTGATCTTATTATCTTTCACGGTTCATATTACATATCCTATTCTATGCATGTCATATTCGTATACATATATTACTTCATGTTATATACTATACCATTTGTTATGTTCTATTTTGCGTAATCAATATCATGTAATCGTTATCATGTAATCACATCATGCAATTGTTTTCACCAACCTGCTATCAGCGTAATCGTGTTCATGTACCACCTCATATAATCGATTCATGTACTGCTCATGTAATCGCTCATGTACTACTTTCATATAATCGTTTTCATATACTTTTCATTTCTCTTTCATGCCCTCAGGAATAGCAAAAGAAGTGGATACAGAAACTATAAAAGGGCTCATACTCAGATCTCACTGTACGAAACAGTGGTCTATAAAGGGCCCGGAGGCGCTGTTATCATTGTACGAGACAATGACCATCTATAAAGGGCCCGAAGGTGTTGTGGTGACCCTTTCGGGGCCACCGTGATCCAAACGGGATCTATCTCATCGACCCAAACAGTACTCTGATATTAGAACTTATATGTCGGTAATTTATTCCTAATGGTATGCCAATCTATCCTCTACTCTGGTCGTGCATTACTGGCATAATCGCCTTACATTTTGCAGATCTCATACATGAATAACTATTGTTAATACTGATTGCTTATGCAATATATACTATCATTACTTTAATCAGACTGCTCTCATATCTCAGAGTTTCCATACAGCTCATATTTCTATAATACATATATTCCTATATTTATCATGCATGCATTTACTCATTCTTATATCCATACACGGCGCCGCCATCATCTCCATGTACATGTACTCATTCTCGTGCTTTGTCATCTTTTACTTATCTCTATCGCTCTTAGCATTATGCATTTCTATCATGTGTTCCTAAAGCATGTTCCATTCGCCCATTTAGGGTATGCCCTATCATATATTCATATCATATAATCTTATATTCATATCATGTTATCTATTTGTAACATCTTATATATCTTGTTAACTTATATCATGTACTTTATCGTAATTATCATATCTTATGACATATACCTAAGGTTACTTCTATACTTGTACGTTTTACTTGTACTTCATCGATCGTCTCTATCTCCAGAGCCGAACATGACTTCTTTGATACCCCAAAAATTTCTCATGTCCCCAACTATTTACCTTTACTTTCTACTACAAATCACTGAATACGACTCAATTTTTTGGCTCCAGAACAAGATATTTTTGGCTCAGAAAACCCATTACTTCACTCAAGCATCGACCAAATTATTTGCTGTATTTTCCTTGCCTAATTATTTCATCAATAAATCAATTGGTCGGTAAATTACCACCATTTCGAATTACTTACCGACAAAACCATTTCCGCTATTTTTCGGACGACATTTACCACCATTTACCAACCGAAAAATTTTGGTCGCAGAATGGTCTCCAAATGGTCGGGGATTACCTTCCACCATTTGGCCACCAAAATTTTTTAATGCCATTGTTTGTAATGGTTCCAAATGCATCGTACTCGGATTATTTACACCATTTGTCACCAAAATTTTTAATGCCATTGGTCGCAAGAATGGTTCCAAATGGTCGTAGAGCCACATTTGAGACCATTTTACCGACCAAATTTTTTCGTAATTGGTCGGTATATGGTCTCCAAATGGCTATCTGCAAATTAATTAAAATTCTTTTTTTTTTTGGTCGAATTGGCCGGTAAATGGTAGCAATTTTTTTTGTTAATTAATTTTAAAAATTTTTTCACGGTTTTGGTCTAATTGACGGTGAATGGTAGCAATTTTTTTATTGCTTTATATATATATATATATATATATATATATATATATATATATATATATACATATTAAGATTACAAACAAAAGAAAAAAGCACAATAGTGCATGCATATTATATAAAAAAAGAGTAAAATATATTTTAAACAAGTAAACTAATATATATACCGTATATATATAGTAAATAAGTCAAGAGAAATAAAAACATGAATTCCCAAACCAAGTATAAGAAAAAAAAGAAGGTGCATACACCAATCATCCAACCCAGTGTCATCATCAGATGCCGAGATGTATTCCGGTCCGGTGATGGGTGAGATGTCAGCCTTCATCGGGTGCAGAACCGTCACTGGTCTAATCCCGAGCAAGAGCCGCAAAAAGCTGTCGTAGGTGCCGGAGTAGATGCTCGAGCTGGAGCATTACGCCGAACAATCCGAGGTAGATCATCAGTATTGGAACCGGCACCCAACACCTCCCGACACTTTTGTAAGCTTAATCAAACGCAGGGACGCGAACTCTTCCCATCATCCTCGGAGTCGATCAGCGCCGCTTCAGATCGCCAATCGATATCAGACGTGCATTTCGCATCAAGGCTCCGAAGTCCTCCATCAAGCCGAACAAATTCGAAAATGGTCCTGGCGATGAGCTCATAATCTGGTCGGTTTATGCGAGTAGAATGATGATGTCGGCGAACCGACGCCATAGACGGGCATCTTCTGCCATCAATGTGCCGCTACCAACCGATTCAGACAACCGCGGAGCTGATGCATGAGAACCACCGCGTGCACCATCACATGAAGCCGGGGCAGACTGAATACGCCAGTCGCAGCCTACCATTTCTGATATCTCGCTCGATAAACATGTGTAAAATAAGTATTTTAATTTATCTTAAAAAAATAAAGAGAGTAGGGGTATAAACCAAATCTTTGATTATATTTTTTTATATGTTTCTCTGAGGGTCCGTTGACAACCCACAACTTTAATATTCATGGATGCTTGCACCCGACACCACTTTACCGAGTCCCTCCAAGACTGATTTAACTAAAATCGGGCAGAGTCTCCTTGCACGGAGCTCTACTAAAATACAACATGTCTCAATAACATGGCAATCCGTCCCAACATTTCACACCAACTACACCGGTCCACATATGGATAAAATGAGTAAAAATGGCTACTGGCTCATACATCACTACTCACAAAATATATCCACTAACTGGCAACACTGGCTCAAGTGTTAATAACTGAAATAATCTGGAACATATTAAACCCGGTGATGCAACAACCTGAATACGCTGAGTCGCAGCAATAACATTTCATATCTTGCTCCACAAATGTAAAATAAGTATTTTAATTGATCTTCAAAAACAAAGAGAAAAAAATCTTTTCATTATATTTTTTACATGTCCGTTGGGAATCCAACATTTCACACCAATCCACACGGTCCACATACTGATAAAATGAGTAAAAAATAGTATTTAATTTATCTTCAAAAAAAAAAAGTAATTTTGTTTTAAAGAAACTTACATTTGTCGGAGACGAGATCTCCGATCAACAAAAGTCCGAGATCATCATGCCCCTTCGTGTGCGCAGATCCGAATACTTTGGTGGTTGACCGGGCTTCTTACCTCCTTATGTCTTTAATTACAAACAATACATACAGAATTCAAATGAAAATCCTTCCGAGAAATGAAAAATAGGCATAATTGAACACACCACGTGCGAATAAACATAAGAAGTGTAAATTAGAAATCATACTAATGCTCGTTCGTGGCTCACTGATAGAGCGAGATCCACAAGTGTGTGTAGACATGCCACTACCCTTCACCCGCTCCGAGCGACGATCAAGCCGCCCTGCTTTCTCACACCTTCCTATAACCGTGATCTTCCCATCTTCTCCGCCACTCGGAAACATGATTGGGGACACTCAAATCTTGGGTTCTTCTTCTTCAACCATTTATCTTTTGACCTCGCATACTGTCTTTTTTATACCGACCGGCAGCATGCTCAGAGAACACCGGTCGCCCCTCGGATCCGTGTCCACCTATAAACTTTCTTCTCGCAATTGTAATTTAAACATATTTTCATCAAGGAATAAAGAATAAATAATTACGTAAAATGTTAAGTAGTAATATATACCTTAAATTCTCCAAATCATCAACGGTCTTTATCCGTCAAGGATTTAACATAACCATGTGAGGTTTAAAGGACTTTCAAAATCGCCCTCTAACCCTAGAATTGACCAGACGGCTCTACTTCGTCCCAGAACCTGTAAAATTTCATAGCAAGTAAGAAATAAATTAAGAAATGGATAAACTCATTAGTTAAGTTTCATCTTACTGATTATCAATTGCTCCGCCAACCGAGCAATAGAGAGTCTCATCCGTAGGGTGCCCGGCGGTGCCACTCTCCAACATCTCCATTTCATCTCCTCCATGTCTTCGATCATTCATCACAATTCAGACTATGATGTGGATCAGCCCACTGATCTCGATGTCGCGGTATCTCACAATTCCTTCTGGTCTGGTGGGTCTCATCGAATTTCCGATCTCTATCAGATCGCGCATACCTCGAGGTATCATAGTTCTACTGTGACCTCAGACGACCGCAACGTGTTGCCTCTACTCCGTCCACGTGCCATAATCCTTAAAAATAATAATATCATCATTGATTAGTAAGCATCAAGTAAAATACATAAGGCAATGAAAATAAACAAAACATGATTAACGCATTGAAATAACTAAACTCACTAACTACTATCTCTTCATCGACCATCTAAATCGTTCTGCTCTCTTTCGATGTGCAACATCATTTTCAAACTCCTTCATCACTCGCTTTCCTCATTATCAATTAAATGTTCATGAACATCTACATCCCCACTTGTATCCATCTCGTAAGAAGTAACTAAAAGAGACGCCTTTCGCCCCCACCACGCTTCGATTATAACATCATTGTCATCATTTTGAAAAATGGTTCTATGACATCATTACTTGGTGATATGTGGATGTCAATTTGAGCCCTAGCTTTGATCTTGCACTACGCCTTCCAACTATTTCAGGACCGGTCCTAATCTCTGATATTCACAATAATAAACCTCGTGATGTCAGATCAAGCAAGCATACAAAAGGTTCATACTCGTTGAATCGCTTTTATCGCACACGACAAGTTTATATCGGATGGACAACCATATCGACATGTGGTGTTGGTCGGAACTATTCACATTTGAATAAATACGCTTTTAACGGAGGGCTTCAAATTTAACCATCACTTTCACCGTAGTCCCAGAATAGTCGACTAGCTTATCAGATACGGACTTTAATGCATACCCCGTATTGTTCAAGCGTTCGCAATTCCCATACGACCAGCAGAAATTTAAAACCATTCACATAGTAACCGCTGTAAGTTCTAACCTCTCTTAGGGACCTGCATATAGTTCGAAGATAATGATTGAAATTTTATTTGCACGATTATGAACTCAGAACGGAATCAATGTATTATTGGAGATTACAATTATAAATTTGTATCAGAACATTACAATTGTTTTGTGATTTTCATGTTTAGTAAACATACGTATTTTTCAAACTACTATGGAAATTCTGTTCACAAGGCATTTAATACCATTATTCAAGTTTGAAACTGCTTACGTTTCAGAATCTAATACACTTAAAATAGAAATGAAATTAGAGAAAATGGATATACGAGAGGAAATAGTAAATTAACATGCTAACATATCTCATTTGACTTTTAGCAACTACTTACTTTATGAATGGTTGAACCTCCGGGATACCCATTAGGACAGATGAGTCAGTAAAGATATTCATTGGTTCATTAGGATACCGCTTTCCTTCTAAGACCGACTGTTTTACCCGGGAGGGGCTTTTGAAATTTCAAACATATCATCATCCACAATGTCATCAAGATAAACCTCATTCCGCTTTTGTCCTTAAGTGGAAGAGTTGATCTCTCCTCTTTTGAAATAGAATGATGCGAATTTACAGCCTCATCCATAATATACCAATTGATATATAGAACCCTCTACTCCGAGCCTTGTTCATGATTTTATGCTTTATTTTCCTCAAGTATCTACAAGAAGATTATTGAATATTATAAGTCATGTATGTGTGTAGTATATATATATATATATATATATATATATATATATATAGGAAAAGAATTGGTTGAGTGAATTAATATTACCTTTCTGGAGGATACATCCAACGATAATGGACTGGACTGTTAACTTAGCTTCAGAAGTCAAGTGCAATCGAAGATGTTCCATTGAGTCAAAAAAACTTGAGGGAAGATCTTCCTAAGATTGCATAAGATAACAGAATTTGTTCATCCGCATTCCTCAACTCCTCATCACCAAAGATGAAGAAGTCGGCCTGCTTGAAGAATAAGGAAATCTCACGACGGCCCCATATTTCATTCGCAGAATTCTCAAGAGCGATTGGTAACAATATTTGCATGAATACATGACAATCATGACTCTTCATACCAAACATCTTAAGTTTTTTCAAGATTCACACATCTCCCCGCATTAGAAGCATAACCATCTGAAATTCGCTTTTTACCCACCTTAACACATCCTTCTTCGTGATTTATTCGCAACAAATACGCACATCGTATTTATTAGTGACAAGATTTTGTGCAAATTGAGGACGATTTGGCCAATATTTATTCAACTCATCTTCTTGACTTGCACGTGTCCTTAGTTTTCCTCGAATGTTAAACATCAGATTGAAAATATTGTCAAACACATTCTTCGAGCATGCATAACATCAAGATCGTGTTCGAGCAAGTGTTCACGCCAAGTAGGCAAATCCGTAAAATACTTCTTTATTCCAATCTTAATAAGTCTTAGATATAGCCGAGATTCACAACCTCAAAGATCGATATCTACTACCTTCCTCAACCCTCTCGTTATTCAAATCTCAAATTTCATCCCCGCATCTAACAATTTAGAATTGTTTAGTAACCTTTCTATTCTTAATGAAGTCTTTGGTGTTACTCGATACGGATGATCTATGGGCAAAACTTCCGATGGTTGTCGGTCCAGACTGCTTTCCCGCTCTAATTAATCTAAAGCATCAGAGTCTTCCATACACGCGGACATGCCAACATACCAGCAAAGACTCCACCCGTACATCATGTCACGCTGAAAGTCATTTGCATGTCCACATGAGGCGGGCCACAGACCGGGTAATTTTGCCGCTTGGAAATATCATGTTTGAACCCCAACACCCTTACAGACTTAACTCATGATCAATGGCTTCGAGAAGAAAACATCTATCTTCCTTTGATTCAGAGGGCCCAGACGAATACAAAGCCAAAAAACATAAATTCTCCTTCATACATAAGTCCGGAGGTTATAATGCTCACCACCACAGCCACAAAGAATATTGCTGTCCAGATTGACCAAACGGCCGAAAAACCATCAAAGAATAAACCCAAATTTAACATTTCGACCAGATGAAAATCGTGAAACACCCATCAAATGTTTCCAAGCAGGGGCATCAGAAGGGTGACACATCTTACCGTCCTCCATATGATGCTCTGAATGCCACCTTCATTTCATTAGCTGTTGCGGTTGATGCATACAATCTCTGCAACCTAGGTGTTATTGGAAAATAGTGCATCTTCTTATACGCACCTTCAACTTCCAGATATACAATCTATTTCTGTAACCTCTAACCTTTGCTTGTATCGAGCATGCCCACATTTTACAACTCGTTAAGGTCATCGCCATCACCCCAAGATATCATGCTTGTTCACAACAATGAATGACCAGACGGTAATCCCAACCTCTAACTAACTTCTTCGTGTCGAAACTAATGGCATCGATTATCTTGTGGCAACGCTTCTTGAATGAACAAGATATACTATCAAACCATGCCTCAGGAACACTGTGTCGCACTTTATTTCTAACATCCTCACTGTCGCAGATAGTTGAGTATGCTTAGGAATTTCCTCATATATTGTGTTTGTTCTCAAATAATCATGTCATAGAAATTCCCTTACTGCAGATTGGGTTCCTCATCCGGTTGAATTCGGGACTCAAGAAGATCACAAACCATTCTATGGTATGTAGTGTGATCTTATATTATCCGAGACCATCCGATCGCCTCTTACTTGCTGACATCCGTATCGAACTTGAACACTCGGTGGACTTTGCTTCTCACCATGGTATATCCAAACATAATCCGCACAAAACCATTTCTATACAAATGCACCTTCACAATTTCAACATTCAAAACTTTATTCGACATTTAACTAAAGTGCAAGGACACCTTTATAGTCAGGCTACCACCACACACTCAGGATGTCTCGCAGCGAACTAACAAATTCATCAACTTATCCCCCATTCATTAGAGAGAACATTCCATTCACTATTCACCCTCGTATAATCCATATCTGCCGATCGTCTTCCATAACTAGTCACAAAAAATCACTTAGTAAAACAAACACGATCAGTTCTCACTATTTTTATGTTCATTAACCATCCATTGTGGTTCCGATAAAGTTATATTTACGCGCAGGATATGCAAATCTACTACATCCAATTCCACCTCCACCTCCCTTCCAACCCGGCCCAACAGCTTCTTTTTCTCTTCAATAGGTCTGGGTCCTTAATCCATTTACAAAGTTACGTTAAAAAAAGATCACGATTGCATGTTCATTATGTATGCATTTCGGCAGCCTCCCGGCGTGGTTCTCCAAGTACACTAAATAAGATATATAAATAATAATGCATAATCGCTTGATTTAGCAAATTGCATTACTATTTATATATACCTAATGTGCACCCGGAGAACAAACGAGGTGAGGCACCAAAATGACACATAATATATATGCAATTTAAAAGTCAAATCATGATCATTTAATTAGCGATCCTTTCGTAAACTGTCCCTTTGGGACAATCCCGATTGTACAAACTTCGTTGTAATACCTTTGGACGGATGTATTCTGACTAACTATATATCATCGGAAAGCATTAGCTATAATGCGTTCTGATGATGCATTTCAAATCGTTGCTAAGAATGCAGCGATTTCGTCGTATTATAGGAAAATTTTAGTTTAGATATGTTAAGCGATTTCTTCAATTTAATCCTATCACATGTTATTATATCCATATCATTCATAAATTCATACTATATCATGTAATCAACTCATATATTCTATAGAATTTCATTAGTGATTAGTAAGCGAATGCTTAATCTAAATTTCAAAATATATGGGTACCCAATGCTATTAAATAGCATATGGTCAGACGGCTAACTCAATGGGCTTTCCATGAGTCGCTAGAACACCCAATCGAGTTCTTATGAGGAGTTATGCATGTTTCAAATCATGAAAAATCAGCGATACAGTAATTGCGGCGACGGGTAGGGCCGCTGATTTTTCTTCATTTAGGATAAGGATATGACCTCGATTTTTATCAAGCTATATTTGGGTGGATTCGGGCTCGATGGGCTTTCCATAGAGTCATAGAACACCAAATCCAGTTCATGAAGGAGTTATGCATGTTTCAAATCATGAAAAATCAGCACACTGCAGTAATTGCAGCAGCAGGTAGGGCCGCGATTTTCTTCATTTTAAGGATAGGATATGACCTCAATTTTTATCAGAAAGCTATGTTTGGGTGGATTCTAGACTCAAGGGCTTTCCATAGAGTCATAGAACACCAAATCCAAAGTTCTTATGAAGGAGTTATGCATGTTTCAAATCATGAAAATCAGCACACTGCCGTAATTGCAGCAGCAAGGCCACTGATTTTCTTCATTTTCAGATAGAGATATTACCTCAATTTTTATCAAGCTATATATGGAAGGATTCTACACTCAAGGGCTTTTCACAGAGTCTAAGAACACCCAAATCAAGTTCTAATGAAGGAGTTATGCATGTTTCAAATCATGAAGAAAATCAGCACACTGCAGTAATTGTAGCAACAAGGCCGCTGATTTTTCATTTTAGAATAGGATATGACCTCGTCTGCGTAAAGAAATTTATATATGGGTGGATTAGCGGGCTAAAAGGACTTCAGTGGAGTGCAGAACACTAATTCCAAGTTCTAATGGAAGGAGTTATGCATGTTTCAAATCATGAAAATCAGCCTGCTTCTGCGATAATTGCGGCCCGACGGGAGCTATTTGATTATATATGCATGGTTATATATGCATTTCTTGACTCATAAATAACAAAGGTCAAGGATAATTAATTTTACCAGATATTGTGGAGTGGAAATAATTATGTTTTTGCAGTACTCAAAACTTCAGCAATTTACACAAAGTGAAACTGATACTTGTGTAAGTACGACATTGCATCAAAGCAATTGCCATTCAGAAAAGTTATGAATGGCAGTTTAAAATACACAAAGCCAACTACTCTCAAATAACAAATTGAGAAGTGCATGATCATGTTTGCATATATCTAGATGCAGGTATATATAAATGGCCCATTCTTGTTCAAGGAAAAGAAATATTGAATGATGCTTGGGAGGCTAGGAGGCCAAATAAACAAGCTGTAAGAAGAAACTTGCACGGGTTGTCTTCAACAAAAGCGAGAAGCCTTGAATACCGAGAAGTCACGCGTAAAGCTCGTGGGATTTCTCCACTATTATACATTGTATGTGCCTCGGATCCAGAAGTTTAAATCCTTAAACAGAGAGGAATATTAAACTCAATACCATTTTGAGAAATATATATGCCTCACCTCAACCATGAATGCACTAGGAATGACTAAGTAACAACATTCTCAATATTGGAACGTTAATCTTATTCTATAACCTCTGAGGATATCTAAAAATTACGCGATTTCGACAATTCCAATAAAAAAGGCAAAAAGAAAGAAGTTGAAATCAACAAGTGAGGCATGAGTGAATGCATCAAAAACAACCTATTTGTGTTAATAAAGTTCTGCCAAAAATTCACATCTTGGGGAACATGGGATATTAGTGTGTATGGACAGAGTGCAAAATGACACATCAAATCCTTCCGCACTTGTCGAGAAATAAAATGAAATTTCACTTAAATATTCAAATTCAGGCTGAATTGACTCAATCTCGAGAATACTACAAATTCCAAAATCATTTATAATTGAAAACAAAAGAAAAAATTCATGAATATTACACTTTTTTAAACTTAATGTTACCCAAGTAAAACATACATAGTTTGCGAGAATCATCGTCTACGTTAAATTACGATATGTTAAGCTACTCCATTTTGTCCCCAATTCCACCATTTTAGAAACGGGGGTAATAATTTTTTCCTTAGCGAACAAGTTATTCTTCTTAATTAGAGTGGGAAATCAATTATAATGTAAAGGGTGCGAAACCAAGATTAAGTAAACACAATATATTGAAAGTATACAAGTGACGAAGACAAAAAAGCCAACTATAGTAGCTGGCTATTTTAAGAAGAGACCAACCAATCTATAAAGATAGCAGAAAGAGGATTGGGCTTTATCCATATCTAATCTGAACTCTTGAGACCACACTTTATGCATATAAGTTATGGGAATCTAAAGATCTTAGATAGCACATCGCTCACCTTCAAAAGTTCTTTGATTTTTCTCTCCCCAGTTGTTCGCTAAATTTTAGAGGAAACCAGGCTGAGCCATTCGATGAGAATGCCTTTTCTGTTAGAAAAAGAAAAGAAAGCATACCCTCACAACAATTGTATTCTTAAACATTTTGCGCTCTCAAGGTGGTGCTTATCGGCCACTTAGAGATTGTCATCATCTTCATGCGATATAAATAAAACATAAATAAAATTAAATATAGAAGAAATTAATAGTCCATGAGTAAAGCAGAAATTTTGGACCATCGGTAAAACCGGACCAATTTAATTGTAAGTGGTTATTATGAACTATATGATATGGGTTCTTTTAGGGTTTTCCGGTTCCCCACCTTCTTTATCATATCTCATGAACCCACTCTCATCTTTCTCTCTTTCATCTTATTACTCTTTGTATGATATAAGCCTATTCTAAATCAATATAATTATGTATTCAAAAAGTTCTTACAAGGAAGCGTGTCTACATCTTCAATCGCCAAACTCAAATCTATCAAGGGCTCATAAGGGTTGGAAATATGCTCACAGTGCGGCATCGAAGCTGATATTCAAATCAGGGTTAGAAAACCATTAATAGGACTACGTATAAACTCACATTTGAAACTAACATCAAGTTCATAATATTGGTATTCAAAGAAAGTGGATGTTAGAGAATTTGCAGTTAGTTTCAAGTCCAAACCTTGCTGATGAGACGGCCCGCAAATATGTTGCACTAAGTTATCATACAGGGAAGAGCGAGTCTACATCGATTCATCAAGTAAAAATTATCAAGTCACTGCCAGGGCCTTCACGAGGAATTCATGAGCATCTTCTGCTTTGGTATCTGCGGAAACAAGATGAAATCTACGGTAATTTAAAAGTTAAGAGTCGCGTGAGACAAAGCCCTTGAAAATTCTAGCATTGGAAATCTCAAGCGGATCTTAAAAACAAGTATAAATGTAATAAATGAAAGATTTAAAATCCACAATCCCATCGAATTTGTTGAGGAGAAGGTTGTACCGCGAATGGGGAAAAAAATGACTCAAACCAATGTTTTATGTTCTAAAAATTAAATAGCTATATAATTGTAGTAATAAGTGATTTTATATATATATATATAATTGTAGTAATAAGTCCTCTCGAGGGTTTTGTAGCTATATAATTCTTTGTTTTCATGTTGAATGCACAACACATGGTTCCAGTGTTCTTTGTGTCTTTATCTGTGAGTGTAGGACACACTCAATGATCTCTTTTATTGGGACTGCTATTGTGGAAAATTCGCCTTGTGACACGTAGGCGATATTACGTAATTTACAAGAAGCCGGATGGGTTCAACCTTTTGTTAAATATCTCTTCTACTTTTATGCATTAACACTTTAATTGGTAGATATCAAAACTATTCTATTTACATCTTATTTGTTTTCTTGTCATCATATATATATATATATATATATATATATATATATATATATAGAAAATTATATTAAAAATGTTTGTCTCAAAAGTAAATCGGAATATAATTAAAAGTATTTAGGAATGTACAGTTATAAAAGCGGAACTTTTGGAGATGAACTTGACTGAGAGGACTTATTACTACGAGTTATAAAATAAAATAAAATAATTATATAAAGTTAATGGCAAAGTAAACCTCTGATGACCACCAGAGGACTCGAATTGGTGACCATTAGGTTAAACCCCAATGCAATGCCTTAGACCAATTGCTACCCCTCGGGGTTATTGAAATTGCATCTTAAGAAACGATATTAGCTAGCTTTTGAGTTACACTTTGGATTTTTTCAGTTAATTGATCTAATATTACATTTTCTCTAGTTGTTATAAATAATAATTACTGTATTGATGGTGTGATGAAAAATCAGCAGTTGAAAATAATGACCTTAAGTCCCTTTCATGGGTTAATAAGCAGTCCAGTTCAAAAATATTGGCAAATAAATAACTAAAGCAAACATGCACAGCCAGGCATTCTGAAATAGGTCACACGAATCCAAATATGTTAAATTCCTCATCTATCGAAGGAACTTGAAGTGACACCAAGCACTATGACCTTCTTCTTTTGCTTTCTGTAGTAGATATCCTATGAGCTAAACATTATGCTTAAAAAGCGTGAAAAATGAAATGCACGAGTAAACGAAGAAAATGA
Organism: Tetrastigma voinierianum; assembly: GCA_016808115.1. NCBI lineage: Eukaryota > Viridiplantae > Streptophyta > Magnoliopsida > Vitales > Vitaceae > Tetrastigma > Tetrastigma voinierianum. The sequence continues at coordinate 4,016 of JAEQBH010005147.1, read as the reverse complement.
GAAATTGCTAACGCACCCTCTTATCCCTTGAAGCTTTGCCCGTGCTTTATGATTAGTGCCCAAAAAGTGCTATTTTGAACCCTATTTTTAATAGGTTTTGAGCGCTTTTTGTGTACTAATTGTTATAATTAACCCGATTTACGCATTACGGTCCCTAATATTCTAATGATCGCATTTTGTGGCAATTTTTGCAGTTTCTGTGAGCTAAACATGCATATATTGTTGAGTCGATCAAACACGTAGAATTCGAGGCAAACTCAACATCATAGATTAGAGACTAGAAGGAAAGAAAGAGAAGAAAATAGAAGAAAAGTGAGCCCGAGGGGCAAAATGCGAGGATGCGAGTGCTCGAGTGAGAGAGATCTTACTTGTTCTTTAGATGGTCTTCGAGCCTCTGAAATGATGATTGAATATTAGGGTTTTAAACTAAAAGGGGCCATAAGCTGCATGCTACACGTATTGACTCAAATAGGAATGTTTCATGGGTGAGGTTTGCTAGTTAAATATAGATACCGGTTATGCCATGGACTATATGTTGCATGTCATACTTATTTAGGATAAAACCCGAGGACACTTGTTTGCCTAACTTGCCAAGTTAGTAACCTAAATCTTCAAAGTTAACTTTTTCACCTTTAACTTTCAGTTTTTACAATTCTCAGTTTTCAAACTATTCCCACTGTTTTTGAAACACAATTCAAAAGAGTCGAATAAGCCTTGTGGGCAGTAAACCATTCCCAGGATGAAAACCCATCCCCGTGTTCGACCCTAGACCACTATACTACAGTAGCTTGACTACGGCAGTAGTAGGAACTTAGGTGTATATAAATTTTGTTGATTTAGCTCAGCCCTCTTTGTGCCGCAGATTAAAATGGCGCCGTTCTGCGGGATGGTGCCTTAGTGCGAGTGAAGAGCTATGGAACACTGTGATCCTCATCCTGAGTTTTGGTGAATTTCTTTTAATTTTCATTGTCATTTTTATTTTCATTTCATATAAAAAAAAAAAAAAAAAAAAGTGTTGCAGGACAGTTTTAGTGTGGCCCTATTTCAAATGCAGGAATCCATTTTCAGTGGATTGAAAATTTTAAGGCAAGCAGTTCAGGTTCAGTGGGAAAATTGACTGAGAAAAAATGGAACACCCATATGGAGAGCAATACGGTCAGGAGGGTAACCCTAGAGCTTACATGACAATGAGAGACTATACGAACCTTCCATACCGGTGGCAACAACTGTAGAGGAACCCAGTGAATATAGATCCATGAGGGATTACGGAGACCATTGGATGAGTGCACTGTCTATAGTGTTCCCTCGGCTTATCCACCTCCTCGCTGATATGATTATCCTGAGGCCTGTTTTATGCCTCAGCCTCGGTCACCTCGGTCACCTCAGCCTACGAGTCAATCCATCCATTGAGCAAGCCATTTGGACATACCGGATAGTGGATGACTTTGTGGGGAAAGAGAGAGAATAAGAAGGTCAATGCCCATTCAATTGTCCTTTGTGGAAGGCAATTTGAACAAGAAAATAGATGGGCTGAAAGATGACTTTGAGCAAAATTGGACATCCAGCAGGAATCCATCTTAAAGCTAACCAATCAGTTTGTTCATCAAGAGGAGGAAAATTTGGAGGAAGAGTCAAGAGGAAGAGTGCTTAATTTGAAGCTTGATTTTAGTTGAGCGGGCTCAGCTGCTGATATCAGGGTGAAAGTGGATATTAAAAGCTCTGAGGAACTGCGGATGCCCAGTTAATTTTTGCCTTGGACAAAGCGAAGAACAAAACTTTGCGCTGTTGGCGAGGAGAGTAGTGGACATGAAACGGAAGAGAGCCCAAGAACCTATCCTTTAGCCAATCCCCATGAAGTTAAATCCTAGTGCCTTGCCCGAGATCTCAATGTGCTGTGCCTTGATTGATCATTATATATTCTACCTCCACACCACAGCCCACGCAGCAAAATCAAAACCAGCACCAGCTCCAAAGCTAAATTAGCATTGCCAGCAGCACTCACATTTCGATCTTCATCTTTGCCCATGCACTGACACAAGCTTGAAACCTCGAACATCCACCACGAGGCCACCCCATCACTTTGCTTGTGTTGCAAAACATTAGAAGACTAATTGGCTTGTACATGCCTTGCCACTACGCTCAAAGAAGATGGCAAATGCCTACATTGCATGGCATAGTGGTTGGTTCGGTGCGGAGTTCGGGTTGAACCCGGACCTAGAGCATTTCATCCCCTCCCACTTTTTGTTTAATTTTTCTTGTTTTGTTTTATCTTATTTTTAGTTAGTTTATGTTAAATTAATTTTCTTTTAGGTCTTTTCTAATTTTTCTTGTGTTAAATTTTGCAGTTTGTGTGCCAATTTTGAAGCAAAAATGCAAATTTTGAAACCTGGAATGAAGAACTCAACAAGCAGAATTTCGCAAATGTTTCGCAATTGTTTCGCAATTGTAGCGAAATCAAGAAAATTCGCTAATAGCGAAAATTGGCCAAAAATTTAGCTAGCTATGAGGGTTCGCTAAGCTAACGGGGTGATGCGTGAGTAGCGAAAATGCCAAATTTCGCTAAAAACAATTCCTAGCGAAAAATTCTGGTTTAGCGAAAATTGCAAATTTCGCTAAGATTGCGAAGTGATTGCGAAGTGTTTGCGAAATTTTCAATTTTCGCAATCCTAGCGAAAATCCCACAGTTTTGACCTCCAATTTTGTTTTCCCATATGCTTTACATCGAACTCCGTTTTGGCGTTCTTGGTACCGTTGGAAAGCTTAGAGAGTGTAGAATCTAAATATGTCCAGAAAGAACATTTTTGGGATTATTATGAAAGTGTAATTTTAAAAATGGTCCAACTGGTCACCTTTTTCCTCTCTTTTCTTGTCCTAATTTGTTTATTTGAAGCCCGAGCAGATGCATAAGGCGTCGATGAAGCTTGTGAGGTCTCTATCCAGAAATGATCACATCTTATCATGGAGGTAACACTTCCTTCTCTAATTTTACATTAGAGCCCATTTAGGACAGAGATGTTTAGGTTGGGGGGAGAGTTGATAAAGGAAGTGGATTTTGCATTTATGCTTTGTTATTATTTTGTGCAAGCCCGTTTTGTGATGTTCGGTGGCTTCTTTGGGTCTATATATAAATTTGTTATCTTAAACAGCTTACTTTCAAAATTTGGACCAGTTTTGTAACCAAACTTTTGTGGTTTTGCCCCAGCTTTGTGGTTTGAAAAATTGAAGCTTTGTCAATTCTATTGATGTTAGATTGGTTCCATGCTTAGTTAATTGAATGATTGATTGATTCTTGGTTGACCTTTTCATTCACCTGGCTAACCACACACAAAGCACATTAGAATTTCATTGATAAATGAAAAAGCTGTGCACCCTCATTTACTTTGCATAACCTACCTAGTTTCGTGACACTTTAATAGGTTAGGACCCACGTGGAAAGAAAAAAGAAAGAAAAGCGAAAAGAAAAAGAAATGAAAAGAAAAGAAAAGAAAGAAAAAGAATAAGTACAATGCTTTGCCTTGAAACCCGAGCCGCAGTCCGAGGGGTATAGAAAGCCTTTAAAACACAGTGCCCTAAACCTTCCTTTGGTTGGGTCAAACTTAGTGTTCGCCATGGGTGGATCGGTGGAGTTCCGCTGAGTTGTAGGTGCTGGAGTCATGAAATCGACCGAGTCGGGATGATACTGAAGAGTTTGTGGTTGAAAGATCCTTATGACTTGGTGCCTAAACCTTAATTGGTTAGAGTCTCGGTAGATCCACGTTACATGGACTTTGGTGAGGTCGATTCCTCGATTGCACCCTACTAGCGCCAAAGAAGATTGTGGAATAAGAGGTGGATTCTGATCTATTTAGGTTGGTTAACATTCTAGGTCGTGGTGGTATCTAGGTTGGGGGGAGAGTGCAGTTTGACAGTTTATTGTTGGTTGATCAAATAAACACTTATATTTTGGTGGAAGTTTCTGGTTGATTCTTTGAGATGGAGACTCTTTTGTTACTCGATTTTGTATGGTATTCATTCTC